>CM050164.1:209981878-210316878 GCA_027410445.1 Discoglossus pictus
CGATGGTGTTGGTTACAGCCGTGGCGTTGGTGTTGGTGTCAGCCCAGTTTGGGAGTGGAGCAGTGGGGTCCTGCTAAGGCATCCATGGCATCGACCAGGTGGCAGTGGTGAACCTGCTGATGGTGGTCTCCAGTACTAGGACACCTGTGGAGGTGGTTGCTGGCTCCATGACATGTGAAGTGTAGGTGGAGATGGATGAAAAGGGGGGTGATTCCCACAATGGTGGTGTGGGTGGCCATCTTGCTGCTGATGGGTCAGCTTCCTGTGATGGTCCTGGGTCCTATGGAATGTTTACAGCGTCCTCCACCACCACTTGCATCCTCCTGTGGAGCCACCGTCTGTGTCTCTTTGCATGCCGGGATTTGAAGATATCCTTTCTGTGCACAGGTAAATCAATCAGGATGACTGAAGAAGTGATTGACTCACCCGTGCATAGCAGGAATATCCTCAAATCTAATTGTTTGCTGTGTGTTTCCATATCCCTGACATCATGGTAATTTTTAATTGGCTGTGATGATTGTGTTACGCAGATAAATATTGACCTGTATCATGAACATTGTGGATCATGGCTCATATCTATATATGTAATGCTGGTGTGGTGTGCCTGTGCCATCTGCAGATCATTAGGACACATGCTCAGCTGAATCTTCTGTGCAGTGAGTGAGACTGACCAATCTGTGACCAATTCTCAGCAATGGTTGTTAACATGCAGATGAGACATGGTCCAGGTTAGGCTAGTACATGACACGCACATGCATCAGAGTCTGTATCCGCATATGCTGCAGTGTGCACACCAATACATTTACTCGCTATTGGATGTCAAATCAATCTTGATCTATTTGGTGACTGCTACTAAATCAGTTTTAACTGCAGTATTGGACAGACATTTCATCGATAACAATTATGATAATGATATGTTTGCTTCCTGGATGTACATAGTTATTGCTGCCCCATATATTTTGAGTCATAACCAGAGAGCTTACAGTGCTATTGTATGTTAGTTATCTATGTTTGTGTGGTTCATGTGTGTGCATATGAGGGTGTGATGGTGTATATGATACTCGCATTGCAGGGTTCCCTGAAAACCCAAGTCCAGCTGTCCTGGAAGGCCCACTACTGCAGCTGGCTCAATCCACTGCTTCAGGGTCTGCTCCTATACGCAGTATGTAATGTTGGCTGGTGGTACTTCACCAGTTGCACGGACTACTCTGGCCTCCGCTGCCATCTTCCTCTTGAACTTCATCTGGCTGTCATCTTATCTGTGTTTCACAAACATGACTTCCCTGTTTGCAACCCCCAATGCAGCAACATCTGTAGCAACCTCAGGCAAGGCACATGTCTTCTGGCTAGGCCTCACTTCCCTCCCACCATGTATGATGCTATAGCAGGCATCTCCTCTGGGGTATAATTGGGTAACCTGTACTTTGGCACAACCTCTTGCCCTTCCAACTGTGCCCGGGTTCCTGGCCTCCCTGTTCTCTCCCCCCTGGGATCAGCCCCCTGTTCTTCTGCACCTACTCCTTGTTTGCCTACATCTAGGGGCACATCCCTCCCCCTCCTGCTCTCCTACATCCTCCCATCCCTGACCTGCCTCCTCCTCTCGCCATACCTCTACATCTCATCCTCTGGTGTTCCCCTCTATCTCCTCCTCTCCACACTCTCTTCCTCTCCCCACTCTCCTCCTGTATTCCCCTCTCTCTCCTCCTTCCCTCCTCTACCCTCCTGGAAATTATGAAATAAATATAAGGATAAATCAATATAATATAAATGTTTATGTGTATCAGGTAAAACAAGAATGTGTGTATTATGTGTATTATAGTATGGGTATTAGGGGGCAGGGGGGAGGGGTGTGTATGGGGGGTGTAGATGTACTGTGGCCTATGGTTATGTATAGCTATGTGTACGTTTTAATCGATGTGTATGAATTATGTGATAACTGTAGTTATGTGTGTTGTAAATTAAGTGTTAATATTTCTTAATAGTCAAAACAGCCTAAAACGTACAAAACTGCTCTTCTCTTTCTCTCTCTCTCTCTCCAAAACTCAGAAACCCACCAATGCCTAGACCCGTGTGTTCACTTGCTCAGCTACTGCACAGTCAAGGAATTACAGTTTCTGCTGGCTTTTAAAGTCGTTTTCCGTGGCGTTAATTAGCATTATCTGGTTCCTACTGGCTAATTGGCCTGTGGCAGGATTGCAAATTACGGACTTGATTAACTTTGGCCCGCTTCATCAGATTGGATACCCAGAAGCGTTACATACGAAAGCAGGGATTATGGGCTTGAAGGTTCGGCCCTTAAATTGCAGGCTTGTTCAATTGAATCGCTCTGTAACTGTATCAAATTTCAATCCGCATTTTTGAATGAGGCTCCATGTATAGTGGGTACTCATATTATAGAGTAAACTGAGCACAAAAATGGGACACACAGAGTCTGTACCAAGCAATGCCCTGGACAACTGAAGGGAAATAATGTACAAACAGCTCCAAATTAATTATACACAGGCACCCAACATAACGCTGCTATTATCTTCTAACACTCTTGGATGTCAATCCAGAGTCAAACTCTAAAAGTGGATACATAATCTAAATCAGGCGACTGTCCCCTGGATACAGGGTCATCTAGTAGCCCTAGGATATACGAAAGAGACATGCAGCAGTAAGGTAAAAGAAAATACATGGAAAAGACTGTCCTGATTATAATCTGATTGCTGAAACCAAATATTTGCTAGCATAATTATATTGAAAGTGCCTTAATCAAGAGAAAGACTTTATAGTCCTGGGTCTGCTTCTTCCATGTGTGCTTCATTGGCATGATACTGCTACAATATAGCACAGTATTCATCAACTCCAGTCCTCAGGGATGACTAGCAAGCCAGATGTTTAGGATATCTCTGTTTGAATACAGGTGTGTTGAATACAATGACTCAGCCACTTATTAACCCACCTGTTAGTGATCTTTGAGGACTGAAATTGGTAAACGTTGCTGTAACATTTATTTATAGCATATTATTTCCCAGGCTGGTGTTATGCTGTGGAGTATCTCTGTGTCACTGCACTAAGTGTTACTGTATGCTCCCTGATGTAGAAAGAAACCAGATAGACCCAAGCATTGCTCCCCCCTCCAAGCCAGCTGAGGACACATCTGGATGTAATGCAGGCACCAATCACCTCTGCCACACATACTCTCCCTATGATAAATGAGCAGCCTGCATTTACCGTCCAGCTCTGCTCTGATGAACTTACTGATTGATATAATCACAACTGGACACATGCATTTCATTCTGTTAATTTCTTTCTTTATATCATTAGTTTTGGCTCATGAAGAAGATCTGCTCTGTATTTTGTATTTTCAGAAGTGAGGGATCTTTACAGCCAACATGGGTGTGGTTGAGATAATTTCAAAAATGTAATGTACATTGAAATAAAGCGTTATTGTGCCAGCTTGCATAGGGTCAATCAGCTTTGCAAGCAGAGACCTTTTAGCATTATACTGTCTTAAGCTCATTTTTGCACTATTGTCCTTTTTTCTTGCATCCTTATTTTCTTTTCTTATTTGCTTCTGTTTTCCTTGTTTTTTACATACTCAGCACCTTCATGTTACTAATGCTTAGTAATGTTAATAGAGACTGCTGCAGGCACATCTAAGTGCATGCATGCATCTGTAACTTGACTTGTTCATATTTACACATTATATATACAGTGCAGTTATTTATTTATTTACTTGCAGCCCTTGATACTTGATACTGCTCCCCAAGTATAGAAGAAAAGTACTGAGGGTAATCTCACCAGCGGGCAGATTTACCATCAGGCAGAGTAGGAAGGTACGAGGGGTGCCATGTTTTCACACTGAAAAATGTGCTAAAAATACTGTAGGTTAAAATAGTGAATGGTGAAATATCCAAATATACAGCAAAAATAATATTTCCATCTCTTTCCTTTTTCACAACTTATGTGCATGTCTGGCTTTTTGACATTCAAAATACGCTAAATGCCTGTGGTTTTGCCACTACTTATAAAATTTGACTATTGTACTAAATTTCCAATTGTAAGTTATAATAACTCTAATCTGCTAAGCAAAGGACCACTTAAGCTTCATCCAAGAAAAGTCCCTTATTCAAGATGATTCTTAGTGGTGGCTGGTGGGATTTTAAGTTGGAAGGGGCAGAAGACCAAAGTCTATTATAAGCTGGTCCCATTGTCGCCTGACTACAAGGTGACACAAACACCACCCCTTGATCTCTGACATTACCAACGCACAACGTGTCTTTTCTCACATATCAAGTATCACAGATGTACAAACACTATCTGAAAAGAGAAAAACAACACATTTATTCCCTCCTCCCATGAGATTTTTCAACATTAGGCTAAACATAGCATTACAGATACACATATTACTTTTATTTGCGCATGTATACCCATGTCCATATAAATACTGAAACCATGTCAAGACCTCAGTCCCTGTACCAAACAGAGAATCTAGAGCTAGGAAGCCAAGAATGGGTACAGTAATTTTTTTCCAATACTACATTGACGCCAATGAAAATCTCATTAGAAGCTTCTCAAACAGTTATCTCAATATCTCCATTTATTGTGAGGTCATAGTGTCCTCCATCTCTTTAGTACGATAGATAGATAGATAGACTAAAATATGAAAAAAGTAAAGTGACATACTAGTGTCCACCCACCAACAAAATAATTAGAAGAAACATTTTCATTGAAATGGGTTAAATTACCCTTAGTACTGTAAGATGTGTGAGATAACTTACAATACACACACTATTTATACACGTTCATAATGTATCAACTACATGTATAACAAGGCAATGCAACAGTTTCAATAAAAAGATCCAGAAATATCTAATCTTGATCTAAGGCAAAGATCATATTACTCTACAGGGCATCACTTTATGTACACCAGATAAATCCAATCAGCAATGTGATCAAGGCTCAAGTGTCTGAAATATGCAGAAAGCACCACAAGATAATGCACATATCTTTAAAATAATAAGAAGCTAATAAATATAAAATATTTAAAGGAAAACAACTAAAAGTTTATGGAAAGGGAGATTATATTGTTTGCTAAATCCCTAGAACACAAGATGTGTAAAAAAACAACACACAATAGAATAAGGAATAAATAAAATGTCTATCTTGGGAGGGTCCTGGAATTGTGGAAGAATAAAGGAAGAACAGTTAACAGAAGGAGAGATAGATGATACAGATTTTCAGGACGGATTCCTCAGAACCCATGAGTACCTCATAATTTACTAAGAGCATAATTATGCAGCTAAAGCGCCATACAGCTAATTTTTAATTAATAAAATAAATGTTGGTGTCTCAGCTGTACTGTCACGGAGCCCCTTTGGACTCATATGATCTGCCCAGCATGATTAGGATTTTTAACATAGGCCATTATATGCTGATCCTGTGTTCATATTTTTAAATGCTGTATTAATGCAGGGAAATTTTAGAGGCATCAGCTGCCTTGGTGAAGGAATCAAAAGAACCTGAAAGATCTGCTGGTTAGGTTTCGCCATAACAGCTTTATCACACCTAACTGAAGAAAGCAGATCTCCACATGAACTGCATGCATCCATGATACATTAGATGAAATTGTGTCTGAAAGGGCATTTTGCATTCTGGATAGCTGTAGAGCTTGTTCAGTCACACTATACAGGGTCAGGATCCAATGTCAGGGACACAGAACATGACCAGTCACACTATTCAGGGACATGATTTAATGCCAGGGACGCAGAGCATGGTCAGTCACTAGAGATGTCGCGAATAGTTTGCCGGCGGACTGTTCCCGGCGAACATAGCATGTTCGAGTTCGCGGCGAACTGCGAACATTTGCAAGATTCGACCCACCCCTAATACTTTATCATTGAGCAAACTTTGACCCTGCATGTCACAGTCAGCAGACACATTCCAGCCAATCAGCACCATACACTCCCTTCCACACCCTTCTACCTCATGGACAGCAGCCATTTTGGAATCATAACTAACTTGCAGTCTTACTGAGAGGAGGTAGAGTGTAGGTGATACTGCATCAATAGGGAAAACCATAGCTAGGCAAGTTTATTCAGTGTCCAGTGCAGTGCTGAAGGACTCTTGTGCATTATTATTATTATTATTACTACTATATAATGTGTAGATGTACCAGCTGGGCATGCTCTTGTGCATTATTATTATTATTATTAGTAAAATACTACTACTAATAATAATAATGCACAAGAGCATGCCCAGCCGGTACATCTACACATTATATAGTAATAATAATAATAATAATAATAATGTAGAAGAGCATGCCCAGTCGATAGAACTACACATTATATAGTAATAATAATAATAATAATAATATTAATAATATAGAAGAGCATGCCAAGCCGGTACATCTACACATTATATAGTAATAGTAATAATAATAATAATAATGCACAAGAGCATGCCCAGCCGGTACATCTACACATTATCACATATATAGTTGTGAGCGTACGGGCCGTTGCTCACGCTTGCGGGCTCGCGTAGCGAGGTCACTGGGCAAGGGCCTCAGTTGCTGGCATGGAGCGCCAAAGGCGCTCCATGCCAGCAACTGAGGCCCCTCGCGAAGCGAGGGCCTCAGTTGCTGGCGAGGTCACTGGGCAAGGGCCTCAGTTGCTGGCATGGAGCGCCAAAGGCGCTCCATGCCAGCAACTGAGGCCCCTCGCGAAGCGAGGGCCTCAGTTGCTGGCGAGGTCACTGGGCAAGGGCCTCAGTTGCTGGCATGGAGCGCCAAAGGCTCGCCTTGACAGCAACTGCGACCCTCGCAAAGTTCACGACGCTACTCAAAAAACACGACACACAAATTCCGACACTCGCTAAATTTTACGAGGAACGCAAACAACCTACGACACACGTACACACACATTACGCCCTCGCAACACTTGGACGCAACTCGCAAATTTCAAACACAATACATACACACACCACAGACATACAAACATTACCTACAGCAAAGGTAGCATCCAGGACCTCAAAAATACAACTTACACCTTCATTTCACTCAAAATAAAAGAGTTTACACACTAAAAAAATTGATAAGCGAGACAAACAATTGCCGACGAACATAACGAAAACGAGGCTACACACGCAAACACCATACGAAACACGTTACCACACATTACGACCTCGCAAACATCGGACGAAAATGAGGCTACACACGCAAACACCATACGAAACACGTTTCCACACATTACGACCTCGCAAACGCCGACAAACAAACATTTCAAACACAATAAATACACACAACACACACATAAGAAGCTTACCTACAGCAAGAGGAACCATCCAGCACCTCAAAAAAACAAGTTACACCTTCATTTAAATAAAAATAAGACACTTTAGACACTAATAAAATCGCTAAGCGAGAGAAAAAATGGCCGACGGACAAAACGAGAACGAGGCTACAGCACTCTCCACACGTAAAACACCACACTCGCAAAACACCACACGAAACTCGAAAACCACTACAAAGCAACAACGGACAATACGCAAAGACGCACAACACACATAAACCGCCATTTAATGCAAATGCAGAAGTACGACACTACGCTAACGGTTTCGCCTCGCGCACGCACAGTATTACACTGCACACATTCACCACGCTTATAGAGCAGCTCCACAACACTAATGCTGCAGCAATGTCAAAACACATTCACAGCTCTTCAACACAATGCTTCCAAATAGGTAAAGTATATTAATTTATTAATGTATTATATCTTTACTATTACACACCAAACAACATTAGCTCACTTACAATAACATTGCCGTCATTTTTTGACGGGCAAGTCGCTAGTATAGTAATAATAATAATAATAAAGCAGAAGACCTCCCCTGTGTCTCCCCCCGCACTCCCTCCCATGTGTCTCTCTCCCCCCCTCTCCCCTGTGTCTCTCCCACCCTTGCCTGTGTCTCTACCCTCTCTCCCTTCCCCAGTGTTTCTTTCCCCCCTCTCCTGTGTCTTTTCCCCCTTCCCTCTTCCCTGTGTCACTCCCCCCTCCCCTGTGTCTCTACCCCCCTCTCCCTTCCCGTGTTTCTTTCCCCCCTCCCCTGGGTCTTTCCCCCCTTCCCTCTCCCCTGTGTCTCTCCCCCCTCATCTGTGTCTCTTCCCCCTTCTCCCCTGTGTCTCTACCCCCTCTCCCCTGTGTCTCTACCCCCTCTCCCTTCCCCTGTGTTTCTTCCCCCCTCCTCTGTGTCTTTACCCCCTTTCCTCTCCCCGGTGTCTCCTCACCACTCCCTCCCATTAGTCTCTTCCCCCCTCTCCCCTGTGTCTCTACCCCCCACTCTCTCCTGTGTCTCTCCCCCTCCCATGTGTCTCTTCCCCTCACCTCTCCCTTACCCTGTTTCTCTTCCCCCCTCTCCAATGTGTCTTCCTCCCCCTCTCCCCTCTCCTGTGTCTTCCTCTCCCTCTCCCCTGTGCTTCCTCCCCCTCTCCCCTCCCCTGTTAGCTTCTATACGCATACATACATACAATAAGAAATCTGGGGGGGGGGGGGGTGTTACCCCTTACCCCCCCCCCCCCCAGTTCCAACACCCATGTGTACTGTATAATATTGTATTGCATTATGTTATATTATATCACTAGCGACTTGCCTGGCACACATGACGGGGGAATAATAATAAATAAAAAAGTTTGAAGCCATGGCAATGCTGTTTGCCACACAATGTGATGCTTTTTGTACTCTGAGGACCTTCGGCGCTCATTGTGAGCATCTTCCCTCGTGTCCTTCATGTTTCGTGCTTTGCAACGATCAATCTTCGGCGCTCATCGCAAAGACAGATATATAAGTACAGTGTTAAATATATAATTTTTTTTGTGCAGTGTAAATAAAAAAATGTATTCAGGTCTCAGAGCATAATAAAGTGATTTAGATTTGTAACTGCTTTGAGAGTGCTATCGCTGGCAGCCAATGAGCAGTAATCCAGATATATAACTGCAGAGTAAAAAGTAAAACATTTTAGTGTAGTGTAAAGTCTACATTTTTATTTTCCATTACTAATTAATACTTATTAAATGAATGCATGATAACTATTGTGAATGAACAAATGTATTAGGAAGTGCAAAGCGTTAATGTATGTAAAGTAACCGCAGTGTAAAATATGCTATTAAGCGTATTTTTTTTATATATATATTTTTTAATAATAATGAATTAATTAATTACTAAAATACTTTACCTATTTGTAATTAATATATCCAGTGATCAATAACCTGAAGAGCTAACTAAAAAAGATTTTCCTAAAAAGCCGTACGAGGTAAAGATACACTATTAACAAGGACGCTAAATCATCCACACCCGCTTACCACATACACATTCCCCGCCATTTTACAACACTAACTTACACAATGCGGAAGTACCCAGCTACCCTAACGGCTTCCAACCGCGCACGCAGCCTATTTACACTACACACTGCACACATTGCTGACACTTACACAGCAGCTCCACAGCACTGAAAACCTACATTGTATGAAAACAGATTGTCAGCTCTTCAACACAATGCTTCCTGCATATATTACTTACAAATAGGTAAAGTATATTCATTTAGTAATTATTTCATTAGCATACAAAAATACATATACACAAAAAAAACAAAGCCATTCACTGCGCGCCTCACAACAAGCGCCAACGCTGCTCATAGCACACAAAGCCTTGCAATAAGCGCAAAAAACACATCACCGCCGACCAAAGAATAACAGCAAAAGCGCCTATCAGAAAAAAAATACAAGCAACAGCCTCGAAATGAGCGCCGAAGGATATCCGACCGCCAACAAAATGAATGTCTCGTCCAAACCTTTACCTGCCTTACAATCTTATTGCCGCCATTTTTTGATGGGCAAGTCGCTAGTAAATATATAAAGATCAAGATAATAAAAGTATCAGGAACACAAAGATGCACGCGCGTCTGAATAATACGACAAATACGGATTTTTGTCATAAATTATATGATCGCAGTAGTGGGTCATAAACCCTAAAATCTGTTACATACAATTTACTGATGATGTCATTAATGGGCTTCAAGGGGGGGGATCTCTTTTCATACTTTTTGAGCGGTGCAAATCCAACATACGCAGAGCGGAAACGCCACATCTGTGGGACACACACAAAGGGGTTCACTTTGGGAGAAAAAAACAAACAAATATGAAATATTTAATAATCATATTTTGATGTTACCAACAGATAAGGAAACGAAACTGAGGTTATTATATCTAATAGTAGCAAGCCTGGGAGTACTGGGAGTAATAATACTGCAGCAGGAGGTCAGGACTAATGTCACTCTATAGACACCCAGTCAGATAAAGGTCAGTACTAATGTCCCTCTATAGACACCCAGTCAGATAAAGGTCAGTACTAATGTCCCTCTATAGACCCCCAGTCATATAAAGGTCATTACTAATGTCCCTCTATAGACACCCAGTCAGATAAAGGTCAGTACTAATGTCACCTATAGACCCCCAGTCATATAAAGGTCAGTACTAATGTCACTCTATAGACACCCAGTCAGATAAAGGTCAGTACTAATGTAACTCTATAGACACCCAGTCAGATAAAGGTCAGTACTAATGTCCCTCTATAGACACCCAGTCAGCTAAAGGTCAGTACTAATGTCCCTCTATAGACACCCAGTTAGCTAAAGGTCAGTACTAATGTCACCTATAGACCCCCAGTCATATAAAGGTCAGTACTAATGTCACTCTATAGACACCCAGTCAGATAAAGGTCAGTACTAATGTCCATCTATAGACCTCCAGTCATATAAAGGTCAGTACTAATGTCACTCTATAGACCCCCAGTCAGATAAAGTTTTGAAATGTTTCTTGGATAGCATTGGGGCTAAAGGAGGTTTGGCCATCAGGTAGTCTAAAGATACTGTATATTATGTCCTCTCTTGGGGGGTAAAGACACTAATAATTCCTCCAATAAAATTCTGTTTTTTTATGTGGGCAAGGTCCCTGGTTAGCCCATTGGGTTATCTGTTAAAAAGAGTGGTGCAGAGACTGTGGGGGCTGTTAGCCTCCTTGTCCCCGTGTGGCCGTTTAGAATCCCTGCTGCTACATGTTTCAGCTTTATTAAGGTGTAATTGTACAGCGTTTGACTCAAGTAGCTGCCTGTGCTGGGTCAGTTTGGCTTAATTGCTGGGCCCTTTTCCTGCCAAGATGGCGACCGTCAGTCCATGGACCTCCATGTCCCCTTCACTAACTTTGTCCCCGCTTGTGTGCTTATTTGGGATGGCCCCCCTTTATATCTCCGACCCGTGGCCTTCTCAGGTCCCCCCCTCAATCTCTGAGTGTGGGTATGAGGGCTGGGGCGTTGAATCAGGCCTACCTTCTTCTCTGCTCGCTGCAAGATCAACAATACCTAATTTTTCAGGCATGTGTACATGCCTAATTTTTCTGGCCTCTGGTGCTGCACTGTGCCTTCAACAACCAAACCCCCAAAAAAGGCACATAACAGGGATTAAACTGATAGGAGTAGTACTACTTAACACACAACTCATATCTGGTGTAACAGTAGTGTACATTTAAAACGAAAAACATTTTTTCTACTGTAATAGATTGCATAGCAGTTAGTTGTCTGCAAGCGTGTGTGTCAGACCTACAGCGTCTACTCTGCCAACTTCTGAAAGTGCACAGTGCCACTCATATCTGTTGTCACAGTAGCTTGGACGCATAGTACCAAATCTGTCAAAACCGGTAATGATGAATGAGGTCTAGAGTAGCCTGGTTCCCTTATCCTCTACAGGTTGAGACCTAGTGTTTGGGTGACTCCAGACCAACACATGAGTACAAGCAGCACACAAACTCAAAGCCGCCATCCTCCTCCTGGTCCAGCATCATCAGCCACATCAACCACTGCTGTCCTCCTTGCCCCCTCTCAACCATCCGCCACTGCGTCTCTCGCCTTGAGCAGTTCCTGCTCATTTTCCCATAGTCAGGTGCCTGTAAAGGACATGTTTGAGCGTAAGAAGCTAATGTCTCAAAGTGCCCCAAAATTGAAGTGATACGACCAACAAAGCATCTTTTTCCATCTTCCGGTTCTAAAAATCCAGGCCTTATACACGCCCCCTGATACGTGCTGTAACAGGTTTTAAACTGATAAGAGTAGTACTACTTAACACACCTTATAATAATGCAGAGAGAGGCAATGCATGAGAGGAGTCTGAAGAAGAGGAGTCAGAGGAGGAAGGTGGCTTTGAGGAGGTGGAAGACCAAACACAGCAGGCGTCCCAGGGGGCTTGTTGTCACCTTTCGGGGACCCTTGGTGTTGTACATGGCTGGGTGGAGGAAGAGACCTTCAATGACATCAGTGAGGACATGGAACGGGACATGGCTAGCTTGGTATCCAACCTTGTGCAAATGGGGAGTTTGCGGTTGTGCAAATGGACTGTTTGCGGTTGTTTGCGGTGCGTTAAACGGGGAGTTTGGTCTGTCACTGTGAAGCGGGTGTAACCCTTACACTACCTGATCGATACAACATCATACCTGATGTTTTAAAGCACGTTATTCCAAACAATTTAGGAATGTTAGGTAATTTATGCCCTTTATGGCTTAAAACCAGACTCTGTATCAACTATGTAATTTTCCGTGGGAGTTTTGCCATGGATCCCCCTCCGGCATGCCACAGTCCAGTTGTTAGACCCCTTGAAACAACTTTACCATCACTATTGTGGCCAGAAAGAGTCCATGTGGGTTTTAAAATTCGCCTGCCCATTGAAGTCTATGGCGGTTCGCCGATGTTCGCCGGTTCGCGAACATTTGCGGCGGTTCGCGTTCGCGATTCGCGAACCGAAAATTTTATGTTTGCGACATCACTATCAGTCACACTATGCAGGGCGATGATCTAATGACAGGGACACAGAGCATGGTCAGTCACACTATGCAGGGCCATGATCCAATGTCAGGGACACAGAGCATGGCCAGTCACACTATGCAGGGCATGATCCAATGTCAGGGACACAGAGCATGACCAGTCACACTATGCAGGGCCATGATCTAATGCCAGGGACATAGAGGATGGCTGTCACACTATGCAGGGACATGATCCAATGCCAGGGACAAAGAGCATGGCAAGTAACACTATGCAGGGCCATGATCCAATGCCAGGGACACAGAGCATGGTCAGTCACACTATGAAGGGCCATGATCCAATGCCAGGGACACAGCATGGTCAGTCACACTATGCAGGGCCAGGATCCAATGTCAGGGACACAGAACATGTCACCAACTCTGAAGAACATAACTTACAGACCTTCAAATGAGAAGCAGTGATGGAGGGAGATCTGTCACTGATGGAGAGAGATTTGTCAGTGCTGCTCCTGTCTGTCACCTCTGAGCTGTGCTGTTACCTCCAAAACTACAGGAAACTACTAGTCAGCTGCTGGTGGGCATGCACTCCCTGTTACCAGAGAGAGCTGCTCCACAGAGCATGGAAGTGATGGACATGCCTAAGGCTTGATTGGCAGGTCCTGCCTGGTACACAGTGCATGTGCTCACCACTGCATGTCTCTGACTCGTCCTGATCATTCAGGGCGGCTGTTCCGCCGCCAAAGGCAGATTAAAGTGTATGTTTAATCTTGAGTGCAGTGATTCTTCTTTGGTATTATTTTGATTAATTATGAGCACATAACCTTTTAATGTTCCGAATAAGATGATAAATACTATACTTCCCTAATTAGGCCTTAAGGATAATGAGTTTTCTATGCTTTACTATCTAGAGTATACATGCTCAATGTAAATACAAATCAATGAAACAAAAAGCTGTAGAATATCCAATTTTAGTTTGTATCTGCACAATGGGAAGAGAGCAGATACATGTGCCAGTACTCTCATTAATGGAAATCTCATTTGTTTACGAAGTGACACCCTGTTTAGACAAAAGATGCAAGAAGCATAAAATGGAAGTCTGCAGGAAAGAATAATTGCTTACAAAAAAATGTAAAGTGTGCTTCTTTTTTTTTTTTTTAAACTGTATTCTAATTATCAAGCTTTGGTTTTCAAAAAATGCTACAAAAAACTACCCATAGTGGTTCTTTAATGATGATGATGATTGTTATTATTATACTAGCGACTTGCCTGTCAAAAATGATGGGGCAATAAAATTGTAATGGAGGTAATGCTGTTTGCCACAGACATAAATTGTTTTGGTGGTCTGAGATCCTTCAGCACCCATTGCCAGCCTCTTGTTTATTTTTTTTTATCATTGGCGCTTTTGCTGTCATTGTAAGGTCGGCGCTGATCTGCTTTTTGCGTTTATTGCAAGGCTGTCCCCTGGTGCATTTTGTGTGGTATGAGCAGCGTTGGCATTGGTTGTGAGGAGCGCAGTGAATGTATTTTGTGTTTATTGCGATATTTTAATTTTTTTAATTCTTTTGTGTATATGTATTTTTGTATGCCAATGAAATAATGAATAAATTAATATACTTTACCTATTTCTAAGTAATATATGCAGGAAGCATTGTGCTGAAGAGCTGACAATCTGTATCAACGTTTCTGCAGCGTACAATGTAGGTTTGCACTGTTCTGGAGCTGTAAGTGTCAGCAATGTGTGCAGTGTGTAGTGTAAATAGGCTGCGTGCGCGAGGGGAAGCCGTTAGTGTAGCTGTGTACTTCCGCATTGTGTCAGTTAGTGTTGTGAAATGGCGGCGAATGTGTATGTGGTACGCGGGTGTGGATGATTTAGTGTCCTTACTAAAAGTGTATCTTTACCTCGTACGGCTTTTTTTGAAAAGCCGTATGTGCTTGGAGGTGTTTTGCGGCTTTAGGGTCGTGTAGCCTCTTTTTCGTTTTTTTTTGGCGGCCATTTTTTCTCTCGCTTAGGGGATTTTCGTGTGTCTAAACTCGGGAATTTGGACTTAAATTGAGGTGTAACTTCACTTGCAGAGGTCCTGGGTGCCCCCCCCCCTTGCTGTGGGTAAGCTTTTTATGTATTTTTTGTGTGTATTTATTGTGTTTTTAATGTTTTCAGGTGTGCGCGTTTCGGCCGTTAAGGTCGTCTTTTTTGCAAAGTCGTAGTGTATTTTTTTTCTAAGTCCCACATCTTTTTTTATGCTAAGTCCGTAAATTTTCCGTTCTAAGTCCCGTGTCCGACGTGGAAGCCGACGTGGGAGCCTCCACCTCCCGTGGCCGACGTGGGAGCCGACGTGGGAGCCTCCACCTCCGCAAATGCGGCCCCTCGCTTCGGCTCATTGCAGCCGACATTGGAGCCTCCACCTTCCACAAATTCGGCCCATCGCTTAGCTAGGGTCCTCATTTCCGGACCAAACTGCGTCCCTCGACGATTCGTAGTTTGACAACTATTACCGAATTGGTCCGAATATAAGCCGCACCCGCATATAAGCCGCACCTGTAAAATTCAAGGGGAAAAAATAGAAAAAAGATAGTACTCAAATATAAGGTGCACCCTTAAAATCGGAGAGAAAAAGACTCTCTCCAAGTGATCAGCCATTGCAAGAAACAGGCTTTCTAATTAGCACTGTAGCTTTTTTTGCAGGTTACAGGCCTTACAGGATGTTAGAATCACTAAAAACGTAAATCACTATTCAACTGCTAGTATACCGCAGTCTCAAGCACGCAAATCGGCACCCTTAACTTGCAATCGCGCAAATCGGCAGTAATTTTACGTTTGCGATATATAAGCCGCAAAGTAACTCGCAGGCTCGCAAATCGGCAGTGATTTTTTTTGGGTCTCGAATATAAGCCGCACCTGTAACTCGCAAACTCAAAAATCAGAAAAAATGTGCGGCTTATATTCGGACCAATACGGTTTATGTGATATATATATATATATATATATATATATATATCACATATTATAATTGTCAAAATGCTATTCGTCAACGCTTGTGACGAATCACAGTTTGACAACGATTCGATCTCAAAGGTGATCGGACCATGCGCATTGCGTATAAGGAGAGGGAAGAGACACAGAGGGAGAGGGGGGAAGAGACACAGAGGGGGGGGAGAGACACAGAGGGAGAGGTGGGGAAGAGACACAGAGGGAGGGGGGGAAGAGACACAGAGGGAGGGGGGAAAGAGACACGGGGGGAGACACTGAGGGAGAGGGGGAAGAGGCACAGAGGGAGAGGGGGGAAGAGACAGAGGGATGGGGAGAGACACAGAGAGAGAGGGAGGAGAGACACAGAGGGAGAGGGGGGGAAAGAGACACAAAGGGAGAGGGGGAGAAAGAGACACAGGGGAGGGGGAAAGAGACGCATGGGAGGGAGAGGAGGGGGAAATGAGACACAAGGGAGGAAGTAGACAGGGGGAGAGACTCGCAATGAGCTCCAAAGACACTCATTGCGAGGCTAGCGATGAGCGCCAAATCCGCTCATTGTGTGGCCCGCGATGAGTGCAAAAGGCGAGGCGCTCATTGCGAGGCCCGTGATGATCACGAAGGCGCTTAATGCGAGGCCCATGATGATCGCCAAAGGTGCTCATCGCAAGGCCAGTAAAGTAGAGGGGGAGAGGCTCCCATTGTGTGGCAAACAGCATTGCCAGGCTTCACTTTTTATTGCTGTCATTTTTGACGGGCAAGTCGCTAGTATATATATATATATATATATATATATATATATATATATATATACATACATACATAAATAGAGATAAACATATTTATATAAGAAAACATTGATACACACTTATATATGCCTAATACAGAGTCTCAAGAAATATATTGCACCCAGGGAATTTTGGGTATATAATTATGTACACATTAGCACAAAATCATATATACAAAGTTCATACATATAGATAGTTTGCCTATACTATTTTTTGTCAATTTGACACAAACTTTAATATTAAAATATGTACACGTTTATGTAAGGGGGCATACATATTAATACATTCCTAGCATTGATGAAGCATGATGGGGGTATTCAAATGTTATTATGTAACTATTTGTTTTAACTTAATTTGTAAAGTTCAGACAGATGAAACAATACAGTCATTTAGTAATATAATTATCGAGGGCAGGGATTGTAGAAAAAAATACAAAATGGTGGGGGAAAACAATACATCAGTACCACATAATGAGGATATTTAATGATTGCTGGAATTTCAGAATGCAAATTTATTTTGTTTTAGTATGATTTTAGTCAGCCATGATGAATCTCAGGTTTTGTAAAACCAGACTAATTTATTATTCAGGGTAGCTTATCCATTTCTAAACAAAACCACATTTTCTGTTTAATTATGGCAATCATATGGGTGGCATCTTGTTTCCATGTTTAATTTGTAACCCGCCTAGCAACGTTAGCAATAGTACTTATTTTGCTGTCTGTTGAAAATATCAGATGGCCTTTTTAATAGGTTCAGCTCTATTCATAAGCACATCTTTATTTTATTTCACTGCATATGGGAAAACTATCTAAAAAGAAAAATACAAACAAAATACTTTGACATTTATATCATTAGCTCTGACTTTATTTGATACATCCTTATTTCTATTATTGTCAAAAGTCTTTATTTAAATCATAGTTGTCCATATTTAATCAATATTGTGTTATAGATGACCTTTATTACCACTACGGACAATTACAACAATGAATATTCAGTATACAATTACATACTATTGCTTTATAAATATTTCAAAATATAAAAATACATTAATGGCAATATCAGGTTTCACCTAATGCCACAGTGATCTCCTATTGGCTGAGGAAGCCATAGCAGGTTAGTAAATAGTTAAAATTGGTTCCCAGATGTTCCACGGTGATTGGGGGGTATCAGATGCCTTTGTAGGCACCCCTGGGGGTGTCAACATAATCATTAGAGGGATTTTTAGATATTAATACAAATAAAAAGTTTTATAAAATGTGCTGCATATATTAAGGATGGTTTTTGCCTAAGCATTGCAGAAATGTAATAATACAAAAGATAGATAGATATGCTTTTAGCTAATGTTAATTGGATTAAAAAGTAGTAAAGTTCACCAGTAAAACACTACCAAGCTATTACATCACACACGTAAATATATTCTCTGAGAAATGCCATCTGAGTGCTTGAAATGTCTGTAAAGTCTTAAACCCTGTGACTGTACCATAAATATTTTCTATATCACTATCACATGTCTCCCATAATGATTTCTGATTTCTCTAAAGCTTACTCCAAAGTCTTTTGGTGTGCACAAAATTTTAAAACAGCCTCTGGGTACCATCAACCCCCACAAAAATGCCTCTGAGAAGCCTGGATGCCTCAAATCTGATGCTATGATGTAGCTAATACCTTAATTGTGTCAGATTTTATGCTTGATTTCTCAAATCCGACACATTTAAGGGGCTAATACTGCCTAACATTACCCATTAAGAGCCTGAGTATCCCCCAGGATTCCCCCCATATCTAAAATATAACCATGGGAGTCCTTTTGGACCACCATGACACTGTTTAACCCTGTTACCCGCCTAAAGATGCTTTTTTTTTTGTTTTTTTCTGACCCTATTTGACTTCTTCACCCTAAAAGGAGGACATTATGAGCCTATTTGAAAGCCTGAGCCTAAACAAGAACATTCTGAGCCTATTTTTTTGTACACATTAAAAGTTTGCTATAGCTTCAAACAAAGATGCAAGTGACACTGTTGGTCATGGCAAACGTAAACAAAGGTCCATATTGATTGAAGAAAAGTTGAACTGTTGAAAAAACTTGACCGTGATGTTTAAATGCGTAAGGTGTGTGAAATCTATGATATTGGTTCATCAACTGTTTATGACATTAAGAAGCCAAGAGAAAAACGATTTATATTCTATATAGACAGTGATTCTAAGAAGCAAATAACCATTAGAAAAACAATGAAATATGTTAAGGGTACTGATCATGGCCGAGTGATGATGGAAAAATGTTTTTTGTCAGAGTGCTAGAGCACGCTGCACATCTGTAGCACTACCAGTAGACTGCAAAATCCTTCTGATTCTGGAGAACTGTTCAGCGCCCCCTGAGCTGAACTTTCGCATATACAACCCCTAGTCCAAGGAATACTGCACTCTCTAAAGTATTGCTCACTTTTTATGAAATATATGTTAGATACGGTGAGTGCTGGAAAGTCCGTAGTGACCTTTATTAAAGAATTTAACATGAAGGATGATCTCTGGTTTGATGTGAGAGTATGGGAGAGGGTGGAAACATCTTAAGAAAGCTCAGAATAATTTGTGATCTGGCTTGAGGTTGGATGATGCAACTGTTGAAAATTATAAAAATTATGAGAACAATTTAACAATTTTGCATTTATGAAGGCATGTTGTTCATGAGTTGCTGGAGTATGCAAAAAAATGTATTGAACCTGTTTCCCAAGGATACAGGAAGTACTCTTAATGAAGAAAATCTTGCAGAGTAGAAGAATGCAAATGAAGGAACACTTGTTTTGCATTATCTTACAGACTCTGAAATTATAGACACTGCTGTGAACGATGAAAAAAACATAGGGCGTGATGAAGATGACAGTGATGAAGACAAAACAGATGTAGTCAAGCGACTTTTCTATGACAAATTATTTAAAGGGCTAGAGCAATGTAGCTCCCTTACAGCACAAGCACTAATAAGTTTGCATTATTTGCATAAAAAATTACACAAGGAAAGATCCAAAGAAATGAAGCAACCTCGTTTGGATGAAATGTTTAACAAGATTGCCAAGAAGATAGTGTATCCTGTGGCTTTGTCTTCAAGTAACCCAGATGTTACACCACCAGCATCAGGAATCCAAGAGGAGCTGTGCAACTACGAAACAAACAGTATTCAGGACAGCTCTCAAATTCAAGAGCTTAGTGATTAGCTTAACAGCTCCAGTTATGTTTTACAATTTTTCCATTTCTAAGCTGTAAGGCCGCTATAAAACAGGTTACTTGCAGTTGGTTGGGATTTATAAATACAGTATGACCATATGTAAACTCTTTGAGTTGTCTTATGTATATCTTGCATGTAGATCATCAAACTCCACTGCTCCTTTTCACTCAGTAAACACTTCTACTAAATTGTAATTTTTTTTTCCTTTTCTTACAATTTATTGGAAATGTTCTTTATAAAGTTACCAGGAATTCAATGTCTACCTTATATTTATTAATATTATCACTAGCCTGTATTTATGCTGGGGTCTATTTCATTTAGTATATTTCTTAGTGATATTACTTTTTTTTTTTTTTTTTTAAAGCGAAAAAAAAGAAAATAAACAAAGGGGGGAGGTAGAGTGGCATTTCTGGGGAGGGATATAACTTCAAAATGTCTTTCATTTATATCAAGGCTGGACACTTTTCCTTTTTTTTATTCTTTTACTCACATCATAATTTTTCCCCATAATTATCAGAATTACTATATTTATCCCATATTTTCCATTTCTTTTTATCTTGTTTTATTAATTCAGCCATTTGAAAGTCTTTCTCCAATGCTCTATTTCTTCAATACGTTTAATATCTCAATCCAAGACGGAGTAATTTGTTGTTTCCAATAACAAGCCAACTTCCAATTTGCAATTTAAAGAACTTGCAAAATGAAGGCTTGTGTTGGATAATTTAGTCCAGACGGCATTATATGCAAAATAACTATTTGTGGTGATGAAACAATGGTTGTACCCACTATTTGTGATATATTAAAAAAGCAATTAGTCCAAAAGGATTCAGTCTGTGGGCATCCCCACCATATGTGTAAGAAGGAGCCTAAACAGCCACAATCTCTCCAACATAGACTTTGGCTTGCATTTCCAGTAATTTGGCCAATTTTCTTTGGAACAAAATACTATCTATTTAAAATCTTAAACTGTACTTCCCTTAAAGTTGTATTTTTAATATATCTATCAGTTATTGACAACGCTTTCTTCCAAGTTTCTATCGAAAAGACCATATTTAACTCTTTTTCCCAAATTTTCATATTTATTGTTTTATCTTTTTGAGATGGTTCTCTCACAATTTGAAAGCATTTAGACATTAAATGCTTTCTATTCTTTTGAACTAGCGATCTTTCAAAGTCAGTTAATTCTTCTCTCTTTATAAAATACACATTATATTTCTATTTATATTTCTTCATTGCCAATTGCAATCTCAAATATTCCAGCCAATCTTTTCTATCTATATTATATAATGTAACCACATGGCCAAATGATGCACATTCTGACCCTAAGTAAAGTTTTTGTAATGTATCTATACCTTTATTAATCCATTTATTTGGAATTGGAATTTGTAATATTCTTTCTAAGTCTTTCATTGGCATAATTAAACTAGAATATGGAATTAACTCAATTTTTTTATTTATTTTATTCCAAAATGTTATAGCTTTCTTAATAATCCAGGAATCCGTGTTTTTCTTTTTTTTTCAATGGTTCTTCACAAAGAATCAAGTCTCTTAAATTACCTTCTTTCAGACTAGCCTCTTCAACTTGTGTCCATGAATATGTTGCCCTTGGATCTATCCACTTAACAATTTGAGAGAGAATTATTGCATCATGATAAAGCTTAAGATCCGGATAGGATATACCCCCATTCTTAAATTTTCTTGTTAAAATATCCTTTTTAATTCTTGATTTTCTTCCATTCAAGAATGCGTTAAAAAGCTCGACAGGGTCTAGGGAATCCAATTGGTTACAACCTTTGAAAGGATGTTTTAAGTGTTACACCAAGAACTGCAATACATGTACATTTTTTAAACCAATTAATAAAGACACAGTGGTATCACACCCGTTGGGTTTAGAGTTCAAAATCAAATATTTTTTAAATTGTAAAAGTGAGTATGTAGTATATGTGATGACATGTTCTTGTGGTAAACAATACACTGGCCGAACCACAAGACCTCTTAAGAGACGTTTCTATGAACATCTGTATAATGTGGAGAGAGGAGTCCTAACCAATGGCTTCTCTTCACACATTATACAGAAACATGGAAAAAGTACAGAAGGAATTACTATACAGGCTGTTGATCATATACCTCAAGATAAAAGAAGAGGGAATCGTACATTATTTTTAAGACAAAGAGAAACCTTTTGGATACACCAACTTAACACCCTGGAACCCAATGGTCTAAACCGGGACATTGATTTAGCGGCTTTTTTAGATAAGTAATTACTTGGTCCTTTTTATCTTTATACCTTTTTATCTTCAGTTTTTTATGTGGTTCTTTCCCCCCTTTTTAATCCTTTTTCATTTTTATTTGCTTTTACTTGCTTTTTGTCATTTTTACTACCCCCTTAGGGAATTTTGTTTGTTATCCCTTGTTTCCCCGCCTCTACTTCCACGCTAGTAGGCCTGCCCCCTGTGTATGTGTTTCTATATGTGTATGTACATGTACAGATGTATGTATTTATGTGGGGGTATGTTTCTATATATATGTCTATATATATATGTATGTATATTTATGTATATGTATGTGCGTGTATATATATGCATGTATGTTATGTAGACTTTTATACATATAGTTTATATGGTTTTAATGGATGGGGACGAACTCTGAAATAGAGGAATTTCGGTATTTTTGGTACTTTTGGGATTTTCGACCATTAGATAGTTCTTCTATAGGCGGATTTCCTTTATGTTGATCTGTCCTTTTTTGTTCGGTTACACTATACACACATTTTTTTATATATTTTCTCTATATATATATATTTTTTATCCCCGTATAGAGCTTTCTAGATAAACACTTTAGGGTATTATATTTAGTGTGTTCAGTACATCCTTTTACTAGTATTATTTGTACTTCATGCATCTTTTTTAGTTCTTCTTTCTCTCTATATACATATACATATTTATTTATTGGTATGGGGACCTCTGCATCTACAGGAGTGTACCCCGTGGTTCACTGTGTATTATTATCATTATGGGTTATTGATTGTTTATTGGTGGTTCCATCTGTGGGCCCCTTTCTTTGGTACTGTGAGCCTCCCCGTGTCTCTCTTTCCATCTGAGCCACTGCAATACCCGGTGGAACGCATATGCGTTCCACTGACGGAGAAGCTTCCTGTGGGGAGGCTGTGGAGGCGTGGTGACGTCCCCACGCATGACACAGGACCCTATGGACTCTGGGAGATAGCGTGGGGACGTCACCACGCACTCAGGGAAGACGGGGAAGGCGCCAAAACCAGCTAATGGAGCCACAGATCACCTTTATTAGGAAGAGTGGAGGTGGGTAACCTTTGAAACTTCAATTTGTACATTTATTTCTACATTTCTGATATGATTGATTTTCATCACCATTGACAAAGCTCAGTAGATGAGCGAAACGCGTCTGCATATTTTTTATCTTTATTTTGTGTGTTTTTATTTTTTACTTTGCATTTTCATTAGTACTATTTTTTCCATTCCCAGTTTTATCTTTGCATGTTTGCACTGTTTGCATTTTTGCCTCTGAAGAGCATATATTTGCTTATTTATCTTTTATCTTCTTATTGGAGTATCTATCTATTGATACATGGACACTCATTTTGGACTGATGGTCACCATTGGGTCGCCCACTATGTCAATTCTTTGACTTGATTCTATTTGGACTTTTTGGCCTCCTCGCTCTTTTGATTTTCCGTCCATTTATCAACTGAGTTTTTGGCCATATATCCTCTGATACTTTATATTCTTTGGGCTCAGCACCCCTAAGTTAAGTATATCAGAGTTGATATTCTATAGAGATCCAAAGCTTGGTGACTTCCACACTGACCAGATCTATAGAGATTTCAAGCCTGGCGACTACCATATTGCCCACATTTGTGAAAGACCAAGAACTACTTTATGAGTGATTTCTGATACCTCTATCTAGAGGGTCCCACATGTGAGTGTCCATTTGTTATACAAACATTTTGTTGGAAAAAATGTATTGATCTGCTCTAGGATTTGGTGTGCGCTTTCCTTTACCCCCCCTTTTTTTGTTTCATTCTTCCATTCATAACATAATTATCTATCAAAGTTTGACATTTCTTAATCCAATACAATGGAAGACAAATTGGAATATTTCTCACATAATAATTAAATCTTGGCAAATAAGCTATTTTTATAGCTGCTATTCTACCCGAAAAGGAAAAATTCATATTTTTCCAATCTTGTATAATATTAAAGCATTTTTCATATAATCTTTTAAAATGTAATGGAATAATCTTCTTTACATCTTTTACATTAACTATTCCCAAGTGTGTAAATTTACCATCTGACTAATTAAAAGGATATTTTGATTTTAATAGTTCTTTATTCTTGAATTTTAAGTTCATATCTAATATTTCAGTGTTTTGAAGATTAAGCTTATAATATGAAATAAAACTAAATTTCTTTAGTATTTCATGTAGATATTTCAACGAGTTTTCAG
The DNA here is from genome assembly GCA_027410445.1 of Discoglossus pictus. NCBI lineage: Eukaryota > Metazoa > Chordata > Amphibia > Anura > Alytidae > Discoglossus > Discoglossus pictus. Next base: position 210,006,169 of record CM050164.1, read on the forward strand.
GCCTGGTCAACATTAATACTATATCATCTGCAAATAAAACTATTTTATGTTCCATCCCTTTCATTTCAATTCCTTTTATATTCTTTGTAGACCCTATCAATTCAGCCATCGGCTCCATTAATAAAGTAAATAGGACAGGAGACAAAGGACACCCCTGTCTTGTCCCATTCCTTATAGAAAATCTATTAGATCTAAATCCCAAACTAGCCACAATTGCTTCTGGATTTGTATATATAGCTCTATAGCTAAATGGCCAATAATTTACTTATTTTATTTGCATACTGATACAACCTCTGCTGGATCTTCCATACAGATCTATCTGATATCATTTGATTTATATATTTTTATTTGAGCCTGACACTCTTTTATTTTAATAAGCATAGCTAATTCTGGATTTTGTTTATTTAGCAATTCCCACTTATATAAATCTGTATACAGCTGTCTTAAAGTGGCTCCTCTTTGTTTCTTTCTTATACTCTTCCAAATGATCATCACCCCCCTTATAAAAGCTTTTTGTGCGTTCCACATAGTGGATTTCTGGTCTACCAATCCTACATTAATTTAAAAAAACCTTTTCACTTCCTCTTTCAATTTTTTTTTTATCCTCATCTTCAAATAGGGAGTTATCCATTCACCAACATGGAATTCTAGCTTTCTCTGTTCCCAGATCCAGTTTGACCAAAACAAAAGCATGATCTGAAATATCAATTGGACCAATCTTGACTTCCATAACTTTTGAGATTGTCTTACTATCTACAAATACATAGTCAATTCTTGTATACGTATGATGTCTACCTGAGAAGAAAGAATATTTCAATTGATTTGGGTATAATACCCTCCAAGTATCATAGAGATTATATTTCAATATACTCTTTACAAATTGTTTATTTTTTTCTTTTTGTATTAGCATCAGAATCTGGATGTTTAACAGAATTTCTATCCAATTGACAATTCATTATACTATTAAAATCTCCTCCAATTATAGACATCCCTTGTGCATATCTATTCCAACGAGCCAATACATGATTAATAAATTAATTCTGTTTATTATTTGGTGCTTAAATATTAAGTAGAGAGATTTTTCTTGACCAATTTTTCCAACCCAAAGTATATATCTGCCATTAGGATCATATATAACCAATTCTTCCTTTAAGCTTAAATCATTATTAAACAAGATGGATACCCCTCTAGCTTTTTTCTTAAAGGTCGAATTATATACCATATCATATCCATTAATAACAATCCTTGGAATCTTATCCGTCTGCCAATGTGTTTCTTGTAATAATAAAATATCTATTATTTCATTCAATAAATAGTATTTAAATAACATCAACATCAAAATTTCTTTACAGTGATTACCTTATCCTCTTTAAATAAAAAATAACAAAAAAGATAAAATCTACCAATAAACAGAGATAATTCAAAGGAAGATCAAGATTAAATTTAATTGACAATAAGGAAAAAAATCCTCCAGCCCCCTCCACTTCCTAAATTTCTCCACTAATTACTTACACCACTTGTAATTATAGTTTTTTGATTATTAAAGGAAATTATCAATTTCACCGGATATGCCCATTTATAAGGAATTTCTTTTTCTCTTAAAGTCTTTGTTATATTTCTAAAATCTTTCCTTTTATTTAATATTTCTCCTGCAATATCCGGATAAATTTGAATCTTATCATATTGAGTTTGAAAAGTTATTTTTTCAAAACCTTCCCTCATTATTTTATCTTTTATTGCGAAGTGGGTTAGTCTTACTATCACATCTCTGGAAACAGATTTTCCCAGATTTTTTGGAAGTGGAATACGGTATACATTATCCAAATATTCTTCTTTAATCTTATCTTCTCCCAGTAAATAGGTCAGAAATAACGTGATATAATTTTTATATTCCTTAGCGGTATGGTTTCAACAATTCCCCTAATCTTATATTATTTCTTCTAGCATTAGATTCTACTCTGACAGTTCTAAAATTAAGCTCAATCATTTGTTCTCTTAGGTCCTTAATTTTTTTTATAAATTTGTACTTGTTCTAATAAAAGCTCGTTATAGCTAAGTTCTAAACCCTGTATTGCTTTACTCTGTTTTGTTATAGCTAATGTATTCTTGGCTATTTCCTGAGACAATTCTATTTTTATTGTCTCTTGAAATTCTCTGAAAAGTATTTTAATCGATTTTAACGTTACTCATTCTTCCCCCTCTTCTTGATCTGCATCTTTTTTTTTTTAGCTATCAGATCCTCTTCCAACCCAGATTGGGTATTTAAAGAGTCTGACTGTGAGCTAGAAGAACTATCCATTTGCTTTTCCTTTCTAGTTCCTTTTTGTGGAGACAGAGCTACTTCTCTTACACTAGAAATATTTTTTTTATCTCTCGATTTACTTTTACTGCCTTGATTCTCTCTATCTCTCATTTTTTCAAGCTTACTCATTTCTGACCTTTTGCTTTTATTCACTTTCTTTTACTCTTAATCTACTTTTCCTAATTCAACCTCTTCTTTTGCCAGGATTTCTTATAACTAGAGAAATTCTTATGTTAGTGATTCAATTAATCAATACATGCAGTAAAAGTTATACACATTCACTATATATACAAAGTCACATCCGTGAAGATCTTTCTACTTCATGCACAGTGTTGTAGGGACTTTTACTATCCCCTGCTAGATGCTGACTCAATTTCAACACTGTGTCCTTTATCAACTGAATAAATGGTGTCTGGTGGTTTTTCTCAGTCTATAATGAATCTTTCAAACTCTCAATATCTCAAGTAAAATTCTGTAGATACTCATATATGAACAATTTCATCTGAAACTCTCAAGATATCCATCTTCAATCTTCATGCACCATATCCAAATTCCAATAGCCCCCCAGCCTTATATTCGGTCTTCAATAGCGGATTGCTATGGGGATTACAGATCTTTTTATCTCCCTCTTCCTTCAATTTATATATATTTGGATATTACTCTAATGATATACTTCAAGTAGGAAAGTTCAGCTATCTATAATAACCTATAAGGTTTGATCTTCAGCAACAATTGCCTTAAGGATTGATGGTATTTTTATCTCCATAATTGTATATTACACTTTAGAGATTACAGATCTTTTGTCTCCCTCTTCCTTACATTTAAATATGTTTGGCTATTACTTCTTATGGTGTATGTCAAACAGGAACGATACTCTATTCTCTGATAGCTTATGCACTTTGTCTTCAGCCGCAAAGTGCCTTAAGGATTGTTGGTGTTTTTATCTCCCAAGTTGTTTATTGCACCTCACTTCATCACTTATATTCAGTCTCAGACCCAAGACTTGCAGGGTCTTTTCTCTAGTAACATTACTTTTTTCCCTTTTTCCTTCAGTTTTGATTTGCATAATGCTCATATAGATCAGTCCCAATAGGAAAGAGCAGCTATCTATGATAGCAGATTACATTTAGAGATTATAGATCTTTTTATCTCCAAGATGTGTATTATCTCTTACAATCCGACTCTGAGACACAGACTTATTACAGGTCAATTCTATACCATCTCCGTCTAAGACTCCAGCAATTACTTAATCTCCATGAGCTTTATAAGCTTTGTTCTTACATGATTTATACATCTCTCCCCTTTATCCAAAGGGTCTTTAAGTTACTCCTGTGACACATCCATCTATATGGACTGATATTGCTAGTTCGTCTGTTTTGCCTCCGTCCATGGAATAATATATATGGATGTATATAATAGTATGGGGTAGTCCTGTTGTACACATTGCAACATACATATTGCAATATGAGAAGGGCACCCAGCTGGACACAAAGGCTAATCACTTAAGTACACACACTTAAGTGATAGCAGCCAGGAACAATAAGGTCCTAACAGACAGAGAGGCGCCTTAACCCCATGAAATCTACAGGTTGTCCCACTCACAAAATCAAGGCAAAAGTTCAGGTTCAGAGAGATGTTACTCTCTACACCAGCAGAGGTAGAATGAGCAGTTAGCCACGCCTAGTGGGCAGCTTCTGGGGGAGGGGACTCCTGGTTCCCACGCCTTAACTCTGTCTGATTGGCCAGAGGTAATTAAGGGTTGACCAAAGGTTGTCACTGCCCCTATTGTTACATTACATAGTTACATAGTATTTAAGGTTGAAAAAAGACTTTCAGTCCATCAAGTTCAACCTTTTAAGATCTCCTTTGATCTGCAATATGCGGATTAACTATTAATTCATTAGTTGTTAATTAATTATTAATCAATTATTAATGTTTTTTTTTTTTTTTATTATTATTAATTAGTCCAGAGGAAGGTAAATAGAAAAAAAAAAAAAAAAAGCGAGACTTAGCCAATTGTCTAAAGGGGAAATGTTAAATTTGGACCATTACTGTCTCTCTAATTATCCATGATAACCCTGAATACCCTTTTTAATCAGAAATAAATCTAGTCCCCTTTTAAAGTTATCTATTGAATCCGCTGTCACCACCTCCTCTGGTAGAGAATTCCACAGATTAACCACCCTTACTGTGAAGAACCCTTTTCTTTCTTTGAGGTGGAATCTTTTTACTTCTAACCTCAAGGGATGTCCTCTTGTCAGTTGAAAACCTCTTGGCACAAAAAGCTCCCCCGACAAATCTTTATACTGACCCTGGATGTATTTATATAAGGTAATCATATCTCCTCTTAGACGCCTTTTTTCTAGAGAAAATAAGTTTAATTTGGTTAGTCTTTCTTCATAACTTAGCCCCTCCATTCCCCTTATTAGTTTGGTTGCCCTTCTCTGTACCTTTTCCAGCTCTAAAATGTCCTTTTTATGAAGTGGTGCCCAAAATTGTACTCCATATTCCAAATGAGGGCGTACTAGAGATTTGTATAGTGGCAGAATTATATTTGCTTCCCTGGCTTCTATACCTTTCTTAATACATGCTAATTTTTTATTTGCCTTTGCAGCTGCTGCTTGGCTTTGAGCACTGTTACCTAGGTGGTTGTCCACAAGCACTCCCAAATCCCTTTCAATATCTGATACACCTAGATTTGCTCCATTAAGATTATAAATTGCATGGCTATTTTTCCTTCCCAGATGCATAACCTTACATTTATTCGTATTAAATCTCATCTGCCATTTAGATGCCCATTCCTCAATTTTATGTAAATCCCCTTGGAGGGAAAGCACATCATTTTCTGATTTAATTACCTTGCACAACTTTGTGTCATCAGCGAAAATGGAGACACCACACTCCAATCCTACCTCTAAGTCATTAATAAATATGTTAAAAAGGAGAGGACCGAATACTGAACCCTGAGGAACCCCACTTACCACATTAGTCCAATCGGAGTATGTTCCATTTACAACAACCCTTTGCTTCCTGTCTTTTAGCCAGCTCTCAATCCATGAGCAGATATTTACTGCAATTCCTGTATCCCTTAGTTTGCCCAATAGTCTCCCATGTGGCACTGTATCAAAAGCCTTTGCAAAATCCAAAAAGACTACATCCACTGAGTTGCCTTGATCCAGGTTCCTACTAACCTCCTCATAGAAACTAATTAGATTTGTTTGACATGACCTATCCCTCATAAACCCATGTTGACTCCTACTTATAATCCTGTTCAAATATACATATTCTTGTATATTATCCCTTATTTACCCTTCTAAAAGCTTCCCCACTACAGAAGTGAGGCTCACTGGTCTATAATTCCCCGGATTTGCTCTTGCTCCCTTTTTAAATATAGGTATCACATCAGCTTTTCTCCAGTCATCTGGTAGAGACCCTGTGTTGAGTGAATCTAGAAAAATTAAATATAATGGTTTGGCTATTACAGAACCCAGTTCCCTTAGTACCCTTGGATGTATTCCATCAGGACCCGGGGCTTTATTAACATTTATTTTTTCCAACCTCTTTTGGATTACTTCCTGTGTTAACCAATTATTTGGCAAAGGTAGTGTAGCCCCATTATATCGCAGTGTCCCAACCACAGGTACCTCCCTTGTGTATACCGAGGAAAAGAACCTATTTAGCTTATCTGCCTTTTCCTGGTCACTAATTTTCAGACAGCCTGTTTCACATTGTAATGTTCCTATAGCTTCCTTCCTCGCCTTCTTCCCATTAATATACTTAAAAAATATTTTAGTGTTAGTCTTACTCTCTTTTGCAATTAATTTTTCATTTTCTATTTTAGCCAGTCTAATCGCGCTTTTGCAAGCCTTGTTGATTTCCTTGTATTCCCGTAAAGCAGTCTCTGTCCCCTCTTGTTTGTATAATTTAAATGCCTGTTTTTTACTCCGTATCTTGATTTTTAAATCATTGTTAAGCCACATGGGTTGTGATTTACTCCTTTTACTTTTATTCCCACATGGTATATGCCGATGTGTATGTATATTTAGTAAGGATTTAAATGTTGTCCATTTATGTTCAGTGTTTTTACCTATCAGTTCTCTGTCCCAGTCTATACTTTGTATTGCTGCCCTTAGACCGTTAAAATCTGCCCTTTTAAAATTAAGAGTTTTTGTTGGCCCCTTAAAATGTTGTTTTTTTAATTCAATCTCAATGGGACTGTGTTGTGATCACTGTTTTCCAAAGGTTGCCCTATTTCAACATTTGATACAATATCAATATTATTTGTAATGAGTAAATCTAAGATAGCTTCATTTCTAGTAGGCTCCTGTATAACCTGGACCAGATAATGATCCCTGAGTGTACTCAAGAACCTGCTCCCCTTAGCTGAACTGCTGGTCTCATTTATCCAGTTTATTTCAGGGTAATTAAAATCTCCCATTATTAGAACTTGCCCGTGCTTAGCTGCATTTCCAATCTGTAACAATAATTGTATTTCCTCACTTTCAGCTATATTTGGGGGTTTATAGCATACTCCTACTAATATTCTTTTGGAATTTGCTGCTCCGCTATTTAACTCTACCCACAAACATTCAACTTTATCACTAGGTCCACCATAAATATCTTCTCTGACTATAGCCTTAAATTCAGGCTTAACATACAGACAAATCCCTCCTCCTCGTTTACCATTGCCTCTATCTTTCCTAAATAGGTTATAACCATCCAGATTAACAGTCCAGTCATGAGATTCATCCCACCACGTTTCGGTAATGCCTATTAAATCCCATTTTTCATTAATTGCTAATAATTCTAACTCTCCCATTTTTCCTGGCAAGCTTCTGGCATTAGCAAGCATACACCTTATGTTATGAGTCTGTAGTTCTGAAGTGCCTGCCACTGAACTTGAATTACTTAGTACTACCTCCATATTGACTATACTACCCCTCCCCCCATCTCCTCCCCTATGAGTTGTTAATTCATCCCTTATACCCTCTACACTTTCTACCCCATTACTTATATCTAGTCCCTCCCCCCCACCTACTAGTTTACAAACTCCTCCAGCCTTTCTACCATCCTATCCCCTAGTACAAAAGCTCCCTCATCATTAAGGTGCAATCCATCCCTACTGTAGAGATTGTACCGAAGTGAGAAGTCAGCCCAGTGCTCTAAAAAGCCAAACCCCTCCTTAGTGCACCACATCTTTAGCCACGCATTAACCTCCCTAATCTCCTTCTGCCTCCCTGGGATAGCACGTGGCACTGGTAGTATCTCAGAAAATACTACCTTGGAGGTCCTTGCCTTCAGCTTATTACCTAGTTCTCTAAAATCATTCTTTAGGACACTCCATCTTCCACTAACTTTGTCATTGGTACCAATATGTACCAAGACCGCCGGTTCAGTTCCAGCCCCTCCCAATAATTTGTCTACCCGATCCACAACATGACGAACCCGAGCACCCGGGAGACAGCAAACTGTTCGATTGCTGGGATCTGGGTGACAAATCACCCTGTCTACCTTCCTAATAATAGAGTCCCCTACAACCAAAACCTGTCTGTTCTGCCTATTCTGCCCTCCCTCTTCTCCAGTAGAGCTGTTCGCCCGGCTGTTAGAGGGAACAGCTCTATCTGGCATTGCCATTCCTGAATGGACATCGCCAATAGTTTCACTCAATCTGGCAAATCTGTTGTTGTTTGCCAACTCAGAACTGGCCTGCCTCCTCCTGTTCCCCCTGCTTCCCCTTGTAACTGTAACCCAGCTGCCTCCCTGGACATCCTCACTAGCCCCAGCTCCACCCTCCATGCTAGGCCCAGCTAAACTGTGCTCAGTGAGCACCAACCCCCTTTCCAGTGGAGCAATATCACTAAGTGCTGCAATTCTCCTCTCCAGATCTCCAATTTGAGCTTCCAGAGAGGCAACATGCTCACACCTCTCACAGAGGTATGGACCCTGGATCATCTGTTCCAGTATTGCATACATATGACAGGATGTACACTGAATAAGGTTGCCACTGGACTGACTCATAATTATTATTATTGTCTACGAAATTTCAGTGGGAAAAATAAAGAATATAATATAATATATTTATGTAAAGTTTTCCTCCTTTGCACTATAAATCTGCCCTCCCTTTTCTATGAAGGCCCTCCTTTTATTTAAACTACTAGGCTTTTACTAGAATTGCACTTGATTCTGAAAATGTTTGCAAGCTCACAAGTTCCCCTTCTCCGGTTTCTATTAATTTCTGCCTTCTCGCCTGGGCACAATTAGTGCACTCTTCAATTTATCAGCCTTTACTTGTAAGGTAAATCCACTTGTAAACGGGCCCCAAACCAGCTCACAAATCCTTTATCCTAGTTTAACAGTCAAGCCACACCCCTCTCACCTGGGCACACTTAGTGCACTCTGCAGTTTATCAGCCTTTACTTGTAAGGTAAATCCACTTGTATTGTGTATGTGAAGGGTTTAAAAATGTGTGTTGTTTCAATAAAAGAGAGTTCACTTTTTGACCCTCCACACGGAGCGTGGTCTCGTTCTTGGGGGTGTCGTAATAACTGGGATGAACCTCATCGCCCAGAGAGACAACTATATCTAAGATGAATGGAAATACAATACCAAAGGCTGAAAAGAGCTACCCTTAAAGACCTACTGGAACAAAGAGGCAGACAAGCCAGTAATCTCAGGAAAAGTGAGATTATTGCAATGCTAAACGAAATGGATGAAGGAACCAATGGGCCCAGCACATCTGACAGAACCCCCGAAGAGGCAAGCTTTGACCGGGCGGTAAGAATCAGACTGGCTCATTATGGTCCCAACCCGTCTCCAGAGATCATCAGCCGGGTCATGGACGCTGTGGATGCCAACCTGCGACGCCAAAGCGGTGCTGCAGCAGCTCCAGTTCTAGCATACCCGGTGGAGAAAAGGAAGGTATCGTTTGCAGCTTTTAAATCCTTCCTGGAAACAGAAGGGGAGATTGATGGGTACCTTGCTGATTTTGAGCGGCAATGTGCGCTACACAAGGTACCCGCAGAAGACTGGGTAACTATATTGTCCGGAAAGTTATCCGGTCGGGCCAGTGATGCTTTTCGGGCCATTCCTGATGAGGAAATTGGGGATTATGTGGCTGTAAAGGAAGCTTTGCTCTCCAGGTATGCTGTCACACCGGAGGCATACCGGAGGCGGTTCAGAGACACTGCCAAACTAACTGGGGATTCCTACGTCGAATGGGCATGTAAAATACACAGCACAGCCGCTAACTGGATGGCAGGGTGTCAAGCCGTATCCGGGGAAGAGGTGCTGCAGATGTTCCTGCTGGAACATTGTTTTGAGAAATTATCCCCAGGCGTCAGAGAGTGGGTAAGGGACCGCAAACCCTCCACCCTGCATGAAGCAGCCCGCCTGGCCGATGAGTACACGGATGCCCGTATATTGGACAGTGCTATTGTTAAGATTCCTGCCAGAGTGGAGTACCGACCAGCAGCACCCCCTCCAGCTAATCACTACCCTCAGCCGCCCCGGTTTAATTCACGGGACTACTCGCAGCCCATCCGGTGTTTTGGGTGCAAGCAGCTGGGGCACAAACAACTTGAGTGCCCACTGAATAACGCTTACCAGGCCCAGTCCTGGAGGAGACCCACTAGCGGTAACCAGCGCAACCCTTAGCCGCCCCGGTTTAATTCACGGGACTACTCACAGCCCATCCGGTGTTTTCGGTGCAAGCAGCTGGGGCACAAGCGGCCGGAGTGCCCGCTGAATAACGCTAACCAGGCCCAGTCTTGGAGGAGACGCACCAGCGGACACCAGCACAACCCTCTGCCTGCTGCCCACTGCGTAGAGGAGGAGGAATGTTGGGGCGTCCTGCACGAGGCAGACCCCGTCCAAGCTGCCTACTGGGATAACCGACAACAACACCGGCAACTCGTCAAAGTAAACGGGAAGAAGGTCAGTGGTCTGCGGGATACCGGTGCAACCATGACATTGCTCCAAAAGCACTTGGTGTCTGAGAACCAACACACCGGAGACACTGTGGCTGTGAGAGTAGCCGGAGGCACTGTGTTCCGCCTACCCGTTGCCCGGATACATTTGGATTGGGGAGTAGGCGCTAGACATGTGAATGTGGGGGTCATGAGGGATTTACCAGCTGACGTCCTGCTTGGAAATGACCTGGCCCCTCTTGTCTCCGCATACGCTCCCGTGGGTCCTGCCAAAGTTAATGCTGTGACGACCCAGTAAGTAGAACGGGAATGCTGATGGATTGTCCCGGCAAATTGATATCCCTACCACCTCCTAGTCCGGTCATCCCCAAGTTGACCCGTCGAAGGGTCAAGCCGGGTCTGCCAGAGTGTCCCACATGGAGGGAGCCGTGTGACAGATCCATCTATATGGACTGATATTGCTAGTTCGTCTTTTTTGCCTCCGTCCATGGAATAATATATATGGATGTATATAATAGTATGGGGTAGTCCTGTTGTACACATTCCAACATACATATTGCAATATGAGAAGGGCACCCAGCTGGACACAAAGGCTAATCACTTAAGTACACACACTTAAGTGATAGCAGCCAGGAACAATAAGGTCCTAACAGACAGAGTGGCGCCTTAACCCCATGAAATCTACAGGTTGTCCCACTCACAAAATCAAGGCAAAAGTTCAGGTTCAGAGAGATGTTACTCTCTACACCGGCAGAGGTAGAATGAGAAGTTAGCCACGCCTAGTGGGCGGCTCCTGGGGGAGGGGACTCCTGGTTCCCACGCCTTAACTCTGTCTGATTGGCCAGAGGTAATTAAGGGTTGACCAAAGGTTGTCACTGCCCCTATTGTGTATGTGAAGGGTTTAAAAATGTGTGTTGTTTCAATAAAAGAGAGTTAACTTTTTGACCCTCAACACGGAGCGTGGTCTCGTTCTTGGGGGTGTCGTAATAACTCCCACTTCCTTTACTATTTCTATAGTTGAGTATTACCCCTCTGGTGTAATCTCCATGGGAAAGAGCAGCTATCTATGATAGCCCAAAGCAAACTTTCATCTTCAATACCAGTTTAAATTTAGAAATTGGATAAATTTGGAACTTCAAGAGTGAAATACACATAAATGCATATCTTATCATCAGTTTCTGTAACTCAGATTACATGGCTCTGCCAGCCCTCCTTGCAGCTTTCAAGGGAGAGAGGAAAAAGAGAGGGAAACAAACAGAGAAAGGCAGTCTGTACCTTATTGGGACTTACTTTTCAACCCACGATTCCTCTAGACTGCCGCCAGCTCTCATATTCAATATTGCTGAGGTTGTTTACACTCCTCTCTTCAGTGTTCCTCCATTCCAAACTTTCTCTTTTTCCCTTTACCCTCTCTCTCTTCCTCCTTTCTCTTATCCTCCTTTAAATATATTTAGCTTTCTCTTCCATGGAAGTCTGGCTCAGCATCTCCTCATCTCTCCCCAACTTGCACAGACCCTAGGAAGACAGCTCTCTAAGCTCTCTCAGCCTGCCCAATTAAGCACAGCACAGCGTGTATCAACATGTATTTAACTTTCTCTTCCATGGAAGTCAAGCTCAGCGTCTCCTCATCTCTGAAAAGACTATGGAAAAACACTTCTCTCCGCCTGCTCAGTTAAACACAACACAGCACAGCGTGTGTTCATTCACACGCTGCAGACCAAACAGACCACCGCCATCCGCCCGACTAGCACAAACTAGTCACTTCCTGGGCGTGTCATGATTGAGGGTTCAATTTGTTGCCTCTTAGTGATATATATATACTAAATTGTTGACAAGCCCATTTGATGAGCTAATATATCCAACTTCATTACAAGGTATTGTCAACAAGTTAGTAGAGAGAGAAGTATTTACTAAATGAAAAGGAGCACTGGAGCATTAATGAATGTAAGGGATCAGTGGAGCTTTCAACCATCTCTGTATTACTTTGATAGTTGCATGTTTACTGTCTATTAATAAAAAATATTTCTCTCTAAAAACTTGTTGACAAGCCTGTGCTATTCAATGTCACATGCAATTCATCACATGGACTTCTTAACAAGTTGGTAGAGAGAGAAGTATTTATTTTAAAGAGAATAAACCAGCATCTATCGGGGTAATACAGAAATGGTTAAATGCTCCACTGCTCAATAAGGAAAGCTCCACTGGTGCTTTTCATTCTGTAAAGCTGCAGGGATCTTTTTGAGTCAATAAACTGGTTTCTCTAAACATCTTGAGTACTTAGTCTCATTCATTATTAAGTATTTCTTGTAAAGTGTATAATAAATACCTAAATGTATCTTAAATACAAAAAACTTCAAGTAATACAGTATTCTTGCAAAAAAACAGTGTTTTTTGAAAAAGCACTGCTGGTCTAGCTAAATCGGTGCCCTACCTGTAGTTAGGGTGTCAAACATGGGTTTAAGACATGTGATCACAGCTAAACCACACCTGTGTCACTGTAATGTGCTGTATTAAACACAAAACAACATTTTTAATAGAAAATAAGGCTAAATATTTCATCATGATGTCACAGTAAATGAACATTTTGGTGGTATGTGCTCTAGTATGTGAGTTGATCAGTAATGATGTGGGATCTGACAAGGAATGCTTAGCTGTGACCACATTCAGTGGACCAAGAGTATTATCACCATCTCTATATGATATTGTTTAGCCACATCAATCTGTTGCTCCACCTGAGCTGACGCCCCCACCTTGGGCTCAGTAGAGGACCCAGACCTCCTGCCATCTGAAATTAGAGAATAATAGTACATGAGTTAATAACATGGTATGGTCATTTGTTCACTGTATTTTCCTACATATCTGACATCATGTTGTTTTGAACCTGGACAGTTCAATTATTAGCAATTGTGTGGAGTTATCATTTGCTAGATATGATCATTGCTTTGCATTATGAGCCTGGTTTGTAATGGCTCATAACAATATATTGTTTCCTGCTGGGCTCTGCCCTCTGCAGCACATGCATACACATACTCTGCTGAACTTTATGCGCAGTGTGTAATACAGCATGCATAAGCTTAAAGGAAGCCATGTTTGATAATGGCTGCGGAATGAAGAGTGAGGCATTTGTGGCCACATTTGTATGTCCCAGCTCAACTTCCCAGAATGCAGTGTAATAACTGTTTTCTCGGAACTCTGAGTTGGAAGCAGGTTTTTTAACTTGCTTTAGACATTCAAATGTGGACACAGCTGTACTTTTTATTTACTGTACTACTGTACGGTGCAGGGCTTCTATCGCTCTTTCGCCCACCATATTATAAATGATTGATGTGGTGAACTACCTACTCATAAGATCCACAACACAGGCTGAGATCCTGCTCCATGCTGATGATAGCCAGTAAGCTTGTAACAGTTGTACATGGATAGAATTCTCAGCCTGTGTTTATTCCAACCTTGTCTTTGCATTAAAGCTGTGTAATACAGCATGCATAAGCTTAAAGGAAGCCATGTTTGATAATGGCTACAGAATGAAGAGCAAGGCATTTGTGGCCACATTTGTGTGTCCCAGCTCAACTTCCCAGAATGCAGTATAACAACTGTGTTTCTCGGAACTCTGAGCTGGAAGTAGGTTTTTTAACTTGCTTTAGACATTCAAATGTGAACACAGATGTCCCCAAAAGTCCAGTGGGCCTTCCTGAACACCTAATCCAGCCTAATCCACCTAATCCAGCCCAGTCAACTTTACAGATGATACATTGGTTTACGTATTTTCAGTGAAATAAGTAATTTTACAAGTGAAGGCAATTAAATACAAGTGTAACATTATTGAAAAAGGCTCCCGCATGTTGAAAATAAGCAATTTCCCAAGTTATGCATCTCAAATTAAATGGAGCCCTATGTTTGTAAAACTGGGCCTGATACATTGCTTTTTACCTTTGCTGTTAAAAGGACATGGGCAGAACTGTTTTAAACATCACAAAGTTGTTTATTGCATGAAACATTATTCAGCAAACCCGATTTAAACTTCATTCAAACTAACAAGAAATGCAGAGAGCATACTTTATTCTGTAGATTCTGAAGATTCAGTTGCCAAAAGCAGTTAAACATCTGAATATGTTTTTGTGCTCTAAAACCTTCATTTGAAAAATAGAAACACACTTTGACACATTATAAAATAACCTGTGTCTGTTGTTATATTGAGATATAATAGGACACATATACTCTGACTTCTTTCTCATCCCAGGATGTGAGGATTGGAGCAGCTGCCTGTGTGGAGCAAGCGTCCGCAAAGCTTCCCTCTCTCATGATCAGTAATAGTTTAGTTTGGCTTGCCACTGAGCAATTCACGGTTTACATCACTGGACTGTGTTTGACAAGCAATTAAGGGAATATAAACCTTAGCACTTAGCGTGTCCAGGGCTGGAGGAGCTGCAGGGCTTCTATTTTTCCCGACAAAGAGGAAAATACAATAAAAACAAACAAAAACAAAATTCAAACTTTAACTGTACCGCCCAAATCTGTCGCATGGGAATGGGAGCCTAAGAGCTGCTCAGGAAATTGGCCCAGTCAAGTGTGGTTTTTCTAAAAATAAGTAAAAGTTAATATTCCAAGTGCTAACAAGCATGTTGGAAGCTCAGGTTAGTTGGCTGAGCGACCATGGCAGCTGGCTGCTCATCGTTTGGTTTGGAGCAGACCTTCTGCTGGCCTCTGTACTGCTCAGTACATGACTGATATTCACTTTCCAGGCTCTCTTCTGAACTGTTTTGTAGAACAGATCATGGTGTAACAATTTAAGTCTTTGCCAACACACAAAGGAACACATATATCCTAACCTGCCATAGTGTTGTGTCTACTGGGGCATAAAGGTTGGGTGGCCAAGCTCTTAAACTATGGAAAGTATCTAAAGACGTCCATCACTACTTAGCTAATCACTAGCTGGAATGTGATGGCACTAACTGAGAATTGGAAACACACAATTAGAGTTTGACATTGAATTGAATTCTATATTCGGGATTGCTTGGCGTCCATCCTAAAATATTTTTAACCCTTTTGCTGTTAAGCAATTCCATAGTTAACATATATCACACATCTCTACACAAAGCACATTATAATTAAAATGCTTTTTAATACAGATATAGACATGCCTATTCATAAAGAATTATATGCAGTGAAAACCTTTTAATGCTTTACATGAAGTATTGCAATCCTTAGTACCAGAGCTCTAATATAAATATGGAAATATTTTTGTTCTTCAAGGTCCTTCCCTCGATCAGACACTTTCTGAAAAATGTTTGCCATTTATCTCTTTTGTCACAGTTTTTTTTTTGTAAATACAGGACTCCACTAACCTTTAAAATCTCGATTAGCTGTGTTGTTATCCAATTATCAGACAGGATTCACCGGACGAGGCATATTTACTAAGGTGAGATGTTTCCCTCTCATGCGATGAGACCTTACCAATTCCTGTGTTATTAATACTAACCTTTCCTCTATAACACTCTTATTCACATATTTTTTAATTCCCTTAACTTGACATTTATGATGTGGCACTCTAAGTAAAAGTGAATTTTCAGTTGTGTAAACCTTGGATAGCAGAAGAGTGGGTTCACATTAAAAAAGATAGCCTTATTAAATTGCGATTCAGCAATTTAATAAGGCTGTGGGTTTCTAGTATGTGACAAATATTACTATAAAATTAGCAATTAGGTACATAGCCACATGGTACACATTATAACAAACACTATACAACATACATGGAAACAAACAAAAAACATGTGCTGAGATAAACCTAATGCATTACAACAGGCAGTAACACTGTATTGCATCCACAAAATTAACAAAATAAAACTCTAAAAGAATTCCTAGGAATTGTTTTTTAAAATGTTTGTATGATGGCAAAACAAAATAGGTGTTTTCAATTGGTATCAGATGGATATATATATATATATATATATATATATATATATATATATATATATATATATATATAGCATCTAAATGCAGTTCAAATTAATATAAAGTGTTTCCCAGATGTAAAGCTTAACTTTCAAATGATTGCATATTGGAAGACAAAACCAAATCTACATTATGCAGTCCAACTATCAGAACATAATCTATGTCAGTGCTGTCCAACTGCTGGCCCATGTGCCAGATACGACCCGTCAGCTGTTTTGTGTAGCCCACTGATTGCCAGGGAAATTATCACAAACCTTTTTTAAAAAAAACACTTGAAGCACTTTAGACACTTGGGGGATTCTATATACATTCCAAAATGTTTAGTTATTTCATATAATGGAAAAATAAATTCATTTATATATTAAGGTATCATTTGTTTTGCATTATTAATATAAATCTGGCACACCAACCCACTAATCAACATTAATCTAGCCCACTAGTTCACTAGCAACTTAATATCTGACCCTCTGCACTAAAGAAGTTGAACAGCATTGATCTGTTTTTAACAAAGCCAATTCATTCATAATTGTAGCAAATTTAAAGGAAACATGCGCAATGAAAAATAATGTTTGAAAACTTTGAGCTTGACTAAGAGTATAACTAAACAGGAAATCATACAGCTAGTTTTTAATTAGAAAATATTTCTAGTTCCTCTGCAAGAACCTGCAGGGATTGATGATACATTGGTGGAAGTTGTTTGTGTGAGTGGGATGTTTACATTTATGGTTGTATCCTTTGCTGCAACATCCTTATTCTGGGCCAGTGAAAGGGAAGCAATGTTGTGTACATTTAAATCATATCCAGTTATCAAACAATGGCTCTGGACATCTGCCAATTAACTCCTCCTCTACCCCTCTCTTCATTGATAACTACAAACATATACCCATCATCCAGTTCTGATGAAGCGATGTAACAAACACAAAATGGATTCCTGTACTCATAAACAGAGTTTTCAAACTTTTTTTTTATGTCCATGATTTCCATAGCTGCTAACATTGTTAGTTTTTTACATAGTTGACAAACAAGTGTCTTTTTTCAATATTATACAACTAGGAACTTGCCCGCCAAAAATGACGGGATTAAAATTGTAAGGCTGGCAATGCTGTTTGCCACACAATGTGAGGCTTTTGGTCCTCTGAGCACCTCTCAGTTTCCTACTTTGCACTGATCTTCTTTAGCGCTCATTGCAAGCCCCACGCTGAACGCCTTCAGCGCTGATTGCAAACCTCTCCCGCTCACAATGCTCATTGAGAGCCTCACGATGGACACCTTCGGTTGCTCATCGAGTGGCTTGCAATGAGCGCCTTTGGCGCTCATTGGGAGCTTTTCCTCTTGCCTGCGCTCATTGCAAGCCTTTCCCACTCAGGGTGCTCATTGTGAGCATTAAAAAGCACCTCCTAATCACGTGGCTCGCAATGAGAGCTCATTGAGAGCCTTTTCTCTCGCTACTGTACGGGCCACTCATTGCAGGGCTCGTTAACCTGCAAGCTTAATGCTTGGAAATGCCATGTGTCTCTTTCCAGCATCTCCTCCCTGTCCCTTCCCTGTGTCTTTCTCCTCTGTGTGTGTATTGAATGTTTGCGTGGTGCACAGTGACTGCCGTTGGTTTATTTTCAAAGTCCTGCGTACCTGGCATTGTTGGTGTAAGTGTTACTTAAGCGTTGTGTATTTTGTAAGTTTTGCTAGCCTGGCGTTGCTGAGCCTCATTTTCATGCTGTTTCTGAAATGTTGCGTTTTTGACCGCAATTTTTTCCTCACTTAGGCGATTTTTGAGTGACGAAAAACAACAAATATGGGTGTAATTCGCTTGCAACCTCACTCCCAGGCTCCCCCTGTGCTGTGTGAGTGTGTTATCATTTTTTGTAAATGATTTCTTATTTTAGGTGGATTTTTAGAGTTACGCGCTTGAACAGTGTTGCGCCACTGGCAAGCCTCGATTCACAAGGCTCGCCTAAGTACTGTGCAGATGGCTGCAATGAGCACCCTTGGCGCTCATTGCAGCCTAAGTACTGCGCCGCTGCTTCGCCTCACTTTGCGAGGCTCGCATGTGTAATGGCGCTGCTGGCTGCAATGATCCTAAGTGCTGCACGACTGCTTCGATTCGCTTAGCGAGGTCCACATGTTTGATGGCGTTGCTGGCTGCAATGAGTGCCTACGGAGCTCATTGCACCCTAACTGCTGCTCGGGTGCTTTGCCTCGCTTTGCGAGGCTCGCATGTGTAATGACGCTGCCGGCTCGCCTCGCTTTGCGAAGCTCGTGGTTGCGCCCTCGCTTTGTGAGGGACGCAACTGCATGACCAGCATCGCAAATGTCACCAACATCGCAAGATCCACAACTATGTATGTGATATTTCATATTCTACTGACTAAATAGACATACTTGTTTAATTAGTTTGAGTTTACTGAAGCTTCTTTTCACAAACAAAGAGCTCCTATGCTAATCCCTGAAAAAGCAATTACGAGTGCCAAAAAATAGTGGCACAAAAAATTCAACCTAGTTATGTTAACCCCCATCCCTAAAACATTCACTGCTACGAGTGAACTTCAGGACAAAAGCAATAAATTACAGAATTACACTTGCTAAGTCCCCCAGAAGCATTTAAAGTGACAGTATAGCGCAAAAAGTACTACAAAATGTCATCATTATTTGACACTTAACAATCCAATATCAACATATGTGTAATTAAAAAATATATGTTAGTATTAAGCCAGTTTTATGATACAAAATCCAGTGTAACACCCAATCCAGTACTCAAGGGGTTAATACATGTCACAAAACCACATTGCCTAAGAACAAATGCTCAAATGCATTGTCTATAAATATATCATATTTTACCACAAAATAAACACATCTTTATTTATTGAAGTTAAAAATACAATTGTCACATCTTTTTAATATCAAAATGTATTAATAAATGAATTATAAATAAAAAACAATTACTTTCTACATATCTCTAATGTTTCCTTGGAGCTGCAGTTATGGCAGTTACCTATTGGATCCTAGAGCCCTGTCTCATCTGTAAAGTTTGGTTTGGGTACTCCCTACACAGAAATCTGTTGCGTCTAAAGCAGGATTTATGTCTGTGGGCTGAGTGCTCTAATCTGGGGGGGCGGGGGGGGGGTGAAAGATTTACATTAGTGTAGAAGTTAGGGGAAAAAAGACCCCGCCCCAATCTACGGCAGTCCCCTTAGAACACCTGTTTTACATAAAGCTCAAAATAAGTATATTATAAAGCACAGAAATTCCCAAACTGTGATCTCCATAAGAAATAAGGTATGATAAACAGAGGCAGTCATCTTTTGGTGGATCCTAAGAGCAACCTACAGGTCAAAATATATAAGTGTGTGCTCACTTAGAATACTAAAACTCTAGACAAACACACTTTTGTCATCTATGTGTTGGTCAATAGTTGGCAGTCTCTGCAGTCGGTGGTTTTATAGTTTCCACTAGTTGGCATGTGTTAAGTATAGTTTACATGACTTACTCATGACCATAATTTAATGAGTCACACCTAGGGTGAGTGGACCAGGTACATCCAAACCCTCCTGCTTCCAGTTTACAGGAACACCCCTTGGATTGTGATGGATAAGATAACATATCGTTCAGCCAGCTTAGTCAGCTCAGGAACAGCAGTCATCAGGATCCAAGCATACAGGAGCAGATGTTGGTCCTTTTAGATGTTGGTCCCTTTAGATAGGACATAATTGTTTTGAAACTCTTTTTAACTTAAATTTGACAGTTACAAAATAAGCAAATAAATGTATTAAGATATGGCAAAACAGAAATATGTAACAATACTTTCTAAAATACTATTCTCATTCCTCTTTCAAGAGCTATATTTTTTCACTAAATCCAACATTGGCTATTGCTTTAACATATTAAAGGAACTACTAAGACAATGGCTCATAATGACAAGATACAAGCATTTATTACAACAGTATTAACCAATGCCGGCCCAGGGCTCATAACATATAAACAGTTCTAAAGTCCAGTCGCCCCTCTGGGCATTAGAGTGATCCATTTCTTTAACCCCGTACAAAATTGTACAGACCAAATTGAATTCAGCCCTGTCTGAGAGAACTTTTGATCGGGCATGGCTGGTGAAAGTGGGGTCCAAAAGGGTCCCCCCTAAACACAAAGAGTATGGTCGTTACCGTCATAGTTAGCAGTCTCTGCAGTCAGTGGTATTACAGTTTGCACTAGTTGGCATGAATGAGGACACTTAATCGTAAACCAAGTATAGTTTACATGACTTATGCATGACCATAATTTAATGAGTTAACCAGCAGATGGCACTGAGAATGTCAAATTTCATTAAAATATTTTAAAGGTCTACTTACCTCCAAACATCTAGGAACACAATATTAACACAAGCAAGATCTGACATGCCAGTGCCTTTTTCCCACTACTAACATTTTATGTGACTAATAAAACCCCATGGGAATGCAAGTTAGAACTGTGCAAATCATGTGTATATAATTTTCCATAAAATACTCATTTGTTTTTCTTCTCCCCTTAATTTTCCATGAAATAATAAGATTAAAAAAAAACTATTTTTTTTCTTCTCCCCTTAGATTTGTGAGCTAGAACAAGTGCCTCACTCGCCTTGCCATTGTTAATGGTCTAGTAACCCTTTTTATAACCAATCTCAATATGAATATGTGCATATCAATATAGGGGTGTGTGTTGAGATTAGTTGCTTACCCATGAAACAAATCAGGAGTCCTCAGGACCCTATTTTTAAGGGCCCCTTTACACCAGTTCCCCTTGTACCACCTGATAGTGTCCCTGATTACTGTTGTCTCTTATAGCTTACAGTCAAATTATGCTCTTGGAATACAATAAACTGATTCTAATATGTAACTGCTCTGGGCCCTGTCAGCCAGTGAGCAGTAATACAGATGTATGAGTCATGCCTGCCTGCCAATGAGTCCTATATACTACAATATGCTCTGTGAACTTCCTGATAGTCTCTAGCAAGTTTACATCGGTTTTATTACATTTTTACATGCAAAAGAACAACAATTTTATATTAAAAACATACTCTTTGAATTGCATGAAACATTTGCTTGATTTCATTTAAATTACTAACATAACAGCCTTCTCACTAATGAGCTAAATCCCCTACAATTCCTAAACATTTCTATGGAGTGTCATTCTCATTATGATACCTTTTCTTACTACACATTCGTACCTTGGTGAATATAGTCAAGAGTCCCAGTCCAAGACCAGAATTAGTATAGGAATAAGTTGAGGATTTGTTGATTTACACATGGCAATTCTTAGCAGAGATTTTTTTAGAAGGTCTGAATCTCTTGATTTTCTCAAATAATCTAATAAATGGAAGCAGATTATTTTACTGAATATTATTTTCTGATTAAATAGGCAGCTGTGTTTCCATTACTCTGTCAGCACCAGTGTTGAAGGGTTGGCCCACTGATAATGTCCCTTGACCATGAATTGGTTGGATTATAGCATTTTTTGTACTTCTGCGTGAGTGAACATGTCTTAAGACATCAAACCCTACAAAGTAGACTGTGAGCTCCATGGGGCCGGGGTGAAAATTCATCATTTGTTGCCAGTGTAACTGAACAAAAATAGCTTTGTATCCACTTTATACAGCTCTCTGCAGATTTATTTTCGTGCTTTTCAAAAGCAATAAAACCTAATTGAACTCCACATATAATATGGTCTACAGTGAATTGTCTTATTTAACTGCAGCCAAACAATATCCTAAGTGGGATTGTGAGGCCATTCAATGTTCTCTGAAAATCATTTCCAGGTAGGAGCGTTGTTTTATTTTGAACCCAAGCACACTTTTATTAAAACAGATGCCTGAGTTAATTTTACAATATAAAACACATTGATGGACCTGCCTGCCTAATCTTTCAGTGATGTCATCTGTCAGCATTGATTCTCTTTATCCAAAGTGGATGTGGCCTCCTTACATGTTAAATCTAACAGGTCACGTGCAATATTTGCTGGAATGTAGATACCAGCCAGTGCCAAACCACAATGCAAGGGTCCAAGACAGATCATTGGACAATATCTTATCAAGGCCATAGGCTTGGAAGAAGTTTGACCTGTCATGTCATGTTTTGCAATGCTGCTGCACCATTTGTAGTACCAGAACAGAACAGGGCAATGCACAGGGCTATATTTACTAAGATGTGAGCTATCCAATATCAATATTATTGCATTAAACCTGTTCAATAAAGACAAAATGATATGTACAAAGTGAAAAGAAAAACTGTCCAGACTCAAAGTGGTGAGATAGAAAAATAGAGAGTTATGTACTATTTTAAAGCTTGGTTGAAGAAAAGGCCCAAGTTAGTTATGAGTTTCAAAAGCTTCAGATGGGATTGAATTATCACTGTAAAGGAGAACCGACAAAAGGTGGGACAAATATTTTTGAGATATTAAAAGTAGTTATATTTTGCTTTATCCAAAGATTCCTCCGTTGTTATTTACTTTTGCTGAGCCACTTTCAAAGGCAGAGATTACTGTGTAAAGAGCCTTTACAGACTAAGGGCCCCATTACAATCGGATACGTAGCTGCATAAAAAAAAACAATTTTGTAACCGTAGGAGCTTTTTATTGTGCGAGCTACATATCCATCCCAATCAGATCCCACACAAAAATCCAATACATTAGGTAACACATAGCCAGCCTATTTTTACGGTATCCCTAAGCCCTACGGTGTCTCAGCCTGCTGCAAGAGACACTGAGTCTTCAGCTCAGTAGTCGCAGTAGTCTCAGCAGCAGTGCTGCACAGCCCTACAATAACCCCCCCCCCCCCCCATATATATCTATATAAACCTCTTCCAATGACAGGGAATGGGATTAAGAAATAAAATAAATATGCATGGGATTTAAGACCTCACTGCCAATAACCTCCGATGAGCACAGGGAACACCCTGTATTCCCTCCTCCCGTGAGCTAAAGGAAAACTCCCTGGATTCCCTCCATGTTTACTCTGATCCCCACATAAATATATAACCATGAGGACCTGCAAGGCATCTAAGCCTAATATATATGCAATGGAGGTCCTGCATAATGACCTCCATTGTACCTACTGTGAACCCCTATGCAACTATAACATATGTCAATTTTGAGCATTCTGATCGGTTGAAACTATTTTCCCATACAAAAATGAGCGATGTGACATCAAATACTTAGTTCTAAGTGGCTGAAATATGAATGACGCATCTTTCAACTAATCAGAAGTCACAATTCTTCTAGCAACTTGTATAGCCCATTTTATCCTTCAGAAGATTGAGGACGACAGCATTAAATGCTGTAATGTAGTGTTGTTGCTTTATTTCTTTTACTGTAGGAACCATGAGGGCCATTGAGTATTCACATGGGACAAACAGTGTTAATTTTAGGACACTATTGGAGTCCATATAGAAAAGGGGTTTATTCTAGATATTCACACCCCCATGGTAATAGTGGTTAATTTTAGATACCATGGGGCTTCTTTAAGGACCTCTATGGTATTAGGGGTTAACTTTTAAGTATCATGGGGATCTATATAGACCCCCATGGTACTAGTGAATTCCCCGGAGAGGTCCTGGAAGGGTCCGTTAAGGGTTAATGATTTACCTCCGTGGCATATTAGGTTTATTATCAGGGTTACATTTACATCCCATATCATTGTGTCATATAGGTTTGTATTAGATGCCATGGAGGTCCTGCAAGACTGACTGGAGGAGGTAGAATGCTTTCCCTGCATTGTCTTACAGCATGTTGTGTTACAGAATAAAATGTTTGTATATGCGTTTACACAGCACAATGCATTTAGAGCCATTTGAGAACATTCAAATTTCAATGAAGGTGAGACTGTATTTAGAGATTCAGATAAAGTTGTGTAGGACACAGGCAGATCTAGAAGAACAGTGTGGGGCATTTGAGAAATATGTTATGGGCTGGGGATAATTATATATGCTAGAAAGCCCAGTGTTGTTTATGCATCTAATTTTGGATGCATCTATCAGTCTAATCTACTGTAGTACAATGGCTTGCTGTGGTTTGGACAGTGACTGTGTTAATCCATTTTCTCTTCAATGTCAGTTTCCACCTGCCCCCTCTGCTATTCACTTTTCCATCTACCTTTGCACCTATGAACCGTATATGTTCCCACCAACTATTATCTTTCTCATTGCTTTGATAATGGTTTTCTCTCTGGTTCACTTCCTAGCTTTCTCTCTCCACTTGATTTCCCATTCTATGTCCTATCCGTTTGCAGTCTCTCATTCCTCTTATACACATTTATTACTACTCTTATCATCACAACTCATTGTACTGATTTGAGTCCAAGGAAGAGCTAACTGCTTAAGAAAACGTTGACCTTTAAACACTGTTTTGTTACGATGTTGTAAAAGCCATGTTGAACACAGTATAATGGTGACATCACATTGCCATCTAATTTAAATTTAGATTAAATACTTTACATAATCAAGACCTTTAGCAAAATCTGCATTTCAGAAACACTCAAGTCCTACAGAAAGTTTGGTGAATAAGTCAAGTATAAGCTTCTGTCCGCTTTACTTGCCTTTCTCTTAAATAGAGACATAGAAACACTTATTTGCGCAAATACAAACCAAAAGGCACATGTAGCTGTCCATTCTATGTACCTAAAAAATGTAGTTTAATTAATCCTCAGGTTAGCCTTATGCTCATCGGAGACATGCTTACATTTCTTTACTGTGTTTGTCTCTATCACTACCACTTGAGCCCTTTCTATCACATAGTATTTTTACACGTTATCCCTACATCTTCCACCTTCTAACTCCAAATCCAAATCTCTTGTTCCTATATTTGTCTTTTTTTCTGGAAGATATTGCCTTTTTAACTTTATTAAACAATTTGATATTTTTGTGGGTTTTTAGGACATTACCCATTTCCTTCTGTTCTCTAAACTAAGCTGACAAAGTCTTTCCATATAATATTTCTTTTTTGGCCAATGTAACGTTTTAGTTGGATTCTCAGGTGATCCAGAAGGCCCCCCTGGGCAGCTGACTGTTTTAATCAATAGTCAAACCAGTGATATGGAATATGTTGGTGCTTTACAAGCAAAGGATAATAAACCATCCCTGATCCTGTAAATAAGATACATTGTGATAATCTGGTAAACTGAATACCTCTATATATCCCTTGTTGCTTGTTTTTACAAGACATTGTTTTCTGAGGTCATAGTCCTGTTTGACCATAACATTGATGGATAATAAAATACAATAGTTGTTCAATTCCGTTGTGGCTGTAATATGAGGACAGGACAAGGTTAAAGGACTGGGGGGTCATCCTCTGTTTTCCCATTCCCAAATCCCTGCAGAGATATTGAGCTTATCCAGGAGAGATTTACATCACCTCAAAGCCAGATGCCATAAATAAAAATCAGCCTGAGATGTGAGGGTGGTTGTCATGTGTTGGGGAATCACAAAATAGGAGAATATGCAGAGCTCTCTCTTCTCATGTTTTACAACTGATAAGCATCAGAAGTTAATTACTCAGCAATAGGCCAGGGAGCACAATGCATTACTGCAGACACATCCCAGCTGTGTTTGGAGAGGGTTTGTTTCAGAAGCCATCAAAACCTAATCCAGATCTTGTCCTAGTTCACTGGGCGACTGGGTGGAGAGAGGAACATATGGAAATAGTTTGTTTCACAGACGCAGGCTCGTAATTCTTTCCCGGCTATCAATCTGTCGGGCATTAATGCCAGCTAATAGCTTCAGTAGATAATGGCTACTTTTAAAGTTTTGATAATGTTAATTCCCAGAGGAAAAATATTGCTACAAAAAATGGCTCAGGATAATATGATAATATATGATCCAGAGCCAGAAAACAAATTCACATAGGAAACTACAAAGGGACATATCATAAAAGCTAAAAATAATATTGATTCTACTAGTTTGTATAATTTTAGTATCAGTCTCTCTAGGGGCTAAAGTGTTAAAAGACCATTGTATTTTTGGGCAAACTTCAGATGTTTGGGAAGTTTATAACAAACTAAAAACAAAAACAATTTGTAAAAAATGGGAATTCCAACCTAAATAACAGCTGTTTTTTTCACAAACATCAACTTGATGTTTTGTGGATTAGCCCTTTTAAACTGCATCATATAACACAAATAAAATGTATTTGCATACACATGTATCGACACACACACACACACATATTGTGTTTACACTGCACTCTGGGAGACTGGGCAGGTACATGCAAACGAGCTTACAGTATGTTAAACTCTTTCAATCCTAAACCTTTTAACATTGCAACTTTATAGTATGGGGTTGCTGTTATTACACAGGTTTGGAACATAGGACAAGATGGAGATTCACAAGTTAGGTAACCTACCTATCAACAGTACTTTTTCAATCTTTTGGATCTCACCAGTGTAAGGATGGTTCCTTACTAATGCTGTGACCTTTGTGACTTCTAACCACAAATTAACTTAGCATATGATGGGAAAAAGAGTGAGAAAAACAAGCTTATTAACTTGTTTTGACATACAAATGTCACACAAATGTACAAGCAATGTCTCAAGCAGTCTTGAATTCCTTTATTGGATCTGTTCGCTCCACCATTTACACAGTAAGGCATCAAAAGAGCCATCAAATTATCCACTTAGGGCCTCATTCAATTGCGATTTGGCCAATTGAATAGGGCTCTATATAAGCACATAGCATATTTTTTACAGAAGTTTTTAGTTACTTCTGTAAAAAAATATGCTATGTGCTTATTTAGAGCCCTATTCAATTGTCCAAATTACATTTGAATGAGGCCCTTAGAGATCTCCTGTGCCTGAGAAGCTTTGTAACTAGAGGAAGCTCTGCTCTCTTTCTCTTTCTCTTTCTCTCTCTCTCTCTCTCTCTCTCTCACACACCAAACTACAGTGGTCCTATAACCTGTACATGCCTTTAAAGTATAGGCCACAGTTCTATGACAGATAAAGTAATAAAGCTGAACCTGCTCCATTGTGCAGATCATGCTGAAGTCACACCTGTGCCTGTTTGGATCGGTTCGTGGAGCTTGTTAGTGTGAGAATGCATAACTTGGAAACCATTACAGGGTGTCTGTAACATTCAGAAACCATCTGTAATAGGACTTGGGTGTAGTATACAAGAGCTTACTGACTTTTTCCATTAGTAATGCAGCTATTGTTATTTTCCATTATTAGGTTAAAGCTAAAGCCAACAATTATGGCAGTGGGAACCTGATCCTATCTATACATAAATTATTTCCCTGTCTGTGTTTTCTTTCACAAATTTGTCTTCCTCCACACCTCTTTATACATTACTAGATCATAAGTTCTCAGTACAAGGGAGCTCAGTTCCTTTTCTATTAATATGCTTTTTTTTTGTCTTAAGTCATATGTATACAGAAATATTCATGGGTTAAACCTACACTCCTTATTTTGTACTTTTCTTAAAGGACTAGGCAGACATACACTAAGCCAACGTAAATATGATATTCACATTTTCACCACCTTGTTTCTATTTCTCATCCACCAGTTCCTCTTCTTCTTAACCTTTGTTCTTTTTCTACATTTTCACTGTTTCTCTTTTTTTCTCTGCTCTATTTGGCATTGACTGATTCTCATTATTTTGTGATGCCGGTCCTTTTGAATCTCGTCAAGATAATGGTTAGCTGTCCCTTAAGATGTTCCTCCTCATGCCTTAGTTGACTTACACTTAAATATCTCACCTGAATCTGATTGAATTTGTTTTGCAAAACAGAAATGACAAATAACCTAAATGTTTTGCTGAAATTTGTGAATACCACACACACTGGGGTCTTAAATTCAGTCAATGAAGCTGATGATAAATACAGCCAAAGAAAAGAAGATCCCCTATAGACTAATAAAAAATATTATAAATATCCTATGTGTTTCGTAGGGCTTCCCCAACTTCCCGATGAAAAATGTGTATAAGGAGTTTTGTCATTATTAACATTTACTTATAAAGCCCCAACATTTTACACAGCTCTATTGCAATGGTAAAATACGTTCAAGTACATAACAGTACAGGTTAAGTGTATACATGTTCTTCTTTTGATTACAACCAAGGAAAGTATATGTTTTTGTGACAAGCAAAGTTCTATGGAACACTTGTGATGACATAAGATGTAGCTCAGAGGCCACTGAATCCTGTGAACAAGGCAACATGTCTTTGAGCTAAAAATCTTAAGTACATGGTGTTTTTTTCCTAAAGCACCTTGCAAGATTGAAATCTCACACATTTACAATCTAAAGGGAGTGTTAGAGTCAGAAACCCAGGCAAGAATAACAGATTAGGATTTGGATGGGTCAGAAGGAGAGAGAAAGTTGGGAGTCATAGAGGATTAAAGAGAAAATAAGACAATTCTGTTGCTGTAAGAAAGGTGTAAAGTTTACCTGAGAAGAAAATGTGCATAGTTGAGAAGATGTTTTCATTTAGTAGGAGACATTGTAATTTCTGTGGGTCTAGTATGCACTTTATTATCTTCACCTAGTGGATGTTCTGTGTCAAATCACGGAAGAGAGTGGTGAAAGGTAGATGTAATAGTGATATATTGTCAAAGCATATGCTGCTGATTGGTCAGGTGCAAGTTATTTGCATATCTATATAAATAAATACTAAACAAAGGTGGTTGGTTGAGGGACAGGGAAGGAGGGAAGTGCTCCCAGATTTTATCCCCCAACAGTAGAGGCCTGGCTAGTAACTAAGAAAGGTTCCTGAAAGAAGAATTATTATTCATGTGAGACAGAGAGACATGGAGAAAGGGAGAGAGCTGAAAGAGAACAGAGTGAGGAGAGTAGCAAAGAAATGAACAAGATATAGGACACATGAGAAGGAGGTGGTTTTAGCAAGTTTTGCAAGTTGATAAAACTGGGGTTGGGTGACTTGAGAAAACTCCCACTGAGCAGAAATCTGTTCATGGTCCATGGATTTGCAGTAAGCATGAGAGAGAGAGTTTTAGTTTTATTTGTCCATCCCCTATTATTTTATAACATTAACATTTTATGTATTTTGTTTGTATTTTGACTTTTATGTATTTTGACTTTATGTTGTAAAACTCCATTTAATAATTCTATTTGGCTGGTTAATTTAGACCCCATTTACTTATTAAGATAACCCACAACATTTTTATACTGATACAAGTAGGGGGATATAGCATTGTATTTTTTGGCAGAATATTGTAGAACTATTTTATTAGTGTTTTTATATTTTGTTTGTATCGTTATAATTTGAATATAATGTTTTGGGTGGAGTATATCTCATGTTCCATCAAAGTTTTATAGTGTATATAGTGTCAGAATGCATACTAGCATAACCTTCTAGCACCTAAATACTTCAAATTACCTTATCAGGTTTGCATATAATGTTAATTTCCACATGTTGAGCAGTCCTTTTAAGTTGGGTTTGTTGGGACCTGTTGATAGAGTGATATCAACTTTCACAGAAAAATGGTCTGTTAATGAAAATTTTCTGTCAAAATATTTTTTCCCAGAAGAACACTTTTCAGGTCCATCCACTGTAACATATCAAAGAACATCTATCAACTGTTGTATTGATTTAAGAAAAGAGTCTCAGCATGAAGAGGTCAAACTGTACCCAGTCTTCAGCACCGGAGCACACATCTTCTCTCTACACTTATTTATTTTTATAGATATTTCCCTGAGGAGGCTCCGTACTTAATTATTTGGAGGGTAATTTGTGTGAATCGTATCACAGAATATGTTGGCCAATGATAAACATATGGGATCCTGTCATGGGAAACATATTGGGGGTGAACTTGGAGGTGTTTTCAATGTGTTGGGTCAAACTGGGCTGTGAGGATTTCTTCTTATCTTGCAGTTGCTGAGTTTGGTGATCACGTAAGGTTAAGGTAACATAAATTCACATGATGTCTTCAGTTAGAGATTCCATGAAAATGCATTGTCTTACCTGCAATATATGTAACAAAATTGTGTTTGTAAAATGATTGTTGATAGGAGGCGCCCCTCTTTCCGTGAATTTGTTTTCTGTTTCATTTCTTTCTTTTTTTTTTTTTTTTTTTTCATTTTGTGCTGTACAATTTCTTATTACTAAACTGCAGTGGTGTGTTTCGAAAAATAAAGAAACTCAGCTCTGCACTATCATGTAGGATAGTCAAAAGAAAATGTAGAAATGGTTAAAACCTTTTCTTTTGAAGCTCTTTTCACTATTTTCAAAGTGTTTACTTCATAAAAATATAGAAGCATAAACTTGATGGCAGGTAATAAACAAACAAAGGCCCACTTATCTACCTTAAAGTTTGGCTTAACTAAGCCTCAGGATAGATTTATGCTTAGAAATGCTAACATTCCTTAAGTAACCTTATTCTGAGTGTTATCTTTAATTTAGAGGCACCAACCCATGTATTGAGTTCTCCAGTCCTGAAGGGACCATAAATTATTAAATAATATCGCTCGAAATACTTATATACTCTCTTAAAGGCATATCTAAATTGCATGAATTATGAATGCATCTGACAGAGGAGAATCAGCAGTTTATGCAAACATTTTTTTGCATGAAAAAATACCAAAATAAACATTTACAAACTCACCCTGATGTTTACTAAATCTTTTAAGTTTGCAAGCTGAGGCTTTTGTTAGTTGACACCCCTATAAATCCCTGTTAAGATTAGCTTAACATTCACAATTCTTTTTGGCCAATCAGGAGAAAGCAGGGGTTAGCTGATACATTTGTATCGTACTCTGGGGTTCCTGTGTTGAAAAGCAGCCTGGGATATGTAGTCTCTATCTCTCTCTATCCATGTGCTCTGATTCAGCTGTGAGCTCAGACCCTGCCCAACCATGTGATTCCATCCTGCAGCAAATACTTCCTTTGAAAGGTCAAACTCTGTACCTGGCCACTTTCGGATTCTACTTTCCTGCCTATAACATTGGAAGTACACCGAACATACCTATATAACACATATTTTTCTGATAACCACTGCTATTTCTTACCAAACATTTGAAACCCAGGAAACTTATATATACATTTAACTACATATATGTTTCAGCTTTTTGTCCCTTAGGATTAGTTTGTATGAAAAAACCAAAGTGACAGAATGTTATTTTTTTATTGCAGCAAATAAAGTACATTTGCGTTTAAGGAAAGATTTTTTTTCTCTTTACACAGTTTCTTCATAAGAAGTTATGTGTTGTTTTTGCTCACGTATGTTCTATGGAACATTGTGGTCTCTCTACAAAATAATGCAAACAAAAGCACTGATATATCAGTCCAGGAAGTAAAGATCAAACAACCTCACATATATAGAAAACATATCTTTTATAAACTCCATGTTTTTTCATTAATAATTGAAAATGTCTAAAACATAATAATTACACTATGGTGCAATTTGAAATAACAGAGGCCTCCATACTAAACCCTATATTGCAAAATTACACAAGATTTAAGAGCAAAGTAAATCTCCCTAGCTATATTAATCACCCATCCTGGAAACATTGTGATTGAACTAGTACGATTGGCTGCTGCAAATCAGAGCTGAAAATTACAGCAAACTGTTCTACTGATTTTTCCACTGACACAAGATTACAAGTTACTCCGTCAGACTTTTATACCAAAACCCTATGCTAATAAGTTTTTATGGATCACTTGCTGTAACTACAAAAAACTGATGAAAATCTGAAGGGTTCCAAAGACCACTCACAAATGGTTTTAAAAATATCGTGGAGTGCTGCAGCAGCAGTTAAAGAGACAGTTAGTACCAAAAAATTATAAAAATTATGAAAGTTGATCATTAGTTAACAGTTCAATATAAACGTGTAATGAAAAAATATGATATTGTATTATTATGTTTGTTTCATTATACAACACTAAGGGTAACACACAACCCAGTACTCAAGGGGCTTATACATATTGAGGACTTAGGCTATCACGAGGCCAGTAGGAATTAGCTTGGTTGACAAAATTACGGCCTGTAGGACTTATGAACCGAAGCACGTACATGGACTGTGGGCCTTAGAAAATTACAACTTTAACGCCAGAACCACGGAAATCGAACACCTGCTAAAAACAACAAATATGCCTCAAATTCACTTACACACTCACATATAGCATAGGGGGAGAGCCAGGGAGCCTGTAAATAAGGTTGCAACTTAATTTGAGCCATATTTTGAGTATTTTCATGAACGAAAATCGCCTAAGCGAGAAAAAAAATGGCAGCCCAAAAAACGTAAACATAACGAAGACGAGGCAGAAGGACGTACAAACAGTCTCAAAGAAGTAACACTTAACGCAAGGCAGTAACACTTAATCCAAGGCAGTAACACTTAACCCACTAACTCTTAACCCAAGGTATTAACAGTCATTGCAAGGCCCCTAAACTACACAGGGGGGAGAGGCTCACATTGAGCGCCATGGGGCTCGAGATGAGTGCCGAAGGCGCACATTGCGAGCCATGCGCTTAGTGCCAAAAGCGATCAGCGCGGGGCTCGTGATGCGCGCCGAAGGGCCTCAGAGGGGCCATATCCTCTCATTCTGGGGCAAACAGCATTGCCAGGCTTACAATTTCACTCCCGTCATTTTTGAAGGGCAAATTCCTAGTATATAATAAAATGTAATATCAACAATATACAACATGTATACTAGGGGGACATGTAAGGAAGCACTGCTTTAAAGTAAAGTAAATTCACTTGGCAGCATACCAGTGGACTTGGCTCAGAGCAAATCAGTAGATGATTGCAAACACACCTGAGAGACAACTATATTCACAGTGATGGTTTAAATACTAGCAAAGTGAGATTTGTCAAGATCCTATGTTATTCTGTAAACTCAAGAAAGTGTGAAGAAATCTTTTCAACTCTACAGTATGTGGTAATCAAAAGTAAGAAAAAAAATGCAATATGCTTTGCTTAAAAAATTGCAATTTCATCATGCGATCTTACTGGTAAAATTACATATTTCTACTTCTTATCTGAACTTTATCTCTACCCATTTTAGTTTCTATCATTGCATCTTTCTTGGCACCATATAATAAAATACATAGCCTTCCTTAATTTCTTATCACAACCCTAGTGTTAGTGCTATATGTTAACATCCTTTTTAATTAATAAAAACAGCACCTCGCTGCTGGCCACTCAAAGTCACAACACTTACACAAGGACTGAACAACTCACTACTACTTTGGCAGCATATTTTCAAAATTTATCATTTACACCCTGAAAACTCATGGCTTACCCCTCTATGGGACAGCTTGGCAGACATACCATGCACAGCCAATAAAAGATTCCAATGTTAGATCCAAAATGAAATTGAACCTGTGGTATCTAATATCTTCATAACTTCCCTAATAACCCTTAAAAATAGCTATTAAATCCCAATAAAAAATGTTTTAACTACACTATCATAATTTTAAAACTGTGCTAGACTGTACAGTGCCTTGCAAAAGTATTCACCCCCCTTGACTTTTTACCTGTTTTGTTACATTACAGCCTTAAGTTCAATGTTTTGCTAATCTGAATTTTATGTGATGGATCAGAACACAATAGTTTAAGTTGGTGAAGTGAAATGAGAAAAATTATTTGAGTTTGTGAAAAGGCATGTGGGAGACTCCCAGTATGGAAGAAGGTGCTCTGGTATGATGAGACTAAGATTGAACTTTTCGGCCATCAAAGAAAACACTATGTCTGGCGCAAACCCAACACATCACATCACCCAAAGAACACCATCCCCACAGCGAAACATGGTGGTGAACGGGACTGGGAAACTGGTCAGAGTTGAGGAAAAGATGGATGGTGCTAAATACAGGGATATTCTTGAGAAAAACCTGTACCACTCTGTGCGTGACTTGAGGCTAGGACGGAGGTTCACCTTCCAGCAGAACAATGACCCCAAACACACTGCTAAAGCAACACTTGAGTGGTTTAAGGGGAAACATGCAAATGTGTTGGAATGGCCTAGTCAAAGCCCAGACCTCAATCCAATATAAAATCTGTGGTCAGACTTAAAGATTGCTGTTCACTAGTGCAAACCATCCAACTTGAAGGAGCTGGAGCAGTTTTGCAAGGAGGAATGGGTAACAATCCCAGTGGTAAGATGTGGCAAGCTCATAGAGACTTATCCAAAGCGACTTGGAGCTGTGGTTGCCGCAAAAAGGTGGCTCTACAAAGTATTGACTTTAGGGGGGGTGAATAGTTATACACATTGACTTTTTCTGTTATTTTGTCCTATTTGTTGTTTGCTTCACAATAAAAAACACATCGTCAAAGTTGTGGGCATGTTCTGTAAATTAAATGATGCAAATCCTCAAACAATCCATGTTAATTCCAGGTTGTAAGGCAACAAAACACATAAAATGCCAAGGGGGGTAAATACTTTTGCAAGGCACTGTAAAATCTAATAATTAAAACATCCAATCAATTGGGTACCAGCTTTTTACTGTTTTCCTAATTAAGAATCCACAAACTTGTCACAAATCTTCCCTAGATGTACACATGGAAACAGACCTACACTTAAAATGAGATCAACAGCAATGCACAAAATACTCTGTTCGGTTTCCACAGCTTGCTTCAAAACATAACTATGCGAAAATGTAAGTAAGAATCTTTTGAGATGGCATTTTACCCATCTCAGATTGCAACACATCTTTCCAAGTACTTATGGTTAATGTTATAGATGTTGTGGACAACCCTTATATATTGTGGGAATGTCCAGAGATAGCTCCCACATGGAATGAAGTATACCATATTATAGAGACACTCTTGGAATATCCAACGACATTCTTAAGAAACACTCCTCACCCTCCAAATAATGGCCATTCCAGGAATGCAATATCCCAGCTTACCATTTTTCCTGCAGTACGATGTGTTCTTGCAAAACATTAGAAACATCAAATTTCATACATAATATACATCAAATGTAAAATTTGGTTTGTACATTCCATGGCAATGATGTCTGCAAGTTTGTCCATATGGATCCTAATAATATCACATGAATATAATCTGCCCCTATAATGTCCTTCCTTTTTTTTAAATCTACTATTTGAATAAACTGATTTTCCTCCCAACCGCCCTTTCTACCTTCCCCTCTGAAACCCAATTGCCTTGCTCTCTAGCTTTCCCTACTCATCCTTCAATGAACTATATCAACAGAAAAAATCACATCTTATATTTTGATAGTGTCCCACAAGACTACTTATGTTATTAATAAGTAGTTGAAATCTTGCATCTGCTCTGACTGATCTTGTTAAAAGACCAAATACTTTATCTACTTTTTTTTTCCAATTGCTTGTATTGTTGAATCCTGACATTGCACAAAGTTGTGATATTCAGTAAAAAAATGAATTCTATAAATATGACACCTGTGCTCCCTTTCCCAACTAACAATAAAATATTTACTGACCGAGGCCCTGAATAATGTTTCTTGGTGGTAGATTTACCTGAAGTCACTCAGGAGGACAAAATATGAGGGCCTCAAACTTTTTATCTGCTAACTAGTTCTCTTCTTTAGAATGCAGTACACATTATTGCACAATGCAGGTTATGCTCTGTGGCAGTATAATTTATGTAGGTGTCTGGTAATACTTTACTGGAAAAACAGTGGATGCTAGGAACAGAGGTGATAAATGTTAATTCAGTAAAGCATTCATGCCATAAATAAGTGCTAAGATGTAGAAAAAGGCAGTGTGGTCCGCTGCATGCTACATCACAGCCAAATGAACAAGAAATCTATCAAACTGTATAATTAGGTTAATTGGCTGCTCAGGAGGAAGACGACTGGAGTCCAACACACATAGATAAAATATAGCTGTGTAAATCTTAAGAACACAACTCTTTGGGCACTAGGAAAGTGGTAACAGCTGCTACTCATTGCCGAAAGCTTGGTGTGGCTACTACTGAGCTGTTTGAGTTATCACATAAGGCTGTCATCATTTCCCCCACTTTAGTACAGAACGCAATGCTCATGGGTCATAACCTGTGCCGAGCCCAAATTAAAATCCTCAAATCTTGAGTTACAGGCTGGGCTCTGTGGTGATGGCAGGGCTGTTTCCATCACACTGGCTAGCCTTCATGGAAAGGAAACACACTCAGAGAGAGGTGCTGTATCCTGGGAACCCATCAGTCCGGCTGAATATTTCTGGAGCAAATCACTGTAATATGAGAAAAAACATACAGAGAACATTCATGTGGTTAGGGTGCACAGGGGTAAAATACACTGACTGGAACGTATTAATCAAGCGCTGACTACAAAAGAAAATATTTGTGATAAAAACTAGGTTTGAAAGCATAAAACTTCAGTCAGATCTCACAAACTGTACTATCGAACCATTTTTCAATTTAGAAATATATTTCTTTCAAGAGACTCTTAAACATGGCTTCTGCATTCCCGAGCTTGAGGTCATTCAGCTACAAAGCCAATGTCACTGTTTATAGTGTAGATCTTTAAAATTTTTCCCATCTATCTATCCTATCTGGTTGATAGCTGGTTTTGAAAAGATTTTTGTTTAGTTGCAATCTTAGGATGTACATGTCACAAGTGTGCAAAGTGCTAAACATCTGTATTCCATATTTATATAGTTCTTTGAACTGAAAAGCGATTATTTTCTTTTACTCAGTGTCACTGCTTAAAGGTATATATAAGTTTTCTGAGTTTCAAATGTTTGGTAGGAAACAGGCAGTGATTATCAGAAAAATATGTGTTATATGTGTCCAGGTGATCCTGGGATTTGTGGGAGCCCTTAAATACCTCTCCAACCCTCACTTACCTGTCAGCGTTCCACCATTTGTATGTTGGCTGCTGTGCGTTCCTGTCTCCTGAGACTCCTGCACCTTCGGCAGACCCTGTCTCCTTCTGCTCCTCCTGCGAGTCTTCCCCTGCTCTTTCTGCCCTCTGCCTGTCCCTACTGCTGCCCGCCATCCCTCACCTCTTTCCTGTTGTGTTGCCAGCCGTTTCCATCATTCCCCCTGCCTTTTTTTCTTTCCTCCCTTGGTTCCCCGTGCCTCCTCTCCCCTCCATGTCCTCCTCCCTGCGCCTGTTCCCAGCCTCATTGCTCCCCTGTGCTTTTGGGCTCTTTTCTCCCCTATACGCTCCCATAGCCATTGCCCTGCTCTCTCTGCCCCTGTTCTCTCTGCACTACCCGAATCTTCCGATTGCGTCCCTAACTACCGTCTGGTTAATAGGCAACACTAGACGCTTCAGGTCTATTACGCAGGGCTGCTGTTGACTCATTAAAGCTGCAGTATCCCTATTTCTAATAATATGTTTTTTTGTGCTAGAAAGGTCTACTGGCACACTCCCTTTACTCCCTACACTCCCCAATCTTAGTTTTTAATAATAGTTAGGTCCAAATTCCTGTTAAACATTTTATAAGTTACCCTCACGTTTCATTGCCCGTCACGCTTTCCTATCCATGCCAAAAATACATTTTGCTCACGGTGCACTCCAACAATACCAGTTAACTTCACTTCATGTCCACCTGCCTGTTTTTCACGCTCCCCATTCCCACACACCCCTATGCACCCACTCTCCTCATTAGCCTGCCAACTCACTATTCCTAAGTCACGCCAGCTACCCTTCTGTCTATTATCTCCATGACACCTGTAGGTGTCCTTTAATATCCACTATCCCACATTAAACCCACCCAGTCCTCACACCTCGCCACTGAGGTCGCTCAGCCCACACCTTGTCCAACTCCCGTTTCTAACAAACCTTTTTCATACACTCAGACCTATTGAGATGAAAAGGCTGATCAGGACCATTCAGACGCTGAAAGCGTGCCTTCACAGGCAGGGCCATCTCCAGCTAGACCCCCATCTGTGACCAGCAGCTCTTCCTCCTACCGCATCTGGATGGTACTTTGTATCATCCAGGAGCTAAATGACAGGGGAATCCCATACTTGGCTTCAGCGCGCAAGGCTGAACTGTACCGGATCCTGAAGGACAACAGGCGTCCTCAACCTGCTAACCCCACGCCATCCGAACCTATCGCCCAAATACACTGCATGTTAATTGAGCTATCGGCTTCCATCAGCTCTCTGGAGAGCCGCATGGCAAGGATCGAAAATCCACTATCAACTTTCCACTATTATCCACCTACTTAAGTAACCACACTTCACCACTTTTCTCCTCACAGGTTTTCAGTAGGGTTTCCACACCGGGGTTGTTGCATTACCCTAGGTTTCCTTCGATAGCCTTAACTTAGCATCCGCTGCGAAGGAACCACTACATGTTGTGCCCCTTCACTACTCCGCTGTTCCCCGTATGGAGGATCAACCCCATTGGGATTGCCACTTGTAAGTATTTCAACAAGAAAAGGTTAGTCATCGACCTTTTCGCACCTCGCTCCTCCACCACACCCAGTATAAATCCCCTCATTCCCTCTGGCGAATTTTCCCTCCAATATGCAGAAATAGACCATGCCATAGCTCACATCCTAAAATTAGGCCCAGGAACCTGGCTCTCCAAATCATATCTCAAAGATGCCTTCAAACAGTTGCCATTACATCCTTCACTATGGCACATCCACGGTGTCAAATGGTGTAATTACCACTTTTTTGCATCAAAGCTTCATTTTTTTGTCCAGAGTTTGCCCTGATAGTAATCCATTACTTGGACGATTTTCTTTACATTGAGCCTCCACTCTGTACCCCATCTAGCCTCCAAAAAGCAGCAGAGCTTTTCACCGATCTGCTCCCAATAAGAATTTAAGGCCTGCTCACTCAATAGAGTTTCTAGAGCTCAATTTGGATTCATCTTGCATGATAGCCAGTCTGCCAGACAACAAACAAGTTAGAAATAATTAAAACCCTCATTTCCAAGTGCAATCAGTCCAAAAGAATTACCCTCAAGGAGCTGCAATGTCTGTTAGGACATCTCAATTATGCCTCCTTCATCTTGCTTCAAGGGCAGACATTCACCAACAATCTCCTTACAGAACATTCAAAACACTCCGAAGCCTGTCATCCATCACTAGCTGGCCTGCGCCCTATCAGACACACATGCCAGTTAGAGAAATCATCCCTACCCTCATAGTCACTAGCACTTGGGGTCATCTTTAGCAAGGCCAGTCAATCCGTCTCATAATGGATGATCCTCATACCCACCGCACCATATCCAAAATAAGATGCCTCCACAATGTCCCTTCTACGAGAACTGGCGTACTTCTTACTGACCAATCAATGCCAACTGTTCCCTTGCCTGCATCAAAATCTTCCACTAACATCCCATCTCTTTTCACAGGATATTGGGATTCAACCTCTGGACCTCACGATTCGTTCTTCTCCACTTCACCTGCCTCAGGCACTGAATTGAGCCACCTCCTACTCTCTGCCAAAACACAATGTTCCAGGGACTATCACCCAACATAAAGTGTACCTACGACAGGGCCTGGAAATTATTTTGTGTTTTTGTAGCTCACTACAAAATAACATTTCCTTTACCACACTCTGCCATCATTGCATTTGACAGTCCCATTTTAAGCAACTCCTCCATCTGTTGTCCTCCAGCCCATTCGGTCATGCCACTTCCCTAACCATCTCTGCAGCCATAATACTGGCATTTTACGGTTTTCTGAGGCCCGTAGAGTTCACAACCTCCCAAAGCATCGCCCGTTACATCACCAAGCAAGAAATAATGCTGTTCCCTGACTATTTTACCAATTACTTTTCACGCCACACAAAATGCCTGGTGCCCGATATCTACTAGCAGGAATTGAATTGAATCCATAGAGACCAGACCATCACTCCACCCTCTCATGACCATCTCCAGCCAACCTCTCTCCACAACACCTTTTTTCACAACGTCCGGCTTCTCCTGATCAAGCTGGGACTAAACCCGTACTCTTTTTCAAGCCATTAATTCCGCATAGGCGCAGCTACTTCCGCCTCCAGAACTAACACTCTAGCCAACATAATCCAATAAATGGGCCGCTGGAAATCCAATTGCTTTACAAAGTACATCCCATATCCCATTTGTGAAACCAAACAAGCATTCAAAAACATAACTAGTTAATTTCAAGCCCTACATTTTGTTTTTTTCTTGCCCTTTAAACAGGCTAACAAGTGGCCAGGTAGCACAAGCCAACACGTCAGCTACTGATCCAGACCCGAAAGGCTACGACCACAAATATGAGTTTAGTGTACTTACAAATTTATAGGCAGGAAAGTAAATTCCAGCTGTGCACACCCAGAGGAAACTGACATTACCAAGGGCCCTATTAAATTCCATATTAAATTTGCAGGAGTTACAGAGCAATTAAATTAAATTAAACAAGTCCGCAACCAAAGGGCCAAAGCCGCAAGCCTGTTAGGGGTCTGGAATAGATGCGGGACGCAGTTCCAATCCAAACCCGTAATTACAGAGTGCGACGCAGGACTCAGAGCCAATAGAAAGTGAGACACCAGTTAACGCCTGTGCTGTAACTAAGCAAGTGAATACACAGGTCTAGGTGTTGGTAGGTTTCTGAGCTTTGGAGAGAGAGAGAAGGAGCTGTTTTGTGAGATTTCTGCTATTTTGACCACTACAATATATTAACCCTTAATTTACAACACACATAATTACTGATATCACATAATTCACGCATATAGATTAAAACATACACATGGTTATGCATAGCAGTAGGCCACAGCACATCTACACCCCTCCATACTCCCACCTACCCTCTTCTCCCCCATACCCATAATATAATACACATAATACACACATTCTTGTTTTACCTCATACTCATACACATACGTATATATATATTATATTAATTTATCCTTATATTTATTTCATAATTTCCAGGACGGTTGAGAAGGGGAGGAGGAGAGAGAGGGGATGAGTATAGTGAGGAGCGGAGGAGAGAGAGGAGAACACCAGATGAGAGGTAGAGGTATGGAGAGAGGCGGGCCAGGGAGGGAAGGTAGAGGTGTACGAGAGCAGTAGGGGGAGGGATGTGCCCCCTGATGTAGGTGCACAAGGAGTAGGGGCAAAGTCAGGGGCCTGATCCCAGGGAAGGGGGGAGTTAGTAGGGATGAGGGACCGGCCCCAGGGAGAGAACAGGGAGGCCAGGAACCCCAGGCACAATTGGGAGGGCAAGTACAGGGCTCCCAATAAAAGCCAAGAGGAGACAGACGTCCTCCCCAGGGAAATCCGTGTCCACTATAGCATCATACATGGGGAGAGGGATGTGAGACCTAGCCAGAAGACACATACCTGGACTGAGGTTGCTACAGCTGTTTCTGCCCTGGGGTATGCTCAAAGCAATGTCAAGTCTGTCAAGCTCAGGTATTCTGACAGCCAGCTGAAGGTGAAGATGGCAGAGGAGGCCAGGGCAGCCCGTGCAACCGGTGGTGGACCACCACCTGTCATCACATACTCAGCATGGGAGAGGACCCGGAAGCAGTGGATCAAACCAGTGGCAGTAGTGGGCCTTCTAGGACAGGTGGACACAGGTTTGGTGAGAACCATGCAATGTGAGTATCATATACACCATCACACCCTTATATGCACACACATGAACCCCACAAACAATCCAGGAAGCAAACATATAATTATCATAATTGTTGTCAATGAAATGTCTGTCCAATACCTGCATTTAAAACTGATTCTGAGTAGTAGTCGCCAAATAAATCAATATTGATTTGACATCCAAAACAGAGTACATATATGGGTGTGCACACAGTGCAGATACAGACTCTGTAGGACTGCATGCGCGTGTCATGTACTGGCCTAACCTGGATCATAAACATAATCTGAAAAAAAGACACTTATACAGTGAGGGAAAAACGTATTTGATCCCCTGCTGAATTTTAATGTTTGTCCACTGACAAAGAAATGATAAGTCTCTAATTTTAATGGTAGGCCTATTTTAACACTGAGAAACAGAATAACAAAAAAAAAAAAAAAAAAGAAAAATGCATGTCAAAAAAGTTATAAATTGATTTGCAGGTCAATGAGTGAAATAAGTATTTGACCCCTTTGACTTAGTACTTGGTGGCAAAACTCTTGTTGGCAATAACAGAGGTCAGAAATTTGCAGATCCTCTCCAAGTCATTAAGGTTTCAAGGTTGATGTTTGGCAACTTGAACCTTCAGCTTCGCTCCACAGATTTTCTATGAGATTAAGGTCTGGAGACTGGCTAGGCCACCCCAGGACCTTAATGTACTTCTTCTTGAGCCACTCCTTGGTTGCCTTGGCTGTGTGATCTGGGTCATTGTCATGCTGGAATACCCATCCATGATTCACAAAGGAGGTTCTCACCCAAGATTTGACGGTGCATGGCCCTGTCCATCGTCCCTTTGATGCGGTGCAGTTATCCTGTACCCTTAGCAGAAAAACACAGCTAAAGCATAATGTTTCCACCTCCATGTTTGACGGTGGGGATGGTGTTCCATGGGGTTATTGGCAGCATTCCTCCTCCTCCAAACACTGCGAGTTGAGTTTATGCCAAAGAGCTCGATCTTGGTCTCATCTGACTTCAACACTTTCACCCACTTCTCCTCTGAATCATTCAGATGTTCATTGGCAAACTTCAGACGGGCCTGTAAATGTGCTTTCTTGTAGGATTTCAGTCCTTCACGGCGTAGTGTGTTAGCAATTGTTTTCTTGGTGACTATGGTCCCAGCTGCCTTGAGATAATTAACAAGATCCTCCCGTGTAGTTCTGGGCTGATTCCTCACTGTTCTCATGATCATTGAAACTCCACAAAGTGAGATCTTGCATGGAGCATCAGACCGAGGGAGACTGACAGCTATTTTTTGTTTCTTCCATTTGCGAATAATTGCACCAACTGTTGTCACCTTCTCACTAAGCTGCTTGGCAATGGTCTTGTAGCCCATACCAGCCTTGTGCAGGTCTACAATCTTGTCCCTGACATCCTTGGGCAGCTCTTTGATCTTGGCCATGGTGGAGAGTTTGGAATCTGATTGATTGATTGCTTTTTCCCTTTAAGAGAGTGCTCCTAATCTCAGCTCGTTACCTGTATAAAAGACACCAAGGAGCCAGAATTCTTGCTGATTGATAGGGGATCAAATACTTATTTCCCTCACTGGCCTGCAAATTTAATTCATAACTTTTTTTGACATGCGTTTTTCTTTCTGTTTTTTTTGGCTATTCTGTCTCTCACTGTTACCTACCAATAAAATTATAGACTGATCATTTCTTTGTCAGTAGACAAACATTCAAAATCAGCAGGGAATCAAATACTTCCCCCCCCCCCCCCCCCCCCCCACTGTATTAGCATGTGACATTCAAAAACTTTTGACATAATATATGCACATTATTTTTGAATAGGCATACAGGTAGTATGTTCTATATGTCACTGAATTTATGAGGTGTATCAATTTGGCATTAAGCACATTATTTGTTCCATATGATAGGAGTGTTACTGTAGTTTAGTTTGGTTTCTTGTTTTTGTTTTTTTGTTATTCTGTCTCTCAATATTAAAATACACCTACCATTAAAATTATAGACTGTTCATTTCTTTATCAGTGGACAAACGTTAAAAATCAGCAGGGCATCAAATACTTTTTTCCCCCACTGTATATAAAAAATCTAATAACATATCAGTACACAGTAGCCCTGTAATGAATATTGACAACATATTGCACAAATCCTAACAGAACCTATGCAGTGACCACGCGCATAGGTACCATTAGGTAGAGCTCCAAATGTCTGTTTCTTTTTTGAGAATTGACTGTTGACCAATCAATCATGAAGATTTCTCGATCTACGCCATCCCATATCGATTCTTTGACCAATCAATTTTTGGGTCAGATTTTAAAACATATACATGTTTATTCAAGATAGCAGTCAATTGTGTGGGGAATCCAACTCAAATACTTTCATTCTTTCATTTCAGTACTCAGGAAAACAAGGCCGACCACAGAGGCACAGGTGTTGGCTCCACTGGAGGTGGAACTAAATCCACCCCTGGAAGTGGCAGATGAAGAAGGCACGGACATTGGAGAGGGCCTGGGACCATCAACAGTATCAGGCCCATCAGAATCATGATGTTCACCCTTATCTCAGGAGTGGTGTTCAGCAGCCGGGCCCTCACATGCATTACCTAGCCGTGCACAGCCGTTTCAGTTCCCTCCACCGGGTATGTCATGGAGCCAGCACACAACAACCTACACTGATGCTGTGCTCCTGGCCCCAGCCATCATCACGTCCACCACTGCCACCTGCTCTAACCCCATTGCAGCTGTGTCAGGGCCAAACCACTCCTTCACCCCCAACATGGCCTCACACATCATGGGGTCTCCCAACATGTCATCCCACATCGTGGGGTCCACAACATGACCTACCACACTGGCCCCTCTGCCCTCAAAATAGGTCCCTTTGCTGTCAACGTCAGCCCACCGTCCATCAACATCTGCCCCTCTGCCGTCATCACCACCACCCCTGACTTTGAGGGAGATTATGGCCCAGTATCACAGGGATGACAGGAGGCGTAACACCCAAAGGACTCAGAAGCTCTGATTGCTCCGAAGGCAGGTTCAGCTCACCAACTCCCACATTGCAAGCAACAGATTGCGCCTTTCTGAGGTGAAGAGGCACAACTGAAGGACGGAGAGATATGA
This sequence comes from Discoglossus pictus, assembly GCA_027410445.1. Taxonomy (NCBI): domain Eukaryota; kingdom Metazoa; phylum Chordata; class Amphibia; order Anura; family Alytidae; genus Discoglossus; species Discoglossus pictus. Next base: position 210,050,882 of record CM050164.1, read on the forward strand.
GGAAAAAACAAATAGGGACAGACAGCAATTAGCAATTGGCAGAACGCCAGCTCATATCTCTCCAGCCTTCGGTTTCACAGTCACAACCAAAGATATCAGCCTCCTAATCTCAGACCTCACCACCAGCGCAAGGTGATCCCCAGCAATCCAACATAGTGGCACCCCTCACTCAAACACCACATAGACGTGGAAGAGGGAGTAGGCACGTGGGCACGGAAGGTGGGGGCCCAGTGCTGCATAAGAGGAGCTGTTAAGACCATCTCTGAAGGCCTCCTTATCATCACTCCTCACTGAATACTAATTGGTGTAGATGTTGACATGCTATTGTCTGGCTACAGAGTGTGTACATGTCTGGTTATCTTGATGTTCAATGCGGACTGACGTTGAGATGAGGTGTTGTAGTTAATCTGAATATTGTTCTGATTGATATGTTGTTCTTGTCTCTGTAGGTGTTAATAGCCAAATCTCATGATTATGAAGGCATGTTCTTCATCTTTGAGCAGTGCAATACCATCTTGTGTGTAAACACTCAACCCAGTTCCTAACAGGCATTCGATCAGTGTCATTCACCACTGCAGATAGATCTGAAATGCAATATTTGACTACATATCTCTTCCCTAATGAACATGACTGAGGTGAGTTTCAATTAAAATAAAAAATCCCAGCTGTAGAGTTGCACAGTCCCATTAGGATCTGCTAATCCAAAGCAGCAGTTATACATGCCTTTTTGTTTCATGTTATCCCGTTAACATTATGAAAGCTGATTCATGTATTTAATTTTATCCACTAAATGGCTAATTCCCTTTGACATCAGGATCATTGTGTATGTGTTTAGGGGTAATGTGATCAGTGTAATCTGTCTGGCCTTGGTACCACCCATATACCAGTGAGATGTGATAACAGCATGGCACAATAATTCCATGTAGATAGTGAAAGTACTCTTTGCTAAAAGATTGTGGTCACAGTGAAGCATGCCTTGTTGTATTACACATCCTCAACATATTTTGGAAATGCTGATTGTACAAGACAGAATAAGTATGGTTATCACTGCTCGTAGATGACATTCATGATAATTGGTTTATTGTAGTGTCCAGAGCAAAAAACACTGTACTGTAATAACAGCTTTTGCTTGTTCCTCAAAATTCTCTTTATGTTTTTCAGATTCCGATCATCTATTTTGGAATCATCATTAATGTAAGAAAACATACTGTGTGAAATTGATTTGTATCACATGATCCATTATTGATTGCATCTGTTTAATATAGCAGATGGAGACCATATGCAAGCTCCATGCGCATTAATGATTACTTCTATGAAATGTAGTGTTATATGATGTTCCTATTTCTTACATAGTTACATAGTTACATAGTATTTAAGGTTCAAAAAAGACTTTCAGTCCATCAAGTTCAACCTATTAAGATCTCCTCTGCAATATGCGGATTACCTATTAATTAATTAGTTGTTAATTAATTATTAATCAATTATTTAATTTTTATTATTATTTTTTAATTATTATTAATCCAGAGGAAGGCAAACAATAAAAAAAAAAACAAGCGAGACTTAGCCAATCGTCTCAAAGGGAGATTAAAAAAAAATAAAAAATTCCTTCTTGATCCCAGACACCGGCGACCGGATTTCTCCCTGGATCAATACTATCTCTCTAATTATCCATGATAACCCTGAATTCCCTTTTTAATTAGAAATAAATCCAGTCCCCTTTTAAAGTTATCTATCGAATCTGCTGTCACCACCTCCTCTTGTAGAGAATTCCACAGATTAACCACCCTTACTGTGAAGAACCCTTTTCTTTCTTTAAGGTGGAATATTTTTACTTCTAACTTCAAGGTATGTCCTCTTGTCAGTTAAAAAACTTCTTGGCACAAAAAGCTCCCTTGACAACGTTTTATACTGACCCTGGATGTGATTATATAATTTAATCATAGCTCCTCTTAGATGCCTTTTTTCTAGAGAAAATAAGTTTAATTTCGTTAGTCTTTCTTCATAACTTAGCCTTTCCATTCCCCTTATTAGTTTTGTTGCCCTCCTCTGTACCTTTTCCAGCTCTAAAATGTCATTTTTATGAAGTGGTGCCCAAAATTGTACTGTATATTCCAAATGAGGGCGTACTAGACATTTGTATAGTGGCAGAATTATATTTGCTTCCCTGGCTTCTATACCCTTCTTAATACATGCTAATATTTTATTTGCCTTTGCAGCTGCTGCTTGGCTTTGAGCACTGTTACCTAGATGGTTGTCCACAAGCACTCCCCCGAAATCCCTTTCAATATCTGATTTGCTCCATTAAGATTATAAATTGCATGGCTATTTTTCCTTCCCAGATGCATAACTTTACATTTATTCGTATTCAATCTCATCTGCCATGTAGATGCCCATTCCTCAAATTTATGTAAATTCCTTTGGAGGAAAAGCACATCATTATCTGATTTAATTACCTTGCACAACATCAGCGAAAATGGAGTCATTAGCGAAAAGGGAGACACCACACTCCAATCCTACCTCTAAGTCATTAATAAATATGTTAAAAAGGAGAGGACCTAATACTGAACCCTATGGAACCCCACTTACCACATTAGTCCAATCGGAGTATGTTCCATTTACAACAACCCTTTGCTTCCTGTCTTTTAGCCAGCTCTCAATCCATGAGCAGATATTTACTGCGATTCCTGCATCTCTTAGTTTGTATAATAGTCTCCCATGTGGCACTGTATCAAAAGCATTTGCAGAATCCAAAAAGACTACATCCCCTGAGTTGCCTTGATCCAGATTCCTACTAACCTCCTCATAGAAACTAATTAGATTTGTTTGACATGACCTATCCTTTATAAATTCATGTTGATTCCTACTTATAATCATGTTCAAATAGACATATTCTTGTATATTAACCCTTCTAAAAGCTTCCCCACTACAGAAGTGAGGCTCAACGGTCTATAATTCCCCGGATTTGCTCTTGCTCCCTTTTTAAATATAGGTATCACATCAGCTTTTCTCCAGTCATCTGGTAGAGACCCTGTGTTGAGTGAATCTTGAAAAATTTAATATAATGGTTTGGCTATGGTTTGGCTATTACAGAACTCAGTTCCCTTAGTACCAATGGATGTATTCCATCAGGACCCGGGGCTTTATTAACATTTATTTTTTCCAACCTCTTTTGGATTATCCAAATCCAATTGTAACAACATTAGCGAATCACACACAAACACCAAGGTCTAATAATAGGATTTAATCAATGACAGATTTATGAGATGCAGTGAGCACAGGTATGCAAAGTATCATGGTGGAGGTGGGTAAGATACAGAGTTCCCGTAACAAACACAGGGGGATAGCGATAGAGGAACAGAATGCAGGCGAAGGGGATGACATTAATATGGATGATAATTTAAGGGGGGTTTACAGTGTATCATCCAACATGAGGCAAAATCAAGAACATCATATTATTATACATATCAAGCCCACAACAACATTCATGGAACAATAACAACAATTATACAGAATTAGGAGATATGCCTATGTGGAGGAGTAAAATGTTGGCTTGTGTGTCCAAAAGACACACCTATGCAACTTGAGAAGTATTGGTGCTCAGTTAGTGAATCTTCTGACCTTAATGGGTTAGTTCTCTGGCCATGATAATCCACTAGGAGAGTAGACTCTCCATACCTAACATTGTACACTCATATGGGGACATGACCAGTACCATATCAGTGTGTTCAAACTTATTTGATGGATTTTCTCCCAACGAACAAGGCAATTGGGGGGGAAATCTGCTCTCTGATTGATCATCTTTAGTATCTGTTGCATATGCGTAACTGAAGATAAACATACCCTCATTATCAGTTATGTTCCAAGTCTAGATGTACTCTTCCCCATATGTACAGGGAGGATCATATCAGCACTGAAGAATAGATCTGGAAGGGAGTATGATGCAGCCTTCACAATAGTCCAAGTAGAGGAGAAAATAGCATGTCTAAAGCAATAGGTACATAGAAAACTATGTAGAATATGTGAGCATACACATGCTGTGCGTGTGCAAGTAACATTAAGTGAACTATACTGGTCTATAGTGTTTTGAGGTTTTTATATATGAATGTAAGGGATATATACATTGACATTGTGGGATATATAATCTACTCCATTTATCTATGGTAATGATGTTTTGAATTGTGAGTAATTATTATGTGTATGGGAAAGTGTGCTTACTTACCTGTAACTGATAGCGTGGCATGTTCTAGTCTATTGTTAATCAATAGTACATCATGAGACATACATCTTATCAGGAAACTTTCCTCTACCGTGGACTGTTTGATATTCTGTATGACAATGGGGATGGAGAAAAAAAGTTTTATGAGCTAGGTATAATCAAGCTACATTATAGTTATTTCTTATTGGGTTTATATTTACGTCTGAACTACTCACGAATGATGCAGGCACGTTGTTGTGACCCCTGCATATTATCCTCTAGGCTCTTCCTCCCCATGTAGCAGAGCTGCATCAATGTCCCCAGACAGTTGTCCTGTACTTCTATATTGTGCAGACAGCAGCAGGCAACAATAATCTGACAAACCTTGTCTGTGTTATATTGTAGATAACCATCAGATGAATGTAAGCATCTGAAATGCACCTTGAGTACATAGAAAGTGCGCTCAATTACATTCCGGCATGTCTTATGCGCCGCATTGTACCTTTCCTTTGCTTGTGTTTGTGGATTGCTCATAGGGGTCAACAACCATGGCATACACCCATATCCTGCACCAACTGATGTAAACAAAATGGGAGATATTAATAGGATGTTGTGATGCTTGTTAAAGCGTATGAACGTATACATAATGATTCATGTATTGTTCTTTTTTGGATATGATGTTGTGAACTTCATACTGTTTGGGCAAGATAACACATGGTTATGTACAGCAACGAGCAGTGATGTTATGGCATAGGTAGTATTACCCCCTTAGTAACATGTGAACATCAGAGCAATAGAGTGAAACATGATGTATATGTTATTGTATCCAGTGATATGCTTGCCTGTGATTACTTCTGGGTGGGTACTCACTTAGTAGCCAACTGGATGAAAATTGCCCGGACTGGAACAAATCATAGGTGGATGATTGACGTAGGATATGGGCATCGTGAGCACTTCCAGGAAGGCTGCAAACTCATTTTGTATGCGCATGTTTGCATCACAAACAACCTGTACATTGATTGAATGATAATATTTGCAATTTCTGGACAGCGCTTCCTGCTCTTTAGGAGGTATCAATGCAACACGTGTGCAATCAATAGCACCTAGCACGCTAGGAACACAGGAAAATCATATTTCACCTTTAAGGTCTCTTTCACAGTGTTAGAGTAACTTATGTATCTGGTAGCTTGCCGCACAATAGCACGAGGAATATACTCAAAACATTTGAGAGGCTTGGCTGAGACATTCCTCTGACTATGCTCAGGGTGTTTTGGAAACTAATCTAATTTTGTTGTTGTGTTCTGGAAACTATCCATGTCGTTCCTGGTATAGCTCTATTGGTCCATGCGCAAGGCTCAAGGTCCTCACTCAGGACTGCACAGAGCTCTCAAAGACTGGAACGGGTCAGCCTAAAACGCTCGTACATCTCCCCATCAGTTAACCCCTCTAATTTGAGACTCTCCCTGTATACATTGGGTGCCCAAACCCTCTTTACAGGGTCCTAGGCGTGCTCACCCCCCCGTGGCTGTTGCTGTGCCGGGGCAAGCTCTTCATCGGCACCCAGTTCTTGTTGTGCTCTCCCAAAAGCTTATCACCCACATCAACATCATCCTACCTGTCTACAGGTACCCCTATATACCCCTGTCCCTGTGCTACTGGAGCACTGTCCCCTACCTGATCCCCCACCATGATACTATGCATGGCCTGTGGTAATTCATTGCCTGGCTTGTTTCTGGCCCAGCATGGATCACATTACCACTCTCACCCTCATTCACTCCCAGATACTCATCTCTGCCACTCCTCATCCACTCCTCAATCGCACACCTTGTATCCGGATCTCCATCATGCCACATGCTGTGCAGACAAATGATGAGCATGACAATCTGATGAACTTCCCTGCTTTTGTATTGTTTAAAAGTGGTTTACTGTCTTTTTAATGGCTGCTAGGGCACTCTAACATCCTTGTAAAAACCCTTTGAGGGTCCTATTTATATTTCAGGATCCACATAAGAGCCTCTGTGAGTGAGAAATATGGCAGGCAGTTTCATGTTTTTGTGTTGCAATTTAATCAGGTAGTATGTCTTTAATTGCTTTATGCATTTTGCAGCAAGGCTTTTCAAATTGGCATATGCATGACCATTCCAACATATGAAAAAATAAAAAAAAATGTAAATGCCTATTTTTTATTTTGGGATTGTTCTAGAATGGGATTGTTCTTGTAATGCCTTCCATTCTTTCCCCATAATTTAAAGTCCAATAGTGTGTTAGTATTGTCTTTTACAGTGTTAAGAACTTGTCTGTAAAACCTTTGCGGGTCCTATTTGGAGGCTGTAATATTTTTGTCTACATTTGCCTTAGCTGGGTCGGAGTTACGATTTTGACAGCCTGAAGGGATTTTCAGCCTGTAACCCGCAGATCATTTACGGGTAGCTAAAAGAGGGCAATTTATTAGCGTAACTTTTGTGGGCTCCTTTACGGGCTTCAGAAACAACAAATTGGTGAATTTAATAGGGCCCCAAGTATGCAGAGGAAATGTATCTAGGTATGGAATTAGACATTTCAAATGAAGTACTTGGTGCTGGATTGCATCACAAGGTAGGTTGGGGTCTGAGTTTACAACTGAAACAGATCTCAGGGATATATAGAGAAATATACCACATCTCCCAGGCTTCTTTGCAACACAGCAACCCCAGAGTATGATAGAAATGATTGTCCAAAATACATTTTGCTCATCTTACAAGGTATTTTCAGGGAAATCAACTGACAAAAGCATCAGCTTTCAAATTGAAAAGATTTTTCAAACACCAGGCTGAGTTTGTAAATGTTTATTTTGGTATTTTTGCATACAATTTTTTTTTTGCATACACTACTGATTCTCCTCTATAATATGCAATCATAATCCAGGAAACTTAAATATGCCTTTAAGTGCTGACGTACTCGCGCCGACGTAAGCGCTGTATTGAATTGCGCGCTGACAAAATAGCTCAGTGCAGCGAGGGAGAAATAAAGTTTAGAGAGGCACTGACCAGATAGGTAAGCTGGCTGGATGGATGGATGCCTAGATGGATAGATGGCAGGATGGATGCCAGGATGGATGGATGCCAGGATGGATGGATGCCAGGATGACAGGATGAATGGATGGATGGCAGGATGGATGGATGGATGCTCGAATGGATGGATGGCAGGATGGATGGATGGATGCTCGGCAGGATGAATGGATGGAAATTAGGTAACTGAGTCCTAAGTATGGTAATAGGGAAATTAGTTTTTTCTGTTTTTGGACAAAAGTGACCCAGAATTTTGCAAGGGCGGGGGGAGAGATAGACGGTTATGTGGAGCAATGGGGCAGATATAGTAGGACTTTTATGGAGCAGTGGGCAGTTATAAAAAGGAGTTATGTGCAGCAATATAAAGGGGCATATGTTGGGATTTAGATGGTACAATAAGGGAACATTAAGGAGGGAGATATAGAGGGTTATATGGAGCTATGGGGGAGATATAGTAGGGCTTATGGAGCAGTGGGGGATTTATGTTGAGCAATAGCGGGTTATATACAGGGCAATATCATCAATATGGGAGATATATTTGGGGGTTCTTTGACACAGTTTTCTTCAGTTTTTTTGCATTAATTATCTCTCAGAGAGAGAATGAAGAATCTCATTAGTTGGGGTACTGCACCCGGTGTAATATCATTTAACCTCAATGCCCAACACCAGACTTCTTCTTGATACATAGTTTCTAGAGACTGGCACATTTGCCAACTCTGATGATTTACAACCCAGCTGACTATGGTTTCATTTTAAAGCCTTGATGGGTGGGTGTTTCCAACTTGCACACGTAGTCTGGAGGGTGTATTAGCACTTTGTAGTTATGTTTGGTAGTGCGAGGTGGGATGTTGCCTCTGATACACAGACCTTGAACCAATATATTAGGGTGCCTTGTTTGGTTAGTCTACTTTAGTGAGTATAAGTAATAGAACACAATGGGTTAAAGGGATACTGACAATCTTAAAGGGAATGCAGAGTCATTCACGCTTTTGTCGGTGTGCATTTGTCTTGCGCGCACGTGCATTTGTCAGGTGCACGCGTGCATTTGTCGCGTGTGCGCTTTAGTCCTGTACGCTGTAATCGGCTTGCAATTTTGTCTGCACGCTTTTGCCGTGCGTGGTAATTTCAGGACACCAGGTCTAGGAGTTAGCTGTCAGTTCTTTAAATTGTTCTGGCCTCCCTAGGTTAGAAGAGTTAGAAGAGTGAAAAGAAGAGTCATCATCTTCAAAAGATGAGGGTGCATATGCACCTGCAGTACATAAGAGCTTTTATGTTTATATTACAGTAATATCTGAAAGTATAGTAAAAGCTATAATATTTACACTGATAGTGTACCTACCGCAAGCACTTATCAGGGATTAAAGAAAACACTTACTAAAATGTGACCCTGTAACTTTTGAAGTAATCCTAGATAAGTAATCCTTGTTGTTTGGCACATGTGTAACTATGTTTTCATATACGTTTGCAAAAAGTGAGCTAGGAATCCATGGCAAAACCACACCTGGGAAATATGTGCAGTGTATTGTACACATGCATGGAATGAGATCAAAATGGTTAAAATAGGCTGAATGCAAAATTCAGCAAAATAAAGCAAAGATTTCTGCATTTCATTTATGGTTCTGCTGCATCAACTATTTTGGAGTTGATAATGCTATTTATTTAACTCATCCCCCTTATGTTTTCTTTTTCTTTTACATGACAGCTTAACAAGTTACTATTAAAATGCTTTGTTTTATTTATTTATTTCACCCTAGAACTGTTCAGAGCCTTGCTCTTCCTTTATTTTTTGCATTCCGGGACTTGAATCCATAAATTGTGTCCATAAGAGGCTATGCTAATTCCGTGGCCTTTGGAGACCCTGAAGGGTTGTTTCAAATAATGAGAGCCCTTGGAGCATCTACCCTGTGCTGTTGGGCTCTAAGTATGGCTGTCGCCAAGTCAGCAGATGAATGGTGGCACAATTGATTGTTATTCAAGGACAATGTGAAGTAAAGCTGTACAGCTGCCAATGTATACATTAGGAAAAGGTACGAAAAGTGTATCTTTAAATTAGGGGGTGCTTATAAAAAAACGGAACTTTTGAGATAATAGAGAGAAAGCAGAAACATGCATACAGATCTGAGAGGGGTTATCAGCACAGACACAGGGCCTAGAACTTGGATGAGGCTTCACAGGCAAATAGGCACCTGTGCATCCAGCAGGATGGCACACATTGTTAGGGCTCAATTACATGGTTCTCGTAAGGAATCTTCAAGCAACTTTCCACGTAGGTTGCTATGTACCTATAACATTCCATCTGCAGCAAACCTTTATTAGTTAACCCTTGTATTTGATGCCTAGATATAAAGTGTTCTCTTCTGCTACCGAAGATTTGACCTAAAGTGCAAATACATGGCTCCCAAAAGAGTTACTGAACATCCTACATTATTTCGTAAGGCTATGTGAGTGCTTACAGGTGCTACAAGAGTTCCAGTAGCAGAAACAAAAATGCTGAAAAAATATTATTTCAGGAAAAATTAAATCTATACATCCTAAAGCACAAACAAAACATTCTAATGGTTAACCTAGACCTATAGAATAACACATATCTGCTCACACAAGTAAATACTGACACCCAAATAATTATTGTTCACACTTCATTAATACAGAGCCCCAGAGGTTAACACATCACACTTGCCCTACAAATACATTTACAATACCCCTCAGCAATAATCATGTCTTACCATTCAATGTGTATAATTAGAATATTGTTTCACACTTGTGTGACTCTTTCAGTCTTTGCTATAGCCCTCGTAACCATTTTGTATTGTGACCGACTTGACCTGTTATACCTGGAACCACATTTACCTCCATTTTGATGTGTATTCCTCATCTGACCATGTAGTACTGTCTCTTCATGAATATGATGTATTTGTATTCTGACCTACTTGACCTGTCATACATGTGCCCACATAAACTTGCATTTTGCTAAATTATTCCCTAACTATGATCATATAGTATTTCCTCATCTTAACTATTGCATGTAACTAATCCAACCAACCTGCATTTATGTCATTCTGATCCTCTTTGTCGCCATGAGGTCCTATGTCCCTTTGATAAAGAGCCACGGTGGGAGGCTTCTATGTACATTATTCATTCAGGCTGTCTTAATGACCCCAAAAGTAGCTCTGTGTACAGCCATGCATATGCACCCACACTTTATGGAGAAACTCTCTAAGTAACTCAGCAGCAAAGTTGAACATAAGTGATTTATACCAGCTGCAATTGGAGACACGTGGCATAAAAAATATAAAAGCATTAAAAAAGATTTAATTTGTTGTGTCTAATAATATGCTCAATTCCCATTCCCTGGCACACTGCCTATACAGCTGTATGCCTTATAAAGAAACACAAACTTTTTCACACAGTGCTCCTTTAAACACATTTTTACATAATCAAAAAGTTTCCATTTATGTGCAGGTATCATTGACCATTTTCAAATAACACAACTGACACATTACATATGACACATTGCAGTTTTATTTTAAAAAACAGTGAAATACATATAGCACATCATCAACTTAAGAAGCCAATGCAGAAATATAACCAGTGGGGTGCAAATAGATTCCAGGGGGGAATGAGGCTGACTAAAAATAAAACAACAAACTTAACTAATTCAAAAGTATTATGGAAAAATGCATATAACTTATGTGTTAGTCATATCTGGTCAGTACACTAGAATAACTATAAATTTAGAGAAGGGATTCTGCAATAATTGAATTCCTAAAATGGAACACACCTACATATTTTGTTCATCAAGTCTGTATGACCAGAATCACTATCACACAGGAGAAGGGAATGCCATCTACACACAGCAATTATCACTGGAATTTTTTTAAATAGTATAACACACATCAGGAATGCTTTTTGTAGAAAAACAATTAAAAAAGAGGAGGAGGAGAAAAAAGGAAGAAAATGTACAGATAAGTAATGTTTACAGTTATCGTTCCAGTTATCGTTCCTACCTGCTGTTGACCTCCTAGTAGTGCTACAAATTCAGTATTATCTGTCAAAAAAAAAATAATCATAGAATACAGTGTGTATTGTGTATCTAACATTTATGCATTGGGATCTCTAAAGAGGGGCACTTGCTTTTTACACATCTCTATCTTGAATGTGCATTTGATAGAACATCCTATACATTTATCTGTACATCGGATATAAATGATCCATGAACATTAGCATAACCCATGTACATTTACTTAATAACTTCTTGTCATGTGTCTTTTGGATGGAATCAAATGGTACTTCCTAAGGAGCATGATGTGGCTACATTTATAATAGGAACCTATGACATAATTTAAGCACTTTTTATTTGAAAGATTGTTCTTGCAAACATAAATAGGTTGTGTTATCCACGGTTTGTTAAAATGTAAACTTATGTGAGATGTGGTTATATACATGTATTTGGGATGCAATGTATATGTTTCACTTACATTTTCAGATAGCACTGATTGGAGATCAACAAGTTGTAATGTTTTATTTTAGAGCTACCTGAAAAGAGAAAAAACAAACATAACTAAAAAAATAGGGCATGTGAAGCCCTCCTCTCAATCACTTGAACGCAGGGTTCCCAAGTCCAGTGGCACCATGTGCTTGTGTCACAGGGCTGCAGGTGAGATGGGGGCTGCCCAGCATAAGTTGGGGCAGTCAAGTGTGGCGAGGGACCTCTCCTCTGGTTATGTAGATTGGGAGGTAGCCCATTTGTGAAATTATGGCCAAGTTCTGATTAGCTCAGAGAGCTGCCTCCTTGTGGACTGGGTAAATGACTGTTACTGATCACAGTATCACCTGCCTCCCTGTCACTGTCAGTGTTCATCTAAATCAGCCAACTTGACATATCAGAGACTATAATACCCTATTACCCATTCTGGTTGCTGTCCCTTTAAGTACCCCCACCCTAGAATTAGCCATGACCCTCCACTTGCTTCCTTCCATTCACATACATGTAAAAATTATGACTGCATAATCACACTGCCTCACTAGTGGAATCCTCAGCTGGAGACGCTTCCAGAATGGCTCAAGCCAACTTGAGTGGTGTGGTAACTGGGTTAATTGTCTTAATAACCATTTTGTAATACTGTTGTAACAGCAAAAGCCAATGATTGTCAAGTGCCATGATACCGCTTTTATGCACTGTATGTCGTTAACTAGATTGTTTATATATTTTCCCACACATATTGAGAAGTCAAAACATCCAGGACTATCATAGGAATTACTAGTGGTGTACCTGATTTATTCATATTATGGGACTTATTTTGAAAAATATTAGGTCCTGAAAGGTCTAGGGGGTTGCTACTGGTTACTGGCCATTTTACCATATATAATAAAGGCTAGTAGCTAATGAGTTGTCTAGTGACAGTGGGGAGTTCCCTGTTCTTGTGGAGTACTAGCTGGGAGTGAACGGAGGGCCTACAACAACTACATGGCAACTCCAGACAATGGGGTGCCCAAAACAGGCTATGTGACATTCACTAACCACATAGCCACAATGGTAACCAGCCTAAGAGGCATCACTCAGTCTCCATGATATTCTCCATAGATCGTAGGCACACCTGCTATTGGCCTCCTTGTAATTCCAGTGCACTAGTGCCAAGCCTCTGACTGGTCCAAGGTTAAATGAGCCCACAAATGTCAACAGAGCCAATGTCAGCCACTCAGTAATTAAACAAGAAACCAGATGAATGGACATTTTAAGTTCTAATGATAATGTTAAACTTTGTGCAATTTTTTGAGCTAATGTAAATGATTAATCTTATATCATTCTGTTGCAGCCATATAAATAATGTGATATGCCCTGTTGGAGATACATTTGATGACTGTGTATGTCTTTGTTGGGATGGGCAATTAGGAGTTTTATCCTGTACTCTGTGTTATCCCATTCTGACACTCCTGAGCCTACTGAATGTTCTGGACAGAGGCCCGACTGGAGCTGAAACCTAACCAGTAGCATTCCTGAAGTGCTGGTCCAGTTGACTTAGCTCCATATCAGTTCTATTATTGACGGCAATGATACCTCCATTTTCTTGCCTGATACATCTGATCTTATAGAGCAGCACTCTCTGTAAGCCCTACAACTCCAAAATATGCCTACCCATCTACTATTGATGCTGCTGGATGTGTGTCCAGTTCTTCCTCCATTTCCAATGTGGGAGGGGGTGGCTGTGTGGAGTGATGAATGCTGCTGGGTGGGACCCAACTCATTGTACAGGAGGAGCAAGTGGTAGTGGGGGCAGAGGAGCAGCAGCTCAAGACCCAGAGTCTTTCCAATATGTATATTTTGGATGAGGGTCAATCTGTGGGAGGAACAGGGATGCAGGGTCAAAATTAACTTTTGTTACACTCCTTCTGGGAAACAGCCTCCTTCTCCTGTAGTGTTGGCTGCTTCTGTGGTGCTGTAAAAGAAGAATAAGATATAAGGCCCAGTGAAATCTTGTTTATTAGGAGCTATGGTGCACATTGCTAATGTCCCGATCAAAAATTATTAGTTTTAGCAATTTACAGTGACTTTTCCCATTCAAATTTTCCTTTAAGCAGAGGAAATATTTTTTAACTTGGATATCCGAAATTCACATACAATGCATAAGCCCTTTTTTGCAACCTAAACTTACACATACTGAAACCCACCCGTAGAGGCAGAAACATTACTCTGAAAATGAATCAAGTGTCAGATCTGACACTGAAAACCCCATAGCTCCTCAACTGAGTTGAATATAAAGCTTGTTTCCTTATATCAGACACAATCGAAGGGTTAAAAAGTGCATTAAACAGCAAAACAACTTGGAGGATTCCATGGGTCCCACCTAACACCACTACCCCCGATGAGCCTAGGGATACCCAGGATTCTCCAATTTACACAATAGTAAATGGGGGACCCACAGGAATTTCCACCTCCCATGTGGGAGGGATCCCTGAGTATTTCCACCTCCCACACAATGAAGGGAACCCCCAGGGATTCCCTCCCCTCTCAGACCCGATCCTCACTATTACCCCACTAATAGAGGACGGCTCCTTAACATAACCTACAGACATGGCTCAAAAGTAACAGCCAAACTAACCTTCTTTGTAACCTTTTACAGGATACAACTGTATCTTAACAGGGAAAAAAATCCATATCGGTAGGTTACAACATATTTACCAGTATGTATACAACTTAATTATTGTATCAAGACCTTACAACATAATAGAAAGTTTAAGGTATAGTTTATAGAATATGGGTACAATATTAAAATTAAATTAAAAGATCTTTAATTTTAGAGCTTTGCAATATCAGAAGACATGTGAGGAGCACATAATTTGTTTCTCAACAGAATCACAATTCTATTTAGGGTAAGACAACTGTAGTGTCATAATCTGATGTCGTCTTATAAGTACAGAAACAGATTTGGTGTCAGATAAGATTGGAAAGGCCACTTCAACCTGTTAATCTATTTAATAAAAAGCTTGGATAGGCTTGTGTTTATCTTTATCTTCTGTAAATCATTTAACTGACATTTTAATTGCTACATTTCCTCTGCACTCGCAGAGCTTGGAAGAAACTGCTGCAGCATAATAGCATATATAAGGTTACAAATTAAAATCTTTATTAATGTTTTAACTTTTTTAAAGTGTATGGTTAAACTGTAGTTCTTCAAAATAATATATTTTAATGATACTACTATAGTGGCGGCCCTTTTATATGTTTTTTTTCCAATTTAGGTCTATAAGCATACAAGGGGCATTATTAAATTCCAAATTTGCAACAGTTACAGAGCGATTAAATTGAAAAAGCTGGCAGCTAACTGGCCAGAAGCCTAAACCGTAAACCATGCAATCATAAGTAGCATTTCAGGGCATGATCATGATCAATTAAGCAAGGCCGTAACTACCAATTTAGAAACAGCCAATAGTAAATGAGACCGTCATCATGACATCAGTAAACATATTTAAACATCAATCAATTAGCGGTTAGACGCCTGGTATGCGATCAGGATCGCAATCCAGTAATGTTAAAATCAATAAAAATGAATGAAGAAAATGTTATGATATGTATTTAACTCCATGATTCACGAGATTCATATAATATGGAAATAAAACCTGAAAATAATCATTTTTGATTGCAGATTTGTGAGCATGAGACTGTTGTGCAATTAATTATTGTTTTTCATCCCTTTCCCCACCTTTTAAAGTGCAGTATTTAATTTTAGTTTTTTTCAGTGCTACGAACATGTGTTTAACCCCCTTACGAGTCCTCTCTAGTATGATTTTTGGCTACATTTGCCTTTTACGAGTGTGAAAGCATTTGCAGGTTTGAGGAATTGTAGCAATTTAATAGTGAGTTTGTATTTTAGCGATTATAACTTTTGCGGGCTTGAAAGATCAAAGGCTTAGCTGGGTCGAAGATGCGATTTTGACAACTGCAGTTGCTTTTTAGCCAGTAACACGCAGCTCGATTGCGGGTAGCTAAAAGAGGCCAATTTAAAAGCAGTAACATTTGCAGGCTACAATAAAGGCTACAGTAACTACGATTTGGACAATTTAATGAGGCCCAATGTATTTCATTAAAAGAAACATAAATATAAAATGCAGATTGTGCATTAAACTACCAACAAAATATCTAGGTTTAATGACCTTAATAATATTTGTGTATTTGACATATTCAGTCCATGGGGAAATAAGTATAGTGTTTTATTTATGAAACTCCTTCAAAATACTTTAGCATATGTATGATATACAAGTTGCAATTTGGCTAAAGATATGAGAAAGCTGAGCAAATTTCTGTCTATAACATAACGGGGGCCATTCATTTATGTGGACAAGTCCTGTTTTATGCTGTTTTTACCCTGACTACAAGTAAGACTGATGGTGAATTGTGTCTCTAGTAGAATTAAATACAGAAGCTTAGACTGAAATGAATCCAGTATGCCACCAGAGTAAGTGCTAGAGCTGACTCAAATGACCTTTTCAAATAAAAGTTAGGCAGATAATTCCTTATGATCTTCAGACTTGGAGAATATAGTCTATACACTTATGGAGGAGGACATGTACATGATGTTTGCTGTATATTAAGTTTGTTGTAATCGTAATGGCCCAAAAAGTGTTCTTTGTAAGCTTGCTTTGAGAAGCAAAGTGAAAGAAGCTATGTTGGACAATTAATTGAGGTGCAGCCTGAAGCTAATGTCCCCCAAAAATCATAGATATTCAGACACAGTGCCTTGCAAAAGTATTAACCCGTCTTGGCATTTTTCGTGTTTTGTTGCCTCCCAACCTGAAATTAACATGGATTGTTTGAGGATTTGCCTCATCTAATTTACAGAACATGCCCACAACTTTGAAGATGTTTTTTTTTTTAGGCCAAAATAACAGAAAAAGCCAATGTGCATAACTATTCACCCACCTAAAGTCAATACTTTGTAGAGCCACCTTGTGCGGCAATCACAGCTCCAAGTTGCTTTGGATAAGTCTCTATGAGTTTGCCACATCTTACCATGGGATTTTTGCCCATTCCTCCTTGCAATACTGCTCCAGCTCCTTCAAGTTGGATGGTTTGCACTAGTGAACAGCAATCTTTAAGTCTGACCACAGATTTTCTATTGGATTGAGGTCTGGGCTTTGACTAGGCCATTCCAACACATTTACATGTTTCACCTTAAACCACTCAAGTGTTGCTTCAGCAGTGTGTTTGGGGTCATTGTCCTGCTGGAAGGTGAACCTCCATCCTAGCCTCAAATCATGCACCGAATGGTACAGGTTTTGCTCAAGAATATCCCTGTATTTAGCACCATCCATCTTTCCCTCAACTCTGACCAGTTTCCCAGTCCCGGCTGCTGAAAAACATCCCCACAGCATGATGCTGCCACCACCGTGTTTCACTGTAGGGATGGTGTTCTTTGGGTGATGTGATGTGTTGGGTTTGCGCCAGACATAGTGTTTTATTTGATGGGTGAAAAGTAAAATTTTAGTCTCATCAGACCAGAGCACATTCCTCCATACATTTTAGGAGTCTCCCACATGTCTTGTCGCAAACTAAAAAACATGCTATTTTGTTTTTTGCTGAAAGTAATGGCTTTCTTCTGGCCACTCTGCCATAAAGCTTAACTCTATGGAGCGTATGGCTTATTGTCGTCCTATGTACAGATACTCAAGTCTCTGCTGTGGAACTCTGCAGCTCCTCCAGGGTTACCTTAGGTCTCAGTGCTGCCTCTCTGATTAACGCCCGTTTTGGTGGGCGTCCGTCTCCTTGTAGGTTTGCTGTTGTGCCATGTTCTTTCTATTTCGTTATGATAGATTTGATGGTGCTCATGGGGATCATCAAATATTTGGATATTTTTTTATAACCTAACCCTGACTTGTACTTCTCAACAACATTGTCCCTTACTTGTTTGGAGAGTTCCTTGGTCTTCATGGCAGTGTTTGGTTAGTGGTGCCTCTTGCTTAGGTGTTGCAGCCACTGGGGCCTTTCAAAAAAGGTGTGTGTATGTAATAACAGATCATGTGACACTTAGATGGCACACAGGTGGACATCATTTCACTAATTATGTGACTTTTTATGGGCTTCATAACAAAGGGGGTGAATACATACGCACATGCCAATTTTCTGTTTTTTATTTCTAAAAAATAGTTTTATGTATATTTTTTTCTCATTTCACTTCACCAACTTAGACTATTGTGTTCTGATCCATCACATAACATTCAGATTAACAAAACATTGAACTTAAGGCTGTAATGTAACAAAATAGGTAAAAAGTCAATGGGGGGTGAATACTTTTGCAAGGCACTGTATTTGATGGAACTCCTGTCCTCAATTAAAATTCTAGTCATATTAATATCTACTTCAACTTTATGTGTGAAATTCATAATTTCCTTATATATACAAGTTTACCAAGCAATAATTTGGGAATATGTTTCAGGGGCATGGCACACTATGTATTGGATGCATATTTATCCAGATAACTCTTCAGAAACTTTATGGAGATTGTGTATTCAAGAAATTTCCTTTTTTTTTTGTGTGTTCTTCTGCATTTTTTTTGTTATAGACTTTGTTTGATAAGCATGTGTAACAATTTGGGAACCTGGATGTTATTTCATATGTGAACTAAGTTTACACAGTGTAAACAGCAACACATCCCCTGGTATATTTGATAGTGAATTTACAATTATCCTATGTCCTGTTATTGAAACAATAAGTTGCATGTTAGATGTGCAGATGTGCAGATCTGTTTTGGGAACATGAGAATTATGAATAGACATGGAAGATAGAATGCCTGAAGGACTGTGGATCAAGGTTTACAACATTATCCTGGAAACAGCAACAAATAAATGAACTAAAGGAAAGAAAAGTAAGAAGGCAAACTGGCTGTCCGATGAGGCTTTGAAAGTAGCCCAGGAAAGAAGGAAAGCAAAAGGTAGTGGATATAGAAAATATTTGTCCAACTGAATGCAGAATTTCAGAGGATAGCAAGAAGAGACAAGGAGACATTCTACAATGAGTGATGTAAAGAGATTGAAGAATATAACAGAATAGGTAAATCAAGAGATCTCTTCAAGAAAATTGGGAAACTAAAAGGCACCTTTCATGCCAAAGTGGGAGTGATAAAAGACAAAAATGGTAGCGGCTAACAAAAGAAGATCAGATAAAGTAGAGGTGGCAGGAATACACTGAAGATCTGTACAGGAAGGATCTTAACAGCAGTTATGACCTCAATAGTCCAATGAGCTGGAGCCAGACATGTTGGAGAGAGAAGTGAAATGAGCACTAAGATGTCATGCTGATAATAAGGCTGCAGGAGGTGATGGAATCCAAACTATTGAAATTTCTACAAGAGGATGCTGTGAACATTTTGCCTGTCTTATGCTAAAACATTTGGAAAGCTCAACAGTGGCCAATAGAGTGGAAAAGGTCAGACAACATCCCAATCCCAAAAAAGGCAATTCCAAAGAGGGTTCCAATTATCGAACAATTGCAAACATTTCACATGCCAGCAAGGTAATGCTTAAGATTCTACAAGCTTGGCTCCAGCAATTTATGGATCAGGAACTATCATATGTGCAAGCCGGGTTCTGCAGAGGAAAAGGTACAAGAGATCAAATCGTTGATGGATAACAGGGAAAGTAAGAGAGTTCCAGAAAAGCATTTACTTCTGCTTCATAGAGTATTCTAAAGCCTTTGACTGTGTGGATCACAACAAAATGTGGCATGTTCTTAAAGAGATGGGAGTACCAGATCATCTCATCCTCCTCCAGTAAAATCTGTATGTGGAACAAGAAGCTACGGTCAGAACCGATCATTGGACAACAGAATGGTATAAGATCGGAAAAGGAGTGCGACAAGCTTGTATATTGTAACCTTATTTGCTCAACTTATATGCAGAGTACATCATGCGTAAGGCCGGACTGGATTGATCCAAAGCCGGAATCAATGTTGCTGGAAGAAATATCAACAACCTCAGATAGGTGGATGATACTACTTTGATTGGCTGAAAGTGAGGAGGAACTAAAGGCCCTATTGATGAGGGTAAAAGAAGACAGTGCAAAACTTGGCCTGCTGCTCAACGTTAAAAATCGCAGATCATGGCAAACGGCAATCTCAGTTCCTGGCAAATAGATGGGGAAGAAGTGGAGGTAGTAACTTTATTTTTCTGGGATCCAAGATCTCTGCAGAGGTTTGCTTCTGGGGAGGAAAGATATGGCAAGCTTGGACAAGCTAGTAAAAAGTAAAGATATTAAACTATCAACAAAGGACTGCATAGTTAGAACTATGGTATTCCCAGTAGTAACATATGGATGTGAGAGCTGGCCATAAAGAGGTCTTAGCGCCATAGAATTTACGCCTTTGAATTGTGGTGTTGGAGTCCCTTGGATTGCAAAAAAGGTCCAATAAATCAGTACTTCAGGAAATCAAGACAAACTGTTCACTAGAAGGTATGATTATGAGGCTGAAGCTCAAATATTTTGGCCATATCATAATAAGGCAGGATTCCCTAGAAAATATTCTGATGCTGGGAAAAATTAAAGGCTCAAGAAGAAGGGGACGACAGAGGTGGAGATGGTTAGATGAGGTCACTGAAGCAATGAACATGAACTTGATGGAGTCAGAGGGTCAGTGACTGCGAGATGTACCTGGCGTGCTGCAGTCCATAGAGTCATGGATAGTCAGATGCGACTGAACCACTAAACAACAAGAACAACCCAGCAAGAAGAACTGCCATGTGCATAATTTGCAAATTATAGTATTGAGGTAGGTCATTGTGGCTCAAAGTGAGGAGGAACGAAAGGACCTGTTGATGAGAATAAAAGAAGAAAGTACAAAAGCTGGCCTACTGCTAAACGTTAAAAAGATGAGGATCATTGCAAACAGCAATTACAGTTCCTGGCAAATAGACTGGGAAGAAGTGGATGCAGTGGCAGATTTTATTTTCCTGGGATACAAGATCTCTTTAGATGGTGACTTTAACAATGAAATTAAAAGATGTTTGCTTCTGGGAAAGAAAAGCTATGGCAAGCTTGGACAAGCTAGTAAAAAGTAAAGATATTAAACTATCAACACATTTCTGCATAGTTAGAACTATGGTATTCCCAATAATAACATATGGATGTGAGAGCTGGACCATAAAGAAATCTGAGCGCTGTAGAATTGATGCCTTTGAATTGTGGTGTTGGCGAAAACTACTTAGAGTCCCTTGGACTGCAAGAAGATCCAATAAATCAGTACTTCAGGAAATCAAGACAAGCTGATCACTAGAAGGTATGATCATTAGGCTGAAGCTCAAATATCTAGACAAATCATGAGATGGCAGGATTTCTTAGAAAAGACTCTGATGCTGGGAACGATTGAAAGCACAAGAAGAAGGGGTCAACAGAGGCGGAGATGGATAGATGAGATCACTGTAGAAATTAACATGAACTTGATTGAGCTCAGAGGGGCATGTGTTGATTTGATAACTGATTCTCAGTAAAAACAGCATTTTTAAGGAAATAAATCAGTGTAGCTTTTAAAGCTTTCTATTCAACTATAGGATTGTATGTCCAACCAAATGTGCTTCTCTCCACACACGAGGGTGTCTACATGGTGAGAGAGTGTCTGTTCAGGAGCCTGTCCTGGTTAGAGTATTTATCTGCCTCCTTTCCTGCAGTCTTTAATTGCCCCTAGTTGTTGTCTGACTTCGCCCCTTTCCTGCAGTGGCTACATTGATTTATTTCTTTAAATACTGATTTTTATGCTAATCGGTTATTGAATAAATGCAGTAGTCCGTTTTGTATAGCCATTACAGTGGTTTTCTAAAGTTGTGTTGAATTGATTGCCTCTGATATCCTGAATACAGGTTCAAGAGCTGGTTCTCATATTCCTTGTCCATCGGCTGGACAGTTTATTCAACAGTTCAAATAGCATGTTACTTAGCGTATGTAGTTTCAATTTCTCTTCCATTTGATGACATAAAGTATAGATCTTTTGTCACCAGAACAGCAGAACTTCAGGGAAAAAGATCCTAGCCCAGAAGTCTGTGCTGTTTGAGGTTTTAATACAGAGGAATATTGACAACTTATGGCCAGTAGAAAAAAAGATAAAAGAGAAATAAAGGCAGATTTAGAAACTGTAAAGAAAGCCTCTGGAGATACTTCATCCTTGATGATGAGCAAAAGGGACAAACTCCACCTAATGGATGACTTGCTCTATGAAAAACTAGAGCTGATCAAAGAGTTTCCTTGGATGGTGGTTAAATTACTACAAGATGGCCACACATGTTTGGCCACATGCAGAATAGGATGTATTCGCAAAACAGGAGATATTAATACACATGCTACAGCAATAATTATATCACGTGCATACAAAAGAAGACACTACCTACAAAATGTTCTCCTAATTTTTGTATCTTTAATAAAGTTTCTATGCATTAGTATAACTACATATAAATGGACCTATTGCTGTATGATACTCACCCATAAATTATCACTATGCATTTGTTTGTATTTCAGTAGCCTGACCCACCCAATTCTCTAACAATTGCAAGTTTAAATTTAAGTGTTTTCTGGATCCAGTAATATTAATGTCAATGATCTGATAAGTATATCAGGAAACAACAAGTATTCCTTTTTGTTTTACAAAAAGGAGCTGCATGCAACATCATATGCTGTTAATAAAGTAGGGAACAACCCATATACACTGAAATAAGTTTAAAGTGTTGGAGACAGGTTCAGATGATTCTAATAGAAAAGTGGACATTGAGATGCTAATATGATAATTAGCAGACTAAATATAATAAAAGTTCAGCAAAATCGAATTATAAAGCTGCTAATATATAATGTTATATTCTATCCACAATATAACCTGTGGTTAATCCTGGATACAGTGAATGGGTTCAGTAGTACCTTAACTGAAAGTGCTACTGCTTAAATCCTGTTTCCTGCCAGCAGCCAACAGTCTGCAAGGGTTCGGAGACTGAAGCCCTTTACACGGACTGGGCACATGCAATATTTTGTACAGTTAAATACAAACATTGTAATTGCCCTCCTGAGGTAAAAAAGCCAACCAGGAAGCCTGCAGGTGGCTCCTTTGTCAGTATTAGGAACTTTCTATTTGGAACTTGTGGAGCCCTCATCTGTGCCCAGAAACCCCTAGTAAGTGGGGACTTTGCTGGGAAGATACCTGGAAGATTACAGTTATTATATATGCATGCCCCCTACAGATAAATACAATTTAATGTAAACAATAGTCTTTCCCATAAACAGCAAGGCTGATTAACAGCAAATAACACAAGATGATTGAATCAAGGTGTGTAAACATTTGGCCCAAACAAAGTTGGATTCTCTGTGGTCCGCCCCTAGAACACAAATGGCTACATATAAGAGAAGTGTTATAGCTCTCTCTTTGCCCCTGGTAACCAATTAATAAAGTTAATAAAGTTTGTATGGCACACATCTGAGTGATAACCCCAATAATGAACAGTACAGTCTGTGACATTTCTCTCCTGATGCAAGATCCACATGGTCTCTATCTGCAGGAGGGTTGGCCCATTTGGTATTACATTGTAAGTCTTGTTTTGTGCTATACTACTGGATTTAATACTGGGGGCACACAGGTAGCACTGCTTCCACATAGGCATTTCCTATCTCAAATTCTGGTTATTTGAATCCCAGCTTTCTTTTTTTATTTTTTTGGGGTCATCAAGCAGGAAAAAAGTACAGTCCATGATAAATGCAAATGCTTAAATTAAATTGGTATTCCTTTAGGACCTTTTTAACTAGAGTTTTTTTTTTTTATCACAATCTGAATTTAAAAGCAATTTTAATCCTCATTACATTTATAACCATAGTTTAGATTACAATGTAACAGCCAACAAGAGCAATCAACACTTTGTAGTCCTTTCTGCCAGAGAGATTTTGGATATATGTTGCAGGCACACTTTGCACGCTCCATTTGCATGCTCAAAGCTAAGCTCTACTACCCAGCCAGAAACCTCACAGCAACTTTTCTTTGGGCCAACAAATTATTAGCAGAAGGCTCCCCATCCCAACATAAAAATGGTGTCTGGATTGCAGGACCCATATAAGGCCTGGCTCTCCACAGGAATGAAATGTTGTCTAGTGGCAAACCCTGTCGTGCTGCATCAATGGCATTTTGTTTAAAGCAGCAGTGATCACTCATCTGAAGACTTTTCTTTTTAATTGTTGTTTGACTGAGGGCTCTTTCAGAATATTTTCTTGGTAGTGTGATACAAAAGGAACATTATACATACTGAGAAACGGATGGTCAACAGGTGGCTCTCAGATGTTACCCATAAGGCCTTTATCAGTGCACTATTCATACTGCTCTTTCTGAGCCCAAAACATATCATAATCTATCTATCTATCTATCGATATATCAGCCTATATCTAAATCACTCTATAAATGTATGTATATATATATATAGTGGGGGGGAAAAGTATTTGATCATCTGCTGATTTTGAACGTTTGTCCACTGGCAAAGAAATGATCAGTCTATAATTTTAATGGTAGGTGTATTTTAACAGTGAGAGACAGAATAACAGAAAAAAAGTGCATGTCAAAAGATTTATACATTTATTTGCAGGTCAGTGAGTGAAATAAGTATTTGATCCCCTATCAATCAGCAAGATTTCTGGCTCCCAGGTATCGTTTATACAGGTAATGAGCTGAGATTAAGATCACTCTCTTAAAGGGAGTGCTCCTAATCACAGCTTGTTACCTGTATAAAAGACACCTGTCCAAAGAAGCAATCAATCATTCAGATTCCAAACTCCCCACTATGGCCAAGACCAGAGAGCTGTCCAAGGATGTCAGGGACAAGATTGTAGACCTACACAAGGCTGTAATGGGCTACAAGACCATCGCCAAGCAGCTTGGTGACAAGGTGACAACAGTTGGTGTGATTATTCACAAATGGAAGAAACACAAAATAATTGTCAGCCTCCCTCGGTCTGATGCTCCATGCAAGATCTCACCTTGTGGAGTTTCAATGATCATGAGAATGGTGAGGAACAGCCCAGAACGACATGGGAGGATCTTGTTAATGACCTCAAGGCAGCTGGGACCATAGTCACCAAGAAAACAATTGGTAACACACTACGCAGTGAAGGACTGAAATTCTGCAGAGCCCGCAAGGTCCCCCTGCTCAAGAAAGCACATGTACAGGCCCATCTGAAGTCTGCCAATGAACATTTGAATAAGTCAGAGGAGAACTGGATGAAAGTGTTGTGGTCAGATGAGACCAAAATCAAGCTCTTTGGCATCAACTCAACTCGCTGTGTTTGGAGGAGGAGGAATGCTGCATATAACCCCAAGAACACCATCCTCACCGTCCATCATGAGGGTGGAAACATTATGCTTTAGGGGTGTTTTTCTGCTAAGGAGACAGGACAACTGCACTGCATCAAAGGGATGATGGACGGGGCCATGTACCGTCAAATCTTGGGTGAGAACCTCCTTCCCTCAGCCAGGGCATTGAAAATGGGTCGTGGATGGGTATTCCAGCATGACAATGACCCAAAACACACAGCCAAGGCAACAAGAAGAAGCACATTAAGGTCCTGGAGTGGCCTTGCCAGTCTCCAGACCTTAATCCCATAAAAAAATCTGTAGCTGGAGGTTCAAGTTGCCAAACATCAGCCTCGAAACCTTCATGACTTGCAGAGAATCTACAAAGAGGAGTGGGACAAAATCCCTCCTAAGATGTGTGCAGACCTGGTGGCCAACTACAAGAAATGTCTGACCTAAGTGATTGCCAACAGGGATTTTGCCACCAAGTACTAAGACGAAGGGGTCAAATACTTATTTCCCTCATTGACCTACAAATCAATTTATAACTTTTTTGACATGCGTTTTTTCTAGGGTTTTTTTGTTATTCTGTCTCTCACTGTTAAAATATACCTACCAGTAAAATGATAGACTAATCATTTCTTTGTCAGTGGACAAACATTCAAAATCAGCAGGGGATCAAATACTCCCCCCCCCCCCCCCCCCACCACCACCACACTCTAGCACATAGAATGGATAAGTACTAACCGGGCTGTGGGTGTACACAAATCTGAATGGATCTAAGACCTAAATACTCTTCCTGCATAGTCTTCATTACTGTATAGATTTGTCCTGACTAAAATTGTAATGTATCTGTGATATAATATTCTGGGAATGTCTCATTTGGAGCACACATTATATTTCTAGTATTTTATTTATTTTTGTTCTTTTTTAACCCATTTAAAATGATCAAGATGGACAAATAACTATTCTGGTTCCTCGAAATAAAAAAAAATATTTTCAAGTTCAGATTCATACTAAGGAGCAGATAGGAAAATGTCAGACTGGGTGTGACCGTTATCTGCCCTCACTTTCTATCTCCTAGTGTTACAGCTTCTCAGCTGGAGCCATTCAAAGCTTAATCTGTGCTGTCACCAACGCTGTAAGACTGCTCTCCAAATAGGCTGGCATGATAGGCGCCTATGTGCACACTCCTCACAGCAGGTTTTTGGCAGCTGCAGGTGGAAAAGTCCTCAGCTGCCTGTGAATAGTAGGGGATTTCTTTCAAGCTAATCAGACTTTTTGTTATGGAGAGTGTTCTGGTCAATGTACTCACAGCATGTTAGTTGCAGCTTAGTAAAGTAAATTCCACTAATTTTATCCAGTCTCTGTTGCTATACATAAATTTTTAAATACCTTTAGAGCACTATGCGTAAAGCAGGTATGAAATAAATGTAAAGGGTGTTGGGGACAATTATCCAAAATGTAACAAATACCTTATAAATAAAGCTGCTTGTATAATGCATACTGGTACTAAATTCACCAAGCTCATATATGAAGAGCTACTAGAGACTGAGGCAGATCACAACAGTCCATTTGCAGTGTACACTAAGACTGAGATCTGTGATGCTTCCTGTTATAATCAAAGCCACAAGTACAAAATATCTTGTGGCTTCTGGCATAATACAAATCAAATTAAGTTTGATCAGAAACATCCATGTATAAATTGAGTGTTAGCACAGGAGTGGAGATCCTTGTTCTTTGTATTATTCCTTATAAGAGTTGAAAAGTCCATTTCCTGATCTGCGTCTTAACAAGCTGCCACTCGTTCTGGTGGATCAATTCGGGGGAAAGCACTCGGTGGTATCAGAAGTCAAATGCGGACATCTTGAAAAGTGAAGATTGGAGTAGAGGTCTCAATTTATATGCCACAGATATCCAGAAACATTAATAGGTAAAGTATTTTCAATGAGTTTGTATCTAATTATTACTCTAAAATAAATGACTCATTAGCACACAAACTTTTATTTTTGAGGAGAGAAGGCTGTCCAGCTAGACTATATTTCTTCCAGGTTGTCCATGTTCCAGAGATAACTTTCACTCCTTTATTTCATGTCAAGTAAAAGCTTATAGTGCTATATTAAAGTAGCAGAAGAGACTGTGAGTGAAATTGTTGTTAAAGAGTCATTCAGTTCAGTACATGTTTAAGTTACACATTCAAGTATTACGGCTAATGTATTTTTGTCTCTTATGACAATGAGAAGAGAAGAATTGAGAAGAAATAATTTGGTCTGTGTCATTAAGGCTTCGGGTCCACTGTGTCATAGTAAGCAGAGAGTAGTGATGAGTACAGGATGCTCTAAATATATAGAAATTTATATTTTAAGAAGTCAGCAAAACATATGGCGATTCAGTTCCTTATGGTAATGCTTTCACCAGAGACACAGCGATGCAGTGCAGAAGTTCCCATTAGACAGAGTAGACCGATGAGAGGCACTATGCTGAAGTTTTGTCTGCTAATACAGCAAAAAACAATGAAATGGGTAGGAATAGTAAAGTTCCTCTCTGATTTGCTGCTCATCTACAAACATAGAGCCTCATTCAATTGCAAGGCCGCAACTCGCGGTATACAGGTCGTATGTCTGCTGCTTGAACTCTGTTACAATTACGGAGCTAATCAATTGAACAACCCTGAAAGTTACGGCCCAAAAGCTGAAACCGTTAACCATGCAATCGTATGTAGCATTTCAGAGCGTGAACATGATCAATTAATCAATGCTGTAACTACCCATTTAGAAACAGCCAATAGAAAATTAGACCGTCATCATTACGGCAGTATAAGATGGAGGTTACATGTCAATCAATTAGCGTTTAGAGGTCCCATATGCGGTAGGACTCGCAAACCACATGTTCTAATTTAATAGCTCTGTAATGCGCCAAATTTCGAGCCCGCAGCAGTTGCGGGTCTCACGTTGCAATTAAGGGCTCATATAGTTAGGTCACACAGACATATACAGTTATACTTTTTTTCTTTATCCTTATTTTAATTTTGGGATATTATGGAGAGAGAGGAGAGGAATAGAGAGGTGAGGAGAAGGAGAAAATGAGAGGTGAGCAGTAGAGAGAGGAGAGTGAGTGGGAGGATGTAGAAGAGGTGGAGGAGGGAGAGGAGGAGGAGGATGTGAGTGCAGAGGAGGAGGTGGGTGGTGGAAGGGGTGCCTAAGCATCAGACACACATAGCAGAGGGATAGAGGGGAAGGGGCCTGATCCCAGGGGGGGTGGTAGTTCGGGAAAGGGACAGGCCCCATGGACAGGTCAGGGAGACAAGGTTCCCGTCTACAGTCGAGAGGGCAAGAGGCTAAGGGCAAGCACAGGGCCCACAATTATACGCACAGGGAGAATGTGGTCCTCCTCGGTACTATCCGTGGCCGCCCAGTGATTCTTGCAGGTGGAGGGAAGTTAATCCAGGGCCTAGGCCTCAGGCTTGGAAGGAGGTAGCGGCAGAGATTACTGTGGTAGGCACAGCGCCAAGGGATGTGCTGTCTGTCAAGCACAAATTAGACAACATTAGGGCCAAGATAAGGAGGATGATGTCTAAGGAGGACAAGGACTGCAACGTGACCTATAACGAGTGGGAGAGTGTTGCCAGGGACTTTCTGAGACCGTTGTCCGCTGCTGGAGCTTCAGGCTCGGTGGCCCAGCAGGACCCAGCCTCCATGTCAGGTGAATATGACATACACCAACATGCCACCACATGTGCATCACAGACACTATACATGCACGTGATGACAAACAAGCTCCATGGAATTAACAAGGGATTAGATGGATGCGCAATTAAATCTGTGAAGCTAGCAAATCACTGTCATTCCTGGGCACAACAACAGTAATCAAGCAACAGAGAGTCCATTTATTGGTGTGCCCACTGCAGCCTATGCAGTCACAGAACGCAGCCAGAATCAAGATAGCATTAGGAGCCGAGAACGATCAAGACCATAAACCAAAGAATATATCAAACCCAGCATATGATAGCTAATCTGAATTGAAATTAGGAGACTCTGTTTTTCTGGTAGTCTTACCTTTCATTTCTGACAGCAACTAATAAACTCACCGGCCCTCATTCAATTGCAATTTGGCCAATTGAATAGGGGTCTAAAGAAGCACATAACATATTTTTTTAAAGAAGTTTTTAGTTACTAAACATCTATCCAAAAACAAGGTTTTCACTAACTAAAAACCTATTTAAAAAAAATATGTTATGTGCTTATTTAGAGCTCTATTCAATTGCCCAAATTGCAATTGAATGAGGGCCACCATCTCTTGGTCTTTTCTTTTGAAAATTATAGGCCCCACAAAACTGACAAACCACATTTAGTAAACCACAATAGTGAGCCTCTATTGTTATGGATGTTAATAAGGGACTATCCTGAGCACATATATCAGTACTACTTTCTCTATCCACATTAATGTCATTACCCCTAGTTTCACATGCATTATCTTGATCATTGTTCTGTTTATCCGTCGGTCCCTCATGTTGGGTTTGTCCTTTTGCAGCCATTCTTCTTTTCTTAGCAAGTCTCTCACGGTCTTCTTCTCTTAACCTTCTTGAAGTGTCTGGCGACTGTCGGTCTCTCCATGTTTGCTTCCGTTCCCTTTGGTTCCTATTTTTTTTTGTTCTTTGATGTTTTCTGCATTGTCCACCATTGCAATCTGTAGTTGTAAATATAGATGTTTTTTTTTTTTTTTTTTTTTTTTTTTAGGATGTAGGTAGAGCAAATCTGTATGATAAATGTTAGCTTCATCATGTGCCTTCTGATTTTTTATGTAGTTAAATAATTTTTTGTGCGTAAATGCATTTTTTTTTGCAATTTTTTTGGACAATTCTATAACTATTGAATATATTAATCTACTATACCTCTGATCTCTAAGTAATTCCCTGTTTAAAAGCTGTGGAGCTGACAGTCTCTCTTCATCCAGGTCCACTGTATGCAATCAAGTGTGTGAAACTGTCTTCAGCAAATCTCTTTTAAAATGGTCAGAGAGCTGCAAACTGTAAAATGACATGAAATAAATGATTAATTATTTCTTCATACATACCGTGCTACATTTGTGTTTTCTTTTCTGTGTTGTTAAATGCCGGCAACATAAAATGTACCAATTACTCTTAATGTAATCTAATTTTGTTAATTTCCTAAATTAATTAATTAATAAAGAATTTAATTGTATCTATTATCTTTAATTTGCAGAAATGAAAAACCTAAAGAGCTAACAATTTATTCATAAATTCCGGCAGCCAATTACCATACCACATTTTTTTTTAATTATTAAATTCATTAATTAATAAATTAATATACTTTACCTATTCTGTGTTGTTAAATGCCGGCAACATAAAATGTACTAATTACCCTTAATGTAATCTCATTTTGTTAATTTCCTAAATTAATTAATTAATTAATAATTCAATTTTATATATTATCTTTAAGTTGCAGAAATGAAAAACCTAAAGAGCTAACAATTTATTCATAAATTCCGGCAGCCAATTACCATACCACAATTTATTTTTAATTATTAAACTAATTAATTAATGAATTAATATACTTTACCTATTATCTGTAATGTCCTGCAATCAATATCATAAAGAGCTAACAATCTCTTCTGAAATAACACCAGCAGAAAATGTCCAGTCAGACTGTTCATCACTTAGGGAGAAAGTGACACAAATCTTCAAAATGTGCACTATATATAGAGTGCCAGCGCGAGACAAAGCCGTTAATTCTGCCATTTTAGTCCTAATAATGTGCCGGTTGTCTATGCGCTACTTACTTCATAAGCATGTTACTTGCTTGGCGGCCAAGTTACGTGAAAAACCCCAAATATGCCTCAAATTAACTTGCAACCTCACTCACAGGCTCCGTAGCTCTAACCCTGTGCTGTGTGTGAGTGTGTATGTTTTTCTTTTTAGATATTTTCCGTTTTTTGGTGGTCTTTCGAGCTTGAAAACATTTCGACCATTAAAATTGTAAAAGTGTGTGCCTCGCGATCAGCTGCAAAGTGCTCTGTTTTTCTGCGGTGAACGCGGCCAGCGATCAGCAGCAAAGTCCTCAGTTTTTCAGCGGTGATTGCGGCCATCGACATGAGCACCTTCTGTGCTCATGCCTAGGCTGTATTAAAACTCCTGTAGGCCTTGCGATAAGCATCTGTGGCGCTCATCGAGAGCCCTGCAATGAACGACTTTGGCCCTCATTGCAGCCTTAGTCGTGCAGGGCCTTTACGAGGGTCACAATTTTTTACATTGCTTGCTGACAAATCGCAATTACATCAACTATAACATGTGATTTTAGGGTCCACAATAGAGCATTTTTTTTATTGGGGGATTATTGGTTACGTAATTGTAATGCCTTTCCATGCTTTCCCCATGTTTTAAAGTACACTGGTGTGTTTTTATTGTCCTTTACATTGTTTAAAAGTTGTCTGTAAACCCTTCGTGGGTCCTATTTGTAACCTGTAATGTTTTTGCCTCCATTTGCGGGTTACGGGCTTGAACGCCATGGTGTCTTTGGAAACTTATTGCAATTTAATATCGTAATTTGAACGTAGCAGTTACGGGCTTGAGATAGCAAAGGATTTGGGGGCGCGCAGTTCAAATGTTCACGTCCCGTAGCCTTTTTTCGCTCTTAACCCGCAGATCGGGAGTGGCTTGCTTTATGGGTATAATTTAATATCTGCAAGTCTTGTGGGCTATGTTACGGGCTACAGGGAATGTAATGTGGCTATTGGTCTTTTTATATTTGTTGTATGTGAAAAGCAGACCTTTTATTTATTTTTTATTATGTGGAAATGATGGCTGTAAAATAACATCACAGAACACACAAGACCATTGACCCTAGTGTATTTTATGCTATAAAGATCCATTGTGCCTTACTGAAAGGTTATACCTGTACAGGTCCACAAGAATTATAGGAAGTTCCTGGTGAAACTCCATTATACCTATACACAAATTTAAAACATTGTTGTTGTTGTTGTTTAGTCGTTCAGTCACGTCCGACTCCATGACTCTATGGACCACAGCACTCCAGGTGCATCTCTCAGTCACTGCCCCTCTGAGCTTCATCAAGTTCATGTTCATTGCTTCAGTGACCTCATCTATCCATCTCCACCTCTGTCGTCCCCTTCTTCTTGTGCCTTCAATCTTTCCCAGCATCAGAGTCTTTTCTAGGGAAAATATTTGAGCTTCAGCCTCATGATCATACCTTCTATTGAACAGTTTGTCTTGATTTCCTGAAGTACTGATTTATTTGATCTTCTTGCAGTCCAAGGGACTCTAAGCAGTCTTCTCCAACACTACAATTTAAAGGCCTCAATTCCATGGTGATCAGACTTCTTTATGGTCCAGCTCTCACATTCATATGTTATTACTGGAAATACCAAGGTTCGAACTATGCAGACCTTTGTTGCTAGTTTAATATCTTTACTTTTTACTAGCTTGTCCAACGCTTGCCATAGCTTTCCTCCCCAGAAGCAAACATCTTTTAATTCCATGACTACAGTCATCATTTGCAGAGATCTTAGATCCAAGGAAAATAAAATCTGTCACTGCCTCCACTTCTGAGATGGCCGTTTTCCATGATCTTCATCGTCTTTTTAACGTTGAGCAGCAGGCCAACTTTTGCACTTTCTTCTTTTACCCCCTTCAATAAGTCCTTTAGTTTCTCCTCACTTTCAGCCATCAGAGTAGTATCATCGGCAATATTCCTTCCAGCAATATTGAGTCTGGCTTTGGCATCCAGTTCGGCCATACACATGATGTACTCTGCACATAAGTTGAATAAATAAGGTGACAATATACAACCTTGTCGCACTCCTTTTCCGATCTTGAACCATACTGTTGTCCCATATTCGGTTCTGAACATGGCTACTTGGTCGACATACAGATCCTTTAGGAGGGGGATGAAATTATCTGATACTCACATCTCTTTAAGGACATAACACATTTTGCTGTGATCCTCACAGTCAAAGGCTTTAGAATAGTCTATGAAGCAGAAGTAAGGGAAGCCATAAAATTGCAGTGAGAAGTTCAAGTTTTTCTTGAACTCTGTCAGCTCCAGCTGATTTGACAAACTATTGCGGTCATCATTGCTGTTAAGATCCTTCCTGTATAGATCTACAGTGTATTCATGCACCTCTTCTTTATCTGATCTTCTTTTGTCAAGTCATGCTCACTTGGTATGAAAGGTTCCTTTTAGGTTCCCAATTTTCTTGAAGAGATCGCTTAATTTACCCATTCGGTTAACTTCTTCAATCTCTTTACAACGCTCACTGTAGAATGTCTCCTTGTCTCTTCTTGCTATCCCTTGGAATTCTGCATTCAGTTGGACAAATCTTTTCCTATCTCCACTACCTTTAACTTTCCTTCTTTCCTGAGCTACTTTCAAAGCCTCATCAGACAGTTTGACTTCTCCAGTAACTTACAATTGCACAATTGAATGAGGCTCCAGATAATTACCTGGATATATAATGGATATTTTTCTAAATAGTTTATCAGGTTATCTGTGAAATATATATAAACAGCCCAAAGCAAATTAATTGAAATACTACTTTATACAATACAAAAAAGATACAAAATATACAGGTCCTTTAATTAGTTATAATCTGTATCATTATGTGTCTTGGTATACACATTTTACTCCCATCACATATTTACATGAAACAGAGGATATTATATAGCATAGTACTGCTTATTTGAAAAAATTGCCTATATGTATAAAAAAATTATACATTTATATGTCGCTTTCCTCTTGAGTCACCAGGTGAATTAAAGACCTTTAGACATACCCCTAAACCTCTCTTTATTTAATTGGAATTCAAAGTACACAGTGTAGAATAAATCTAGCTCATACCGCTTGTTTTTAATTAGGGGTAAGATTTCTGAAAATAAGTAAGCGACTGATTATTATTAAAATAGAGAGCTAAATATGATCATATTTATGGCAAAAAGATAAACTAAAAATAAATAAATATAATGTGGCAATAAAAAAACGTTGTTTCACAGTTTAAATTGCCCCTACATTCTAATAGATCAGATTTCCAAAGTGCACCATTTAAATTTTAAGTATTACATTAAATTTTGATTCAATGTCGATTGAATGGCGGAAGGCATATTGCCATTGTTGATAAAAAGTTGAGGCTTTGGGCAGTGAAATTTTGGAGGGGCAAAATTCCCAGCCCTTCCATGATGACAAAAACCGCCACCTCTTCTCCCTGCTCCCTCTTTCTCCCTGCTCCCCCCTCCCCACCGGTGATGCCTTCATTTACATACACAGTGCAGAGTCGTGCTAGGTCCCATGATGCAAGTCATGTGAGGCGTGATTCTGTGACATCGTGCGACTTGCACTCAATGCAGGCAGCATCACTCAGCATGTTCTATGTAAAAGAAGGCATTAATGGGGTGGAGGTATTTGATGAAAAGTTGCTACGGGAATAAAGGCGAGGGAAAGTGCAAGGAGAAAGATGGAGGGAGAAAAAGGAAGTGCAGAGATAGAGCAGAGAGAGAAAAGATAACAGATAAAGGGATAAGAGAAGGAGAGAGAAGGAAAAAGGGAGGAAGAGAGAAAGGTGTGAGTGAGAGGAGAGAGAAGGAAAAAGAGGGCAATAAGAGAGAGTGAATAATGGGAGAAAGGGGATAGAAAAGAGGTGGACAGAAAAGAAAGAAAGGAAGAAAGAAAGAAGAAGAGAGAAACGAGAAAAATATAAATTGAGGAGAGAGAGGAAGAAAGGGAGAGAAATGAGGGACTGTAGGAGAGGGGAGAGACAATGTGAAAGAGAGGAAAGAGAAAGAAGATGTAGAAGCCATAAAAGGGACAGAGGAGAAAGAATGAAGAGAGGAAGCAAGAGAGATGGAAGGAAGAAAGGAGGAGAGAGAATGGGGGAAAAGGAGGGGAAAGAGAAGGGGGAGAGAGAAGTGGAAGAAGAAAGGAAGAGAGAGAGGAGGAAGGAGGGAGAGGGATACATACAGTTGTGCTCAAAAGTTTGCACTTTCCTACCCTTGGCGAATTTGTAATATATGTACCATTTTTAAAGAAAACATGAGTGTGCAGGCAAAACACATTTCTTTTATTTTTTATGGGATTCATATTCAACTGTAGGTTATAACAGAATGGCACAATCATAAAACAAAACATGGCAACAAAGAAAAAAAAAATGACCCTGTTCAAAAGTTGACCCACAACAACTTTCGAATGTGCACAACCTCTTCTCAACCCCATCAACAACCTTACCTGCCCAAAGTACAACATAACTATAACTTCCACTCTTGTCCTCACAACCACAGGCAGCCCCTCTTACTCTCATTACACAACCATGGCACACTACACAAACACGCTACATCCAGAGGTGCTCCCACACTGCTGAAGGATTATGGAGGAAATCAAGAAGGTTCAAGTTTATTTTGAATTCTTACTTCTCTGGCCTCAATCTTGACAACAACATTACTTCTCGTCGTGAATATCAAATTTGTCCTCCACCCCCAAACGTTTGTTTCCTACATTCAACACTCTCCTCTTCCCATCCCCATCTCCTGCCCCTTCCTTTCTCACAGCTGAAAAATAAAATTGATAACATCCAAAACGAACGCTCCTTTCCTTGGTTCAAAACTGCTTGAGCATCTCGTCTACAAACGCCTTAATCAATTTATTTCTTCCAACTCCCTTCTTGACCCATTCCTATCTGGCCTTTGGTCCCAACACTCCACAGAGACAGCTTTCACAAAAGTAATTAATTTTTTCCTCATCGCCAAGTCAAAGGGCCACTTCTCTATTCTGTTTCTCCTGGATCTCTGTGCTGCCTTTGATATAGTTGATCACACTCTTCTAATCCAAATTTTCCACTCTCTTGTCATCCGTGACACAGCTCTCTCATGGTTCGCATGTGATCTAGAAAATCAAGCATTTAGTGTCTCCTTCTCTGGCACCACTTCTTCCCCTTGCCCTCTGACTGTTTGCATACCCCAAAGGTTCAGTCATAGCCCCTTCCTCTTCTTCATCTATATATCCTCCCATTGTACCCCCAAAAAATATTTTAGAATTCAGCATCATCTGATGCAGATGACTTTCAAATCTACCTTGTCTCGACTACTGCAACTCATTGGTGGCCTCCCCATCACCCATCTATCTCCACTCCAATCTGTAATAAATGGCTCTGCTAGATTAATCTACCGTACTCAACATTGCGTGTCTGCAACACCTCTCTGTCAGGCACTCCACTGGCTTCCCATAGTCTTCAGAATAAAATTTGAAATCATGACCCTAACGTATAAAGCCCTCAACAACAGTGCACCCCCTTATATCACTGTCCTCATCTCAAAATACTCCCCCAACTGCCTTCTTCGCTCTGCTAATGACCTTCATTTTTTCCACCTCTCTTATCACCTATTACTCCTGCCTTCAGGACTTTTCTCGTGCTGTGTACTTATCACCTTCAGCATTAATATGCACAACTCCATACACTCACAATCTACAGTGCAACACATAGTCAAATCCACCTGCTTGAGCCTGTTGCCTTATGCCTAATACCTTACGCACTGCTATTTTGCATCTATCACCCTCCTGTATCACCACCCAAACCCTTTAGTTTGTAAGTTTGCGAATTTTCAATATTGTAAGGTGCTTTGTGAAAAAGCACTATGTATGTTAAGTTTTAAGCTCAAAGACAGGACCCTCCATTATTTTACAATTGTGTTAATACTATATTTTGCCTTGTATTTAACCCCTGTATATAGCTATGGATGCATTACAAATAAAGGATAATAATATTAATAATAACTATATATGTGTGTATGTGTATACATACTGTATATACATTATGTCTTCAGTGAGCAGGCCTAGGGAAGCACAAGGCTAAAATGATTCGAAACCTTAGAGGAATATGAGGAATCTTGAATCCAGATAGCATCTCTATTTAGATGTGTTAAAAGGCAGTCACTGTAAATAACCACTTGACAATGAAGCTAAATGTGAACCCCAGTAGGATAACCCTCCTTCAAGCTTCAGGCACACAGGCAGCTCCAAGATGAAATCTCCCATAACACAAGCAGAGTCAGCTAAAATTAAAAGACCACTGTACTTCAAGAAAGGCAGCGCCTGGAGATAGAGTGGGGAAAGGAGTTACTTGACCGGGCGCAGTGCTGGGAAGTGCTTGGGTGTTTTATATTTGTGGGAGGAGTTAATGTAATGGGATTTTCATGCTCTTTCGTCACTTGTCAGTTAGGAGTTATGTCAAATCATCCCTCCACTATGACATCCCCAGTGGTTGCAGCTTTGGTTGAGCAGCTAAGGAGCCAGGTTGCTATTAATGGTCCTGGTTGGATAGAATATATAGTGGAATCCATTATGAACAATAATCATGACCCTGAGGTACAAGCAAAAGGTCCAGGCCTTTCCTGGATACCCCTGGAGGAGAGACAGTTGTCCAAGATGGGCCCCAGATGGCACAGCTCCAAGGAGAAGGGTTATCAAGAAAGGGCATTCAGTCATTAAGTCTCTACAACAGCCCTATTGTCTTATCTTCTCCTACCCATCAACCTCCCTCTGATACCCCACTCACAGGCTGCAGGCAAGAGGCATCAGATGAAGGGCGCGCTGCTGGGAATAGTGAGATGTCCAGCAGAGGTTCATCGGCACCTGGAGGAGCTGCTACATCAAAGAAAAGGAGTGATGTGGCCGTAAAGAAGATCCTTCCTTGTAACAAATGCTGGCACGACAATCTGGACCGGCAAACAGCTGCAGATGCAGGTAAGTAAACTAGGTCTTATTTTACTGCAGGGAAGAAGTGGGTAGCGTCCCTGAGGTCTGAGGAAGGGTAGCCACAAGGAGGAGACACAGAGGTCTGCTGTGAATGGGAGGTCTGATTCACCACTAGACATGAGGTCTAAACTAGGGTCTGGGGGGGGGGGGGGGGCAGCACTCATGAGGCTGTGGGGTACAAGCAGCAACAAAGAGGCAGAGAAGTGTAAGCATAGTACATCTCTGCAATCAGGGTATGATAGTTGGAGGGATGATATAGGAGAAGAGCTGGAAAAGGGAGGTCAGTTTGATGAGGGGGCTAGAGACAGCACAGAGACAGCAACGGGATGATAGTTTAAAGCAAATGATGAACATGATGATGCAAATGCAAAACATTTCTTAAGGGGAGAAGAAAGTTTAGAGTTGGAACAAAAGGAAGTGTAGGAGCAAAGGTTGGAACAAGAGAATAGAAGAAAAAGGTTTACAGCTGCAGGAATAGGAAGCAGCAGTTACAGACAGTGTTTTATCATCTACTGTGGAACATCCTATTTCTTATTCATGTGATCCATCTACAAGTTGGAATAAGACATGGCTCAATAAGACACAGGAGTTAGATGGCAGATTAGGAAGAGCATCAGACAGGTTGTGGTGTTAGGGGACTCTATTATTAGGAAGGTAGACAGGGTGATTTGTCACCCAGATCCCAACAAGCGAACAGTTTGCTGTCTCCCGGGTGCTCGGGTTCGGCATGTTGTGGATCGGGTAGATAAATTATTGGGAGGGGCTGGAAATTAACCGGCAGTCTTGGTACATATTGGTACCAATGACAAAGTTAGTGGAAGATGGAGTGTCCTAAAGAATGATTTTAGAGAAATAGGGAATAAGCTGAAGGCAAGGACCTCAAAGGTAGTATTTTCTGAGTTACTACTTGTGCCACGTGCTAGCCCAGGGAGGCCGAAGGAGCTTAGGGAGGTTAATGTGTGGCTAAAAAAGTGGTGCACTAAGGAGGGGTTTGGGTTTCTTATAGCAATGGGCTGACTTCTCACTTGGGTACAATCTCTACAGCAGGGATGGATTGCACCTTAATGATGAGGGAGCTTTTGTGCTAGGGGATAGGATGGTAGAAAGGCTAAAAGGAGTTTTTAAACTAGTAGGTGGGGGGGGACTAGATATAAGTAATGGGGTAGAAAGTGTAGAGGGTATAAGGGATGAATTAACAACTCATAGGGGTGGAGATGGGGGGAGGGGTAGTATAGTCAATAGGGAGATAGTACAAAGTAACTCAAGTACAGTGGCAGGCACTTCAAAACTACAGACTCATAACATAATGTGTATGCTTGCTAATGTCAGAAGCTTGCCAGGGAAAATGGGAGAGTTAGAATTATTAGCAATTAATGAAAAATGGGATTTAATAGGTATTACCGAAATGTGGTGGGATGAATCTCATGACTGGACTGTTAATCTGGATGGTTATAACCTATTTAGGAAAGATAGGGGAAATGGTAAAAGAGGAGGAGGGATTTGTCTGTATGGTAAGCCTGAATTTAAGCCTATAGTCAGAGAAGATATTTATGCTGGAACTAGCAGTAATGTTGAATGTTTGTGGGTAGAGTTAAATAGCGGAGCATCAAATTCCAAAAGAATATTAGTTGGAGTATGCTATAAACCTCCAAATATAGCTGAAAGTGAGGAAACACAATTATTGTTACAGATTGGAAATGCAGCTAAGCATGGGCAAGTTCTAATAATGGGAGATTTTAATTACCCTGAAATAAACTGGATAAATGAGACCAGCAGTTCAGCTAAAGGATGCAGGTTCTTGAGTACACTCAGGGATAATTATCTGGCCCAGGTTATACAAGAACCTATTAGAAATTAGGCTATCTATCACAAATAATATTGATATGGTATCAGATGTTGAAATACGGCAACCTTTGGGAAACAGTGATCACAACATTTGAGATTGAATAAAAAAAAAACTGTAAGGGGCCAACAAAAAAGAAAACTTAATTTTAAAAGGGCAGATTTTCACAGTCTAAGACAGCAATACAAAGTATAGACTGGGACAGAGAACTGGCAGGTAAAAGTACTGAACATAAATGGATAACATTTAAATCCTTACTAAATATACATAATTATCACCATATACCAAGTGGGAATAAAAGTAAAAGGAGTAAATCCCATCCAATGTGGCTTAACAATGATTTAAAGATCAAGATACAGAGTAAAAAACAGGCATTTAAATTATACAAACAAGAGGGGGCAGAGACTGCTTTACGGGAGTACAAGGAAATCAACAAGGCTTGCAAAAGGGCTTTAAGACTGGCTAAAATGAAAAATGAAAAATGAGTTGCAAAAGAGAGTAAGACTAACCCTAAAATATATTTTAAATATATTAAGGAGAAGAAGGCCAGGAAGGAAGCTATAGGAACATTACAATGTGACACAGACCATCTGATAATTAGTGACCAGGAAAAGGCAGATGAACTAAATAGGTTATTTTTTTCTGTATATACAAGGGAGGTACTTGGTTGGGACACTGCAACATAATGGGGCTACAATACCTTCACCAAATAATTAGTTAACGCAGGAAGAAATCCAAAAGAGGTTGGAAAAAATAAATGTTAATAAAGCCCCAGGTCCTGATGGAATACATCCACGGGTACTGAGGGAACTGGGTTCTGTAATAGCTAAACTATTATATTTAATTTTTCAAGATTAACTCAAGACAGGGTCGCCACCAGATGACTGGTGAAAAGCAGAGGTATACTTAAGAGGGAGCAAATCTGGGGAATTATAGAACAGTGAGACTCACTTCTGTAGTGGGAAAGCTTTTAGAAGGGTTAATAAGGCATAATATACACAAATATATGTCTATTTGAACAGGATTAAAAGTAGGAGTCAACATGGATTTATGAGAGTTAGGTCATGTCAAACAAATCTAATTAGTTTCTATGAGGAGGTTAGTGGGAATCTGGATCAACCACCTAGGTGACGGTGCTCAATGCCATGCAGCAGCTGCAAAGGCAAATAAAATATTAGCATGTATTAAGAAGTTTATGGAAGCAAGAGAAGCAAATATAATTCTGCCACTATACAAATCCCCAGTACGCCCTCATTTGGAATATGGAGTACAATTTTGGGCACCACTTCATAAAAATGACATTTTAGAGCTGGAAAAGGCACAGAGAAGGGCAATAAAACTAATAAGGGGAATGGAGGGGTTAAGTTATGAAGAAAGACTAACCAAATTAAACTTATTTTCTCTAGAAAAAGGTGTCTAAAAGGAGCTATGATTACATCAGATAAATCCATCCAGGGTCAGTATAAAGCTTTGTTAAGTGAGCTTTTTGTGCCAAGAAGTGTTTAACTGACAAGAGGACATCCTTTGAGGTTAGAAGTAAAAAAATTCAACCTCAAAGAAAGAAAAGGGTTCTTCACAGTAAGGGTGATTAATCTGTGGAATTCTCTACCAAAGGTGGTGGTGACAGCGGATTCGATAGATAACTTTAAAAAGGGACTGGATACATATATATTTTTTAAATGGGCATTCAGGGTTATCCTGGTTAATTTGAGAAAGTATTGATCCAGGGAGGAATCCGATTGCCAGTATCTGGGGTCAGGAAGGAAATCATTTTTTCCCTTTTGTGACGATTGGCTAAGATATATTTTTATTTAAAAAGGGCATTCAGGGTTATTCTGGTTAATTAGATAGAGTATTGATCCAGGGAGGAATCTGATTGCCGGTATCTGGGGTCAGGAAGGAATTCATTTTTTTCCCTTTTGAGATGATTGGCTAAGTTTCACTTTTTTTTTCTGTTTGACTTCCTCTGGATCAATTAACAACTAAACTGCATATTTCAGATCAGAGGAGGTCTTAAAAGGTTGAACTTGATGGACTAAAATAATTTATCCAACCTTAATTACTATATAACTATGTAACTATGTAACATGAGTCATCACAAAACACTGCCCAGGTAAGGGAGGCACAGTTGGAGAAAGGAGGCAGGGTTTGGAGGAGCACATGCAGAGAGACGGTAAGGATAGACTGCACCCTCTTCATTTGCTTACAGACATAGAAGATCTAGATCGCCAAGACGGGACTGAATCAGAAGGTCAACTTCTACTTCTTCTACTGGATGCAGGACCATATTTACGCCCTCATTACATAAGTTCAATGGGCTAATTCCGATCAGCATTGGGATACAGACCCAAGACTGTCTTCCACATAGTCTAGGAGGGTACAGAACACATCATTGAGAGCAAGGAGAGAACAGACTAATATCTTGAACCTACAGTTCCCTTCTTGGAGTTATGAAAGGGAAAGCTTTATGGAAGCATCATTAGCAAGAGAACCAGCCTTTACCAGAAATAAAGAAAAGGGGCATAGTGGTGAGTCTACAGGTATTGAGCATATTATTAGGATTGAAAGTTTTGCTCGCTTAGTCTTAACATAATAGGGTATTGGGTCCAGCGTCAACACTGGTAAATCAATGGTTAACAGTGGGTAGTTCAGTTGAGGGGGAATGTCAGGTCGCTGAGGAAAATATGTTAGGGAGAAGAATAGGATGGCACCAGTATCAGTTCTTATTGGTATCAGTTATTAAGGTTGCAGATATGGCACCTAAAAAATATGCATTTTATGCCATAGGCCCTATTGGGGAACATGTATCTAAGGAGGTAAGAGAAAAGATTTTTAAAAGGGAATTCATTGATATATTTTCTTTGCTCCCAAAAAAGGAGAAGTTTAGACGTAGATATTTAACTGGTTGCAAGCCTTTGTCATCTTAGCAAGCATGGTGGGAGAAAAACATCCTGATTATTTCTCAGTGTTGTTTTGCTATTTAGATGAGATTGATGCGATCCATTGGACATATGGAGGATTAGCTTGGTGGACATACAATGAAAAATGGAGGCAGAAATTGGCAGTAAAACCATATATGCAATGGGATGATAGAACATGGGGAGTTGGTCGAAATCGTCACACCTTTGCGCCCAGCAGTGGGGACAGGGCAAAAGTCAATAGTGTGTGCAGGTAAAAAAAGGGTTACTGTTTTGCATATAATGAGGGTACTTGTAGTTCGGGGGCAGTGTGCAGATTTAGACAAGAATTCTCAGAGTGTGGAACGGGGCCCCCTCTTTTCCTTTTTTTTTCCAAAAAAACAAGAGCTCATAATTAAGGAAAGTGGGTTGCCAAAGGGAAAAAGTCCAGTATTATTAAGAAAGATGTTACCATGGCTAAAATGTACGGTAGTTTATCTGGCAAGAGGGAGGATGAAAAGTTTTTGATTCTTGGGTTTTTAGTAGATTATTGCCAGTTCAACCAGATTCTCATCATTTATTGGAATGTTATATCTTAAAGCAGTATTTTGTAGATTTTGCTTTCCCATGGGTTGCTCCATTTCATGTTCTTATTTTTGAAAGTTTAGTACCTTTTTGCATTGAGTTGTTGGTTTGAGGGCAGGCTTGTATTCTTTTGTTCATTATTTAAATTACTTTCTGTTTTTGGATATTGCTGATTCAGAAGATTGTTCTCACATAATTCCTATGGGTAGGTTTTTCTCCAGACGTTTAGTCAGGAGTTAATCAGCTGAACTATCATATTGTAGTGTCGGCAGAACACAAGTCAGGTCTACGTATCTGGTACTTATTTCCGCAGGATTTCAATGGTAGGTAGTTGACTTTGCAGGAGGCTGTTTTTAATGAAGAATTGGAATTGTTCACAGATGCAGTGGAATCAGTAGGGGTGTGGGCTTATTTTCATGGTAGGTGGTGTGCGGAGACTTGGGTGAAGAAGGGTGGAAACACAATAGTCTATTAAAAAAATTAACTTTTCTGAAGTTGTTCCCTACATTTGTGGCCATTTGCTTATGGGGTGAGAGTTTGAGGAACCGCCTTGTGATCTTCCACTGCCAGTAGTGCTATTGTTAAGGCAATTAGTGTTAAATTGTTTACAATGTAAAAAATGTTTAGGTCATCACATATCGCTAGGGTAAAAAATATCATAGTGGATGCACTTTCAAGGTGTAATTGGGAGAGATTTGTAGAAGTTGCCCCAATGGTTGAGGATGTGGCTATGTATGCGGTTTCATCCCCATTATGGAGTTTAGGTTTATACATTTCTAAAAACACGAAAAGACAAGCAAAGTTGCT
Source organism: Discoglossus pictus (assembly GCA_027410445.1). Classification (NCBI taxonomy): domain Eukaryota; kingdom Metazoa; phylum Chordata; class Amphibia; order Anura; family Alytidae; genus Discoglossus; species Discoglossus pictus. The sequence goes on from CM050164.1 coordinate 210,094,817, forward strand.
GTTAATATGTTCAGAATTGTTAATGTATTTCATTAATATGTGTGATATTAATTAAATGTGCAATATTAATTAAAACATGGTTGAAGCATAATTGTGTATTTTTATTTCAGAAACTTCTTTGCAGATTTGGATTGTGATTGGATTACGCCTAGACTTAATTGGCAAAGTGCTAATAAACCTATTATATTAGATAAGAGGCTTTGGGTCAATAAGATCATGTCCTCCTTTATCAGGCGTTTATGGGGGATCTCCATTAGTTATAGAGACTTTGAGACCCCAGAGGCAGAAACATTTTTCTTAGAGGATTATGTCCATTTAAACAATGTGGCACTCAGTTTGTTTAATTATTCGTTATCCAAGGGTATAACTCAGTCTGTGGCTAAGTTGTCGGTGATTAGCCCTGGGGGGCTTGTGGGTGGCGGGCGTGCTGATTAACCTTAGGTTGAAGCTCATCATGTGGTATGGTATCCTTGTTGGTTGGTTCCAGAGGTCTCTTAGGCACATGGTTTCATTGGGCCTCTGGGGGGTTATGCTCCTTCCATGGGGGTAAGCAGTTACCTCTTGTTGGCATTTTTGTTATAAATGTTATCTACAATAAAGCTGTGGCCTGGGAATACCCAATTCGGTGTTTGTCATTATTGGGGTTTCTCTGGGGGAATGCATTGGCTAATGGCTTGACGCGTACCATGGACTTGTATGCTTGAGTCAAAAAAACAACACTAGCAGCTGTGTAAGCCATGGACATAAAACCACTTTTTGGAAAAATCAGAATTTTTATGAGTCTTTATGAGTAAAGCAATGCATTTTTCAGTTTGTTACATCATTCCTGACAGCTGGATCATGAGGGTGTGTTTCTTATCTATCATTGGAGGTAGATAAAAAAGCCCCTACAGCCCTCCACCATACCGACCCTGCGGTCCCCTTTGGTTCTCATACTAACAGCGCTTCTTGTGCTTTACAGGGAAACAGCAACAGTGCGGAGCTGGGCATGGCGACAACAAGGGAGCAAGAGTGGTCAGCGAGATGAACAGCCAGGACAGCATGGTGATGATCGATGACGTGCCTGTGATGGCCACAGTGGTGAGGCAGGCGCGCCCCACTAGGGCTCGAAAGACGATGAGCAGGTACAGTCCACTGCTATTCTGTACCCCTAATAGGCGACAAAGAGCTGAGACTGAAGACGCCACAGTTAAGCCACAGCAAAGGGTGACTAATACTGACCCACAGGTAGACCTTATAATGTCTAGGACAGACTCATAGGACCCTGTGCAAGGTTTACCAGAGCCTGCGGTGCCAACTTTCTCTAGCCGTCCAAGGATAGGTGACCATGACCAGTCCTCAGGGGAGGAGCAGGCGGTTTGGGCATGTGCGTGCAGACAATGGAGAACTAGCAACTGTTCCTAATGCATTCCTAGGTCCAGGAGGAGATCCAGATCAAGAAGCAAGAGGTCCTGCAGCTACACGGGCTCAGATAGGGGACAGAGCCCACGGAGGGCAACACGGTCTGACTCCCCCGAGCGGGTCAGGAGAGACGCAGGGATATCCCATTGGTGGCTTCTACTCCAAGGCTTCCGGAAGCAAGTGAGAGTATGATGATTGGTCAGCAGGAAGACACGGGGAATAGGGAGCCCTCAAAAAGAAGGGCAATTTTTTTAAGATCAGTCATGTCCTTTTTATTCACACACAACATTACAGTTAGTGAACAGGACATAGGGGCTAGGATCGGAGGTTTAGTTAAGAATGCGTGGTCCGGACATTCCCCTAGTGGGGGATCAGGGCAGGTAGCATCGGCCCCAGGAAGGTTCGGGCCCCCCCCCCCTCCCGTGGACACAGTTCCTTCTTTTCCTCAGTCCGGCAGGCTCTGGGGCAGTGTTCTCCGATGCAGCCATGAGACCCATAGCCTTGTGCACATTGGACAACTTGGGGGGCACATCTGCCCAAAGAGGTCAAGGAAAAAATCTGGAAAGGGAGTTCCTTGAGCTGTTCTCCCTACTTCCCATGACAACTGGACGCCACCGATAGGGGTCCTCGAGATGGGGAAGACCGTTGCAAGTCTTTTAGAAGGCTTCCTAGAACCTTCGACACATGGCTCTAGGCTTTCTCAATTATGGCCTGCCTGTTGTGTGAGCGACACCCCAAGCAGAGTCTGGGACTTTTCTACATAGACAAAATTCGCAACGCGTATAAAACATGTGGGGGTTTGGCCTGGTGGCGGTACGACGAGGAATTCCACCAGTACTTGGCATCCCACCATCAATGGCATGTAGTGACAAGGCGGTGGCATACTGGTTAAACATTATGGCACCTATGTGCGTTATGCCACCTTTTTGGAGCGTGGTTTGTGGAGGCAAGGGCCCCACCACTGCTGTCTCCAAAGGCCTCAAGACCTGTTATGCCTACAACAAAGGGGTTTGTAGATGGGTGTCCAATTGCAGGATCAAGCATACTTGTTCCCACTGCGGGGGCGAGCACCCACTACCCAGGTGCGCTAGATCCAAGGAGGGGAGTAGATCAGGTGAGCCCCTGCCAAAGGGCAAGACATCCATACACATCCCCACACTACTGCCATGGCTAAAACGCTATGGTAGAGTGCCTGGGAATAAATATACGGAAATGGGTTTCCGGGAGGGATTTCGTATCCCATGCGAATCTGAGCTCACAGGTGGCAGGTCAGCGAACTTGCGATCTGTGAGGGATTTTCCAGGAGTAGCGTCAGGTAAAGTTAAAATGGAGGTTCAGATGGGTAGAATGATCTCACTGCTCAGCGACATCCCAAAAAAGGAACCAGGAAAGTTTCGGTTGATCCAGCATCTGTCGCACCCCAGAGGGCGGTCGGTCAACGACGGTATCGCAAAGGACCGGTCTGCTGTGTCTTACGCACCATTTGATCGGGCTGCCTGGGCCCTCCTGGCTAAAGTGGACATCGAAGCGGCTTTCAGGTTACTGCCGGTTCATTCGTCAGTCCGGCGGGTCAGGATACGTACAATTTTATTCTGGATGTGCTTACCAGAATGTGCTGAAATTTTGAAGTGCCGTTGGCCCATAACAAAACCGAGGGCCCCATGACAAAGTTGACATTCTTGGGGATTCAGATTGATTCCATGAAAATGGAATGCAGTCTTCCCCTGGCAAAGGTGGCCGACATGCAAGCGGAACTCAATGCCTTGGAAGGGGCAAGAAGGGTGTCATTAAGACGGCTGCAATCCATAATGGGGAACTTCGCCTGTAGGATTTTCCCCATGGGGAGTATATTTTGCAGGCGAATGTCGCTAGCAAAGGTGGGCGTCTCAAGGCCACATCATTTCATCAAGGTCTCGAGCGCCATGCGGGATGACCCAAGGGCGTGGTTGGCTTTCCTCGCGGAGTTCAATGGGTCTGAGCTCATACAAAAAGGGAGTGCCTCCAGCTCTGACTCTGACACGTTCGGTTCCAACAGTTGCGGTGCGTACTTTCAGGGTAGGTGGTGTGCCGCAGTATGGCCTAAGGACTGGGTAGCGGCATTTCTGGCATTTCTCAAGCTATTTCCCATAGTGGTGGTGGTACACATATGGGTCTCGAAGTTCCGGGACCGTCAGGTGTTATTCTTTACAGATAACATGGCAGTGGTGCAGGCAGTGAACAGCCTCATAGTAACGTCAATCCCTGTTGTGAGACTTATTCGTCATTTGGTGCTATGTTGCCTACGCCTGATTATATGGTTTCAGGCCAGGCATATGCCGTGTTTGGAGAACGGTATCGCTGACGCCCTTTCTCGATTCCAGGATAGACGGTTCAGGACTTTGGCCCAGTGGGCGAACGAACAGGGCAAGGTCATTCCCGGGCTGCTTTGGGAGCTTGGAGCAGCCAGTTAACGAGACTTATCAGTCTGTTGCCCCGGCGACATGGGCCGCGTACAGAAGAGTGTGATCAAAATGGAATGAGTTGGTGACGATGGCCGGGGGCTACGTTGGAAGAAAAAGCACTAAGTATCCTACCTTGGTTCTTGTTGCGATGCGTTGAGGAAGGCGAAGGAAAAGCCGTAGTCAGGCGACAGGTCACGGCTCTGGCAGAGGGACCTCATGAAGGAATTCATAGTAGGCATGTTTAACGATAATCGCAGACCAGATAGAAGATGGCCCCATCACCTTTTCTTTGCTACTGCGCAGGTGTTGTTGGTAATTTGCAGGATCTTTTTTCGAATCTCTGCTGTTCCATACAGCTTTTTCCTTGACGTTTTTTGTTGCGTTCCGAATAGGGGAATTGGTCGCGAATAGCAGACACGGTTCTGAGGGTTTGCAGTTAGTGGATACCTGTCTGAGCTAAGACACAGTAGTACTGTGGTTGCGAAGGTCAAAAACAGACCAGATTGGTAAAGGAAAAGAGGTGGTACTGCACAGAGTTGGCACAGAGTGTTGCCCCTATGCATGTGTGGAGGAGTACCTCAATCAGCGACCGGTGGGATGGTGTTTACTGTTGGTTAATGCCGATGGAACAGCATTATTCCAGTATCAATTTGAGAAGATGCTAAAAGGGGCACTACGGCGTTTGGGCTTTAAGCAGTCAGAATTCAGCACGCACTCCTTCCAAATTGGAGCTGCCATGGAGGCAGCTAGGCTAGGCCTGCCCGATGCCGAGGTAAAGCGTTTCAGTAGATGAGAATCAGAACGTTTTAAGTCCTATGTACAGCCTGGGGGCAGTGGTCTAATGGATGTTCTTTTCTGCTTTCAGGAGAGCTTTGGATGGTGGGCAATTCATACGTGTATTGGGCCCACAGGTTGGCCGCAGTTACTGAAAACAAAGCACAACTGGGTTTTTCCTGTCACGGACCTGCACGTGCGGTGGTTTGGGACTCGAGGCCTGCGGTGGTCTCAAGTTAATGGACTATTGGAGGTACGCTCAGCGTTACGGACAACTTAACCTGTTATTTATGCACGCTGGGGGAAACGACCTGGGGGTGGTCCCCATGTGAAGAATGCTGAGGGACATGAAGCGTGATGTTGAAGGTTGGGTTAAGAAGTTTCCGGGAGTGTTCATAGTATGGTTCTAAGATGATTAAGAGGCGTTCCTGGAGAAATGTACAGGATCCCGTTGGTTTAGACAAATCTCGTCAGAAGATCAACCAGCAGTTGTCGAGCTTTGTGAGGAAGCTAGGTTTTATAACCATTTGTTACAAAGAGTTTGAATTGGTCGGTTATTCGTGAAGGATAAAGTACACTTAACCGAAATCGGATTGGAACTCCTCATGTTAGAGTTCAGGGAGAGTGTTGTGCGGGCCTTAGCTTTAATAGACAGCAAGGGGGGATCACAGGCTCAGAAGGGGTCCCTCGCTTGCTCTGTGGTGGGAGGTGAGTTGCCCAGGCCCACTGGTCTAAGTGGGAGTGGCTGTACCTCACGGGGGGGACTTAGCATAAGCATTGGGGCCTTGGGCTTTGGTCTCATAGGCGTGAGGTCACTGTTAATTGAGTTGATTATTTACGTAACATGTTGTGGAAGAAATTCTTAAAAAAAAAAAAAAAAGAGGCCAGGAAGAAAAAGGAATGTTGCATCGGAGAGTGTAGCTTTATCAATGTTATATATTTTGTTTTCTTGGGGTTTGGCGGGAGGTGAGTTGCCCGGCCCACTGGTCTAAGTGGGCGTGGCTCTACCTCTTGGGGCATGCTTAGCATAAGCATTGGGGCCTTGGGCAGGGCTCAAGGCGTGAGGTCACTGTCCGTGGCCAGGCTCCTCCCCCTTGAAATTATGTAAATATATATATACAGTATTTATGTTGTGATTATTTGGTTATGTTTTCATAAAGCTGTGGCCCGTGTTTTTTCCCACTCAGTGGTTGTGTCTAAGCCTGAATGGATCATGCCTGAGTCATGGATTTATTTATATATTTATTTATTATTATGTTATTTTATTTCTTGATTATCCGGTTTACTATTTCAATAATTATATACAATAGTATTTTATCTTTACAAGAATATATAAGGGTTTAAGGTGCTGATCACTACCTTGTAGATGATCAGGTTGTCTAAATAATTGATATTTCAGTAGCTCTTATAATCCAGATCAGATAGACAGCCCTTCAATAAGCCTACCTCTTTATCCATCACAGGTCAGTACCAGGGACATTTATTACAGCTCAGTAAACAGGTATGTGATGACTTCTGGGTGCACCATCTTGGTCAGCTCCATTTGTAGGTGATGGACAAGGCTCTGAAGCTGGGCATTGGAGGGGCCAGCATTGACCTCAGAAGAACACATCCTCCCAGAGAATGATCCTGTGTACATGTCTGGATATCAGCCCAGACCTAATCACCAGAGGAGGCTGATTGAGCAGAACCTGCGTGGGTGGATCTGTTTATACTGGGCATGCATTGTGATGTTCACTGTGCATATTATGATGCAATCAGAGGTGTCCTTGTGGCTAAAAAAGCAAACCTGCTTATTGGATGAAACATCAAAACCAATGGGCAACTAGCACTGGTTAGTGTCATAGAATAACTTAGAGGAGTAAACCCACAAGGAAAAGACACACATATTATGGAACATTTTAACAATATTAGAGTTAATGTAATTGAAGTAAGCATTGTCACTGCTAAAGATTAAGGGCCTCATTCTATTATCGGCCGTAAATCGGCCGTAAGGCTGCGATTCCTTGCGGGGGTTCAGTTTACTCGCGATTCTATTATACGGCCCCGCAAGGATCTCCTTTTACGGCCGGCCGCATATCTTGGAACCGGCCGTAATCTGTGAAATATAAAAAGTCAAAAATAAATTCAAGCCTGCACTGTACAGCTCTGTAAATGCTAGGGATCATATTGGGGGACATGAGGAATAAAAGGAACCCACTCTCAAGCTTGCACATCTGCCCAAACCCGAGTTCAAATTAACTGTTTATTTGCCGGCTGCGGCGTGGGCGTGTCTGAGGTGCTCCAAGCACTCTGGACTTTTTACATGGATATTTTACGGATATTAAAAATGAAATATTTTACGGATTTGAGTACAGGATAATTATGTGCTATTTTTTCTAACACCTAAAATCCCTTTATAGTCTTCTCAAAGTGCAGGATGGCTTTATTTGAGCTATTTTATGTGCTTAATTGGTGCTAGCGAGACCTTTTTCCTGCAAGTAACTGCGGCTCGTTTTTAGCCTTGCAGAGAGGTTTCCCGGAGCAATTGAATTGCAAATCTCTTGCGGCCGTTTTAGATCAAAGGCTTTCCTCCGGCGCGATCGGCCGCAAGAGATAGCAAGGCACCGGCCGCAAGCCTGCCGGAGCCTACGGCCGTAAGGGAATAGAATAGCCGAATAGCTTGCGGCCGGTCCTTGCGGCCCCGCAGCGGCTGCGGCCGATAATAGAATGAGGCCCTAAGGGTTTTATACTTTCCTGTTTTATTTATATATTGTATATAATAACTGCAAAATTACAAGGGTGATCTATTATTTCACAGAGCCATCCTCCATTTATAAACTAAAAAATCTTTAAAAGACCACTGCTCAGTGAAAAACACACACGCACACATATATATATATAGATATATATTTATTTATTTAAAACATACAGCTCGTTTTTAGAAGAAATACATGTGTTGATGTCTCTGCAGGACCCTGGAGGCATCAGTGACAAATTGGTAGAAGCTGTGTGTGCGTGTTTACATTTATGGAGAGCTATGGTTGCATTGAATAATGTAAGGTATCTCCTTCTGGGTCAAGGAAGAGGAAGGGGTGTGGTGTCACTTTCAATCGTATCCTATCACAAATAATAGTTGTCATAATTGCGAGCTGTAGTCACGCAATGTTAAAAATTGACCGACAACTCGCAATTACCAAAACATGCAAAAGTTGCAAGTTGCACATTGCTCGGCGTCTGCCGCGGCTGCACATGTGCAATGTGCACGGGCTGCACCTGCGCAGGGGCTGCGCATTGAGCAGCGTGAGTCGCGGATGCGCTTTGTGCAGGGGGACATACATGCGCAATGCGTGGGCGGGCGCGTAGGCGCAGAGACACAGGATGGAGAGAAAGTGGGGATTGACATAGGAGGGAGAGGAAGGGGGGAGAGACACAGGGGAGGGGGAAGAGACACAGGGGAGGGAGGAGGGGGAGAGCAGGAAGAGACACAGAGGAGGGAGGGGGTGGAGAGACACAGGAGAGGGAGAAGGGGAAGAGACACAGGTGAGGGAGATGGGGGAAGGAGACACAAGGAAGGGAGAGGGGGGAAACAGACAAGAGAGGTAAGGGGAGAAAGAGACACAGGTGAGGGAGGTGGGGAAGGAGACACAAGGAAGGGAGAGGGGAAAGAGACACATGGGAGGGAGAGGGGGAGAGACACAGGGGAGGGAGATGAGGGGGAAGAGACATAAGGGATGGAGGAGGGGGGGAGACACAGGAGGGAGAGGGGGAAGAGACACAGAGGAGGGCGGGGGAGAGACAGCGGAGGGAAAGGGGGAAGAGACAGTGGGGAGAAGAGACACAGGGGAGGGAGAGAGACACAGGGGAGGGAGAGTGGGAAGAGCACAGGTGAGGGAGATGGGGAAGGAGACACAAGGAAGGGAGAGGGGGGAAAGCGACACATGGGAGGGAGAGGGGGAGAGACACAGGGGAGGGAGAGGGGGAAAGAGACACAGGGGAGGGAGAGGAAATAGAGGGGGAAGAGGCTTGCAATGAGCACCTCCTGTCAAGTAGAGGGGGGAGAGGCTCACAATGAGTGCTGGGGCTTATTTCGAGGCCTGCGATGGGCGCTAAAGGCAGGCAGATTAGAGGGAGCAGAGCCTTGCAATGTGTGGCAAACACCATTGCCAGGCTTCAAAATGTATTGCCATTTTAGACGGGCAAGTCGCTAGTTATCAAATAAAGACTCTGGACTTCTGCTTGTTGTCTACTCACCCACCCACCCTTTCACTATTAACTACATATGCACACCACCTATCATCCAACTGCCAGGATGTGATGTAACAAACAAAAAGTTGATTCCTGTACTCATAAACAGAGCCTTCAAAAATTCAGATTGTTCTAAAAAAATATATTTATGTCCATGGTTTACACAGCTGCTAATATTGTTGGCTTGGTACAAAATTGCTGAAATTATTTATTTCCTTTACTCTGTATTGCCTATATATAATCTATGGATAATCTCTTTATACAAACTCCAACACTTGTCCTTTTCAGTCGTGGACAAGTCTATGATGATGTTTTCTTGTAGCTGTTTTATGACCATGTCTTTCTATCTCTTTCTGCCTATCACTCCCTCTCTCTGTCTGTTTTTTATGTCACCATCTTAATAAAACAATAAAACAAAGTAAATAAAAGCAAATAGGTGCATAGATATATTCCTAGTGAAATCCAGAAATGTTCCTTGTTCCTTTCATGGAGGCTCTGTTTCCTTCATTTGTTTGCAAATCTTGTCACTCCTCCATTTCTATCATTGTCCAAGGAGGCAGAAATCATGTGGTGCTTGAAATAGTACTAAAAATACTTTTCCACATAGACATATGGGTGGATCCACGAACGGATGTAACAGCACCTAACTTGTGGCAAGTTTCATAATGACCTGGACCTCATGGGTTTACAGGGCAACAAATTAATTGAGATTAAAGGCATATGTAAGTGAGCTGGGTTATTAATGCATCTGATAGAGGAGAATTTATAGTGTCTGAAAAAAATGTTTGCATGAAAAAATTAGTAAATTAATTAGTAATTAGCAAAGTAAAAAGTTAAACCGTTAGCCAATCAGTATGCGCATGTGCTGCATAATGGATATCTCATTAAAAGGAGATATCCTTTATGCTAATCGCAGTTGCTGGGGGTGTCTAAATCACCCCCAGCACATTTTTTATTATATTGCGGTTTTTGTTTCGGAGCATCCTCCAGGAACCTTTATTTGCGGTGGGGAGTTCCTCAGGGGAGGAGCTCCCTTAGTAGTTCTTTTTTTTTTTTAGAACGTCTGTTTTTTGAGTTTTTTTGGAGTGCCCGTGCCTGGGCCGCAGGAATGAAGACCGGGGGTTCGCTGGACACGTCTGCAGGGGCATTTTGGCCAGGTAAGTAGACTATTAACCCTTTCTTTAATTATTTAATATAATTATTTGTTTATTTACTGTATTGTTTCTTTTTTTTAGGTGTGACAGGACGTCTGGGCATTTTTGGAGGGGCCTTTCATGGGACAGAAGACTGAAGACTAGGGTATCATTTTTTTATTTTCAGTAGTGTTTCTTTTTTTATTTTCCATAGTTTTTCTTTTTATATTTTCTGTAGTTCATGGTTTGTTTGAATTTTGTAATCAGTGGGGTTTTGTTATTTTTTGTAATGTGTTTTTTATAATTTTTTGTAATTAGTGGGGTGTTAGGGATTTTATTAGGGGGTTTGGTGGGTAGTGTAGGGGTTAATAGGGTAGGGTAGCAGTTAGGCAGGTAGTGTAGGAATTAATAGTGTATGGTAGTGTAGGGGTTAATAGGGTGGGGGGTTAAAAGTATAGGGTTGAGTAGGGTTCATAGGATAGGGGTTTACTGGGTACAGTTGGGGTTAACTAGGTCAGTTAGGATTAAAAAGGTCCAGTTAGGATTCATTAGGTACAGTTAGGGTTAAATAGGACTAGATATGCATAACTGACTGGATGACCCTAACTTACAAAGCCCTCAACAATAACACTCCCCCTTACAGCTCTGCTCTCATCTCCAAATACTCCCCCACTCGCCCTCTTCGTTCTGCTAATGACCTTCTTCTTTCTACAACTCTTGTCACCTCCTCTCATTCCCGCCTCCAGGGCTTTTCTCATGCTGTCCCATGTCTCTGGAACTCCTTGCCTCGCTCCACCAGATTATCCTTTTGCCTCAAAACATTTAAAACCTCCCTTAAAAAGCATCTCTTTAAAGAAGCGTATCACCTTCCACCCTAACACGCTTATCACCTCTCTCTCCCTCTTTTACCACTCACTATACCTTAGATTGTAAGTTTCTATCCTAAGTACTTTGGGAATTCACCATGGACATTGGATTCTTAGCTCAAAGACAGGGCCCTCCTTGCCTTGCTATATGTTAATTTGGATTTATCTTTGTCTGAACTTAATTTATGTACAGCGCTACGGAATATGTCGGCACGTTATAAATTAACTATAATAATAATAATAAATGGGTCTAGATAGGGTTAAGTGGTTAGTGATAGGGTTAATTAGGTATGGGGAAGGTTAAATAGGGTTATAGAAAGGTGTCCATAGAATGGTATAGGGTAGTATAGGAGTTAATAATGTAGGGTAGGTGTAAATAGGTTAGGGGTTTATTGGGTACAGTTAGGGGTGTATAGGTATAGTTAGGGTTAATTGGGTATAGTTAGGGGTGTATTGGTATAGTTAGGGTTAATTGGGTATAGTTAGGGTTAATTGGGTATTGGTAGGGTTAATTGGGTATAGTTAGGGTCAATTGGGTATAGTTAGGGGTGTATAGGTATAGTTACGGTTAATTGGGTATAGGTAGGGTTAATTGGGTATAGTTAGGGTTAATGGGGTTTAGTTAGGCTTAATGGGGTATAGTTAGGGGTATATAGGACTAGATAGGGATAACTGGGTTTAGATAGGGTTAAGTGGTTACTGATAGAGTTAATTAGGTATGTTGAGGGTTAAATAGGGTTTATTAGTTAGAGGGGGTTAATAGAATGGTATAGGGTAGGAAAGGGTTAAAAGTGTAGTGTAGTGCTTAGACTTTGCGTCAGGAGGCTCCTGGAGGACCCTCATGGCACTTATAGAGTTAATATAGGGGTTAATAGTGTCCTATAGGGGTCTATATAGACCCCTATTGGACTGATGGGGTTAATTATAGTCTTATGAGGGTTTAATTAGACCCCCATGAGAGATGGGGTTAATTTTAGGTGCCAGGGGGTACTTATAGTACCCCAGCGGCAGGAGTTAATTTTTTTTTTAGCGCTGGTCCTTTAAGGACCTTTAATGTCCTTTTCAGGACCTGCGAGGCAGGAAATTTGAATTTTAAATGCAACGTGGGTCCCGTTTGGAACCCCCTCTGCATTGGTGGGGTGATAATGTTATGTGCCACGGGGGTACTTACACTACCCCCTTGGCCGGTATTTGCGCATTAGTGTGCCATGGGCCCTTTAAGGACCCACGGTGTGAATTCCGAATTTTTAAATGCTGTGGGGGTCCTGATCGGGACCGTAGCAGCAAGGGTTAATGTGGGGACCCTACGGGGTCCCAATCGGGACCCCTGCATCCTGTGAGTTTAATTTAGGAGTGAGGGAGTGTTAGGAGTAGTGGGGACATTGAGGTGGAGGATAAGTAAGCGCTTTTCAAGCGCTCATGAGACTTCCTTGGTCAAAGTAACATGTGGTTGGATTTTTCTCATTTGCGGGCTTAACGGAGTGGTTAGGATGGGGGAATCGGAGCAATTGAATTTGCGATTTTAGCCTTGCAGCCTTGAAAGATCAAAGGCTTTGAGGGAAGTACCCAGTGATTTGACAAGTAGCAATGGGTCTGTAGGGATCGCGGGTCGGAGCAAGTAGCTCAATTGGAGGCCACAAGCCTTTGCCAATTGAATAGCAAAGTAACCTGCTACCTCCCCTTGCGAGCCTGGATCAATAAAAAGTAGCAATTGAATAAGGCTCTATGTGTTTATGCAATTGAATTCAAAGCAAAAGTGTTACAAAATGTCCCCTGAAATCATTAAAACATATTTTCATATTATAGTACACAGCCTCTCTTCTCCATTCAACACTGTTTAAGAGCAATTCTCACATGCTCTAGGCCTACCGAACTGCCAAGAGCGGTATGCAACAGTTACACACCCTGCTGGAGCTGCCTTAATGCATCGAATGATGGTAATGTCTCTCAATTGATGTTGTATTTAAGTATTGTATGTTCACAGATGATGCCCACTGAAACGAGCTAAGACCATGTACAATGTCTGATTAGATACTTTACTGAGCAGGGACTTGATAAATTGCTGTTGGGCTGCCTGGGTAAACTTTGACCTTCTTAGTATATAATGTAAGACAAATAAAGCCTCTGCATATATGAAGTGATTACATATGTTTCCTGAGGGTAATTTGTATATGTTTTTAAATCTGTTTATGCTATATTTAATTAACCAAAGGGTCTGCCAAAATGTACAGTGCTCTGTGTAATTAGCTTTAGACCTATCTTAGACCATCCAGATAAACACTGCAGATATCATTTCTACAAACTGATATAGATCGTTATGTCAGTGTAAAGAACTTGAATTAATATATTATATAGTGAGATTAGATATCTCTAATTCCTATATTATTCCGCGGATCAAATTTTTTCAAACTGGAGAGATCTTACACACCCTAGTTATTAGGCTCCAAATAAACAAGGCAATTGAATAAAGTTCTCACCTTTGTGAATATAACCCATTACACAACTGATCTAACATGGATACCAGCATTCAGAAACTAATGAAGAAGTCACACACCAGCTCTGACAATTCATGTTCGAAGGAACTGCACTGCATTTGGTGGCAGATCTGAACCAAAAGGTGCAAAAGGTACTCTGTCCATTCTTACTACGTAAATAGTTTTATTAATCCTCTGGATGGTCTTATGCTTACCTAAGGCATGCTTGAATACCTTTACTGCGTTTGTCACTACCATATCCACTGGAAGGCTGTTTTACTAATCTACTTCCACTTCTGAAAAGTATTACTTTTGCATATTACCCATACATCTTCCACTTTCTAACTCTAGGTCATGGACTCTTTTTCTGGAAGATACTCCGCTCCTGAATTTTACCAATTCCATTGATATATTTACATATTTCCATCACATCATTCCTCCCCCTTCTATCTTCTAAACTATAATTCTTTAAAGATGTATATAGATGTATAGTTTAGAAGATAGAGGGGAGAGGCACCTGCAGTAGTTCCACTTCTGGCGCCAGTCCTGGTTTTGAATATTTTATAGATAGACATATAACAGTGGATATTGCACCAGCTAGTGCATTTGGGGAGAGGAGCATATCATTATTATGCAGCCACAGTGCTCTTGCAAACATCCTCCCTCGAGAGAGCTCTGATATGCTAATATACCAGGTGAAAAAAATGCATTGGGCAAGTTCCTGCCTACAATGTGCTCATGCTAGCTGTCAGGCTGATCCTGTCTCCCAATGGAGAGAAATAGTGAAGTGCTGCTGACAGTCTCTGGCTGCATATTTATATCTGGCTGGACAGCATCCGGAGGCTCTCCCAAGGGCGCTTTAGGATGCTGACAAACTAGCTGCAAAAATTCACCTGAAGCTAACATGATTTTGCGGGGCACCTTTCCTTTTATGTAATAATCTATACATAATTAAGTATTCAGGAGAGTTATTCTCTCACCATATGGAATGAGTCTAACATGATATTTTGTACAAACTTATTAAATAACACACGTTTTAAATAAAATGGCAAGCATCCACTCTTCACCCTGATATCAAATATAAAAGTACAATTTCTTAATACGCTATAACTTTCTTCAATATAGTTTTTGAAAATTACACATTTCGATGGATAGGTTCTATAGGTAATTACCAATTGTACTTTCCTTTTGTGTATCTTTTGTGAGGGACATAAGAATTGTACATGAATATGAATTACAAACATAAACCATGCTGGTGAAGCACTGCCCTCTACTGCACTTAGTGCTTCCCTAACATATATTTTTATATTAACTGTAAGCTCTTCGGGCAGGGACTTCCACTCATTATCTGATTTTTCATATACTTCTTCCACTATATTTCTTATTTCTAAAATAGGTACATAAACTGTAAGACAAACATAAAGTTACTATTATATGTGGCACATCTATTAACTTATGTGGAGAGTAATACTTTTTCAAGGGAAAGCTCCAACTAAATATTAGTTGTTATTAGTTATGGAACTTGTCTAGTTTGTCTTCTATTCTTCCAAGTTGTGTACACCAGACGTTGCCACATCATTTTCCTGTGTTGTTGATGCCACTGACATATAAGAATAAACAATTTATTTGAAGATGTTGTAAATTTCCCTTGAAGCTCCTATACAAGAAAAGGATTAAAAGAATATCCCTCCCCCTGCTAGTTGTAAATTAAATTGAAAATACAATATTATTAGTATTTTATAGAGTGTCCATAGATTTCATAGAGCTAGGGGTACAATAAACACATGTAAATAGATTAGCTAAAACAAGACAGCATATTGCACGGTACATTGGTTCAGGTAATGAGGGTCTTGCTACAGTGAGAGCTTACAATTAAAGAGGTGATTGATGAGGTAAAGACATGCAATATTGGCTTCTCAGCCAGTCAAAGGTCATATTGACAGAAGTTTTCTCTTCAGTATCCCATGTGATTGGCTGAGAGTCTGACTATAAAACTAATCTGACAGGGGGAGTTATTTGTACTGGCTTCTTGTGAGACAGCTTTATGATGAGTTTACAGCATCTTTAAAATATTTTTCCTTTCTATGGGACATTGGCTATTTTCAGTTGCTTTTGATGATTCCATGTTTGGAAGGATTATGAAGTTCTGTTAATCTTCTTTAATATAATATTTTGTATGAAAGAAATATGCTTTAGAATTTACTTTTAAAAGGGCATTTAAAATATTTAAAGAACCATTGTGGATTTTTTTCTACAGGGTCATCTGAATAACAGACAAAATGTTTTTAGAAAGCTAATGAATACATACCATATTTACATGTTTAACTTTATATATAATTATTCTATACTGTGTCATCCCATTTTCTTTTTCTAACCTGATTCTGTCTGCTACCTACTAATGGAATGTAGTATGGCAGAATGTGCTCTGTGCTATGTATACAATTTACATAACCTGAGACATAGATTATGCTTATTGTGGTAGTACATTTCTTATAAAGTGTATTTGTACCTTATTTTTACCTCTGACCTTATGTATAGAGATCCACACGACTCACATACATGATCTGACCAAGTATTTTATTTATGATGCCTGTCTTCAGTCCCACGTGGGTTTCTATTTCTTAGCATTCCTATTCTGTATATTCTAATGTTACATCTTAAACAGTATTGCTGCTGACTTGATAAAGAGAGGTATACCTCTCGAAAGCTTGTACTCTAACTAAAATGTTTGTCCAATAAAAAAGGCATCACTATATACTGCAGTACACTGATTGTTCATCTGGAATACTGTATAGTCACAGCTACCGCACTCTGTATATATATCCTAATGAGATATATACAGTGGAACCTCTATACTGATTATTACTCTGTTCCATATGGAAGAATGAATACTGAATCAGATGAATATAGAATCAATTTTGCCCATATGAATTTAACTAATTTGGAATAATCCATTTCTAGCCCCAAACCTGATATATAATTAAATAAAAATGCAACCAGAACTTTACCTTTTAGTAAATTTAGTGGCTAATACTGCATTTCTAGACTAATATTGGATTTGACGAATATAGGTGCAGTTGGACTAATGTGGTAAGTGGGGTTCCTCAGGGTTCAGTATTAGGTCCTCTCCTTTTTAACATATTTATTAATGACTTAGAGGTAGGATTGGAGTGTGGTGTCTCCATTTTCGCTGATGACACGAAGTTGTGCAAGGTAATTATATCAGATAGTGATGTGCTTTCCCTCCAAAGAGATTTACATAAAATTGAGGAATGGGCATCTAAATGGCAGATGAGATTTAATACGAATAAATGTAAAGTTATGCATCTGGGAAGGAAAAATAGCCATGCAATTTATAATATTAATGGAGCAAATCTAGGTGTATCGGATATTGAAAGGGATTTGGAAGTGCTTGTGGACAACCACCTAGGTAACAGTGCTCAAAGCCAAGCAGCAGCTGCAAAGGCAAATAAAATATTAGCATGTGTTAAGAAGGGTATAGAAGCCAGGGAAGCAAATATAATTCTGCCACTATACAAATCTCTAGTACGCCCTCATTTGGAATATGGAGTACAATTTTGGGCACCACTTCATAAAAAGGACATTTTAGAGCTGGAAAAGGTACAGAGGAGGGCAACAAAACTAATAAGGGGAATGGAGGGGCTAAGTTATGAAAAAAGACTAACCAAATTAAACTTATTTTCTCTAGAAAAAAGGCGTCTAAGAGGAGATATGATTACCTTATATAAATACATCCAGGGTCAGTATAAAGATTTGTTAAGGGAGCTTTTTGTGCCAAGAGGTTTTCAACTGACAAGAGGACATCCCTTGAGGTTACAAGTAAAAAGATTCCACCTTAAAGAAAGAAAATGGTTCTTCACAGTAAGGGTGGTTAATCTGTGGAAGTCACTACCAGAGGAGGTGGTGACAGCGGATTTGATAGATAACTTTAAAAGGGGACTGGATTTATTTCTAATTCAAAAGAGAATTCAGGGTTATCATGGATAATTAGAGAGGCAGTATTGATCCAGGGAGAAGTCCAGTCGCCGGTGTCTGGGATCAGGAGGGAATTGTTTTTTGTTTTTTTTTATATATACAACTAATTCATTAATAGTTAATCCGCATATTGCAGATCAGAGGAGATCTTAACTTGATGGACTGAAAGTCTTTTTTCAACCTTAAATACTATGTAACTATATGTAACTATGAATATAGGGGTTCCACTATACACTAATATATATGAAAGCACATTAGCTCATATATATGCCAGTTGGCTAGATTCACTAATCTGTCATCTTTATTCACTAAGGTAAATCACTGAATGTGAGGCCTGTGAAGCTGTTTCTAACCCTCCAAATGAGCATGTATGGTAAACAGTGGGGAAAGATAATTGAAAAGTCGAGGGGTAATGATCAATATTTGTTATTGATTACAGCATACCTGTGTATTTACCAAGTAAGTAAACTACATATAGCTAAAATACCCTTCTGTTTTTAGTTATAATTTTGGGAATAAGAACTTTGCCTCATGATAGTGAAGTTGGATAACAAATTTGTTGTCTAGACAACTCTATCATGAAATGTTATAGTAAAAAAAAAAACAGCCCAGCTTCGTAACATTGGTGAAGACCAGTGAATCTAGTATAAAAGGCAACCCAAACTATAATGAAATCATGCTGAATATAAAGGTGCAAGGTTGCAGTGAGTGAAAGAACACAATAAATGCAGTTTCTCTTCCATGGCCTTCTTACGTTAACAGGTAGTATCAATATTTTGTAAACCAGTTACATGAAAAACATAGGAATGTAGAGTTTATAAACTGCACATCTTAAATATTACCCCAAAATAAATAAATATATCCCTTGAATTCAAAAGATTCTTGACATGTATGGATGGTTACCGTGTACTATTTTTGAGAAAAAGAGCTGGTAACACCCACCCAGTAGTGAAGAGGTTAAATGATAAGGCATCCTTATAAGTATGGCATGGGAGTTGTTCCAGCTTTAGTTCTAACAGCAGGAGGGGAAGGAGGAGGGATTGTGGCCAGAGGGGGCTGCTTACAAAAAAACTTCCTGGACTTGTCAGAACAACGTGGATGAGACATACAGGGAGCTGTCTAAGAGAAGCACAGAGACATTAAGCAGAGTTATACAGTGACTGAGTGTTTGAGCTCTGCAGGGGAGATCCTAGCTTTGTAACGCAGAAGCTGTCAAATAGAAAACTTGAAGAAGACTAAGTCGGAAGAGAAAACGTTCATTGCATAGGAAGAAGAAGAGTAGATGATGATGATGATGCACATGATGCTGCAGTTGTCTGGATGCTGGCTCTTACTGACTTTGGTCCATGGTGCAGTGGGATCCCACCTCAAAGGTATAGATGTGTCCGACAAGCATCACCACAAGGTCCAACATGGGCACTGCAGCTACACCTTTCTTTTACCTGAGTTAGACAACTGTCACCCACCACCTCCTGCTTCCTTCCAAGTGTCCAACTCCCTGCAGAGAGATGCCCCACCACAGCCAGAGCACCTCTGGCCCAGCAAGAAGCTGCAGCATCTGGAGAGCATCATGGAGAACAACACACAATGGCTGCAAAAGGTGAGAGGAACACAGACAGTACACACCTGAGCATGGTGTTATCACAGACATGTACTTTATAATCTCTTTTGTATAGACTGTGTGATTGCCCTGGATACACATTGTGTGTTAGTACTAGATATAAACTCTGTGGAGTATATTTAAAAAAAAAAGGATAAAAGTGAGGATAAGTCAGTAGAAGTTGGGATAAGTGAGGTTAAAATATCACCATTTCCTATGTTTTCTATGGAACTTATTATTCAAGCAGGATAAACATTAACTGCTTGATAAATAAATACCATAGAACATAGAGGGGTTTAACTGCACCTTATAACCGCATTTATCCCCACTTTAATATATATATATATATATATATATATATATATATATATATATATATATATATGCCCTTGTTTGTATAATACTGGTACCTTTCTAGTTCTTAGCTCTGGATTAACATTGAAGGTCTTAGCTCTGGATGTAGATTATATGTTTTATCTCTAGATGTAAATTATATGTTTTACAACTGGATTTACACTGTATGTCTTAGCTCTAGATGTAAATGATATGTCTTAGCTTTGGATGTGCACTGTATTTCTTCTCTCTGGATGTGCACGCTGTGTCTTAGCTCTGGATGTAAATGATATGTCTTAGCTTTGGATGTGCACTGTATGTCTTCGCTCTGGATGTGAACGCTGTGTCTTAGCTCTGGATGTAAATTATATGTCTTCGCTCTGGATGTAAATGATATGTCTTAGCTTTGGATGTGCACTGTATGTCTTCGCTCTGGATGTGCACGCTATGTCTTAGCTCTGGATGTAAATGATATGTCTTAGCTTTGGATGTGCACTGTATGTCTTCGCTCTGGATGTGCACGCTGTGTCTTAGCTCTGGATGTAAATTATATGTCTTCGCTCTGGATGTAAATTATATGTCTTCGCTCTGGATGTGCACTGTATGTCTTCGCTCTGGATGTGCACGCTGTGTCTTAGCTCTGGATGTGCACTATGTCTTAGCTCTGGATGTGCACTCTATGTCTTAGCTCTGGATGTAAATTATATGTCTTAGTCCTGGATGTACACTGTATGTCTTAGCTCTGGATGTACACTGTATGTCTTAGCTCTGGATGTAAATTATATGTCTTAGTCCTGGATGTAAATTATATGTCTTAGTACTGGATGTACACTGTATGTCTTAGCTCTGGATGTGCACTGTATGTCTTAGCTCTGGATGTGCACTCTATGTCTTAGCTCTGGATGTAAATGATATGTCTTATTGCTGGATGCACACTGTATGTCTTAGCGCTTAATATATATTGTATGTCTTAGCTCTGGATGTAAACTCTATGTCTTAGCTCTACTGTAGATGTAATCTCTATATCTTGGCTCTGTAAGTGCGCTCTATGTCTTAGCTCTGGAAGTGCACTTTATGTCTTAGCCCTGGATGTAAACTATATGTCTTAGCTCTAGATGTAAACTTTATGTCTTAGCTCTGGATGGACAATGTATGTCTTAGCTCTGGATGTGCACTCTAAATCTTGGCTCTGGATGTGCACTCTATATCTTGGCTCTGGAAGTGCCATCTATGTCTTAGCTCTAGAAGTGCACTCTATGTCTTAGCTCTGGAAGTGCATTCTATGTCTTAGATCTGGATGCACACTCTACATCTTAGCTCTGGGTGTACCCTTTATGCTTTAGCACTGGAAGTATGTGTTAGTACTAGATGTATAAGGTATGTGTTTGTACTGTGTACATACACTATGTGGTTGCTAGTTGTTCATGCTATGTGTTAGCACTGGGTATATAAGATATATGGATATGTACACTATGGGACAGATTTAATTCCAAACCCGCAGACTCAATCAACTCAATCGCAGATGCTATGCTATTCAATTGTTCAAGGCTGCAAGTTACTGGCCCAAAGCAAAAACCGTAAACTATGCACTGGTTTGGAGCAGTTCAGGGCGGGAACATGATAAATTAAGCAAGCCCGTAACCTCCCAATTCAAATCAGCCAATAGAAAATGAGATTATTATGGCAGTAAAACATGGAGGTTACATACCAATCAATTAGGTTTGGGGGTCCAATATAAGATCAGACTCGCAAAACCTGCAAAATAAAGAATTATGAAAATGAATGCCAATACTGTTCTAGTCCATATGGGTGGCCTGATCTATTAACTCATTGATACCCAAGATCGATTTAACCCTGAAGGTGTTTAACCCCCTTGCGGGTAGAGAGCAAAGACTTCTGGAGGCTGTAAGTTACGAGTTTAACCAGTCCCATTTTTTCAAGGGGCGTAACTCGGAAGCCATTCCAAGCCCGCAAAAAAGACAACAATTAAATAGCAAATTAGCTTGCAACCTCACTTACGGGCTCCAGGATCTCCAGAAACCTCACATGAATGACGGCCTATGTGTTTGTGTATGTTAGTCCTGGATATATACACTATTAGCCCTATTAATTTCCCGGAACGTGTAAAACCGTAGCCCGTAACGTAGCCCACATGACTTGCGGCTAATAAATTGGCCCCGTAAAGCAACCCGCAACGACTTGCAGGGTAAGGGTGAGGAAAGGCTACGGGACGTAGAAATTTGAACTGCACGCCTGCATATCCTTTGATCTGTCAAGCCCGTAACTGTTACGTTTCCAATCTCGCTATTAAATTGCAACAAATTCACTGGCGTTCAAGCCGGTAACCCGCAAATGGAGCCAAGAAGCCAACGGGTACTGGAGAGGGCCCGCTACGGAGTTAAAGTCCAATCCATAGCACTGTAAATGCAAATATGCACACTCTACAGTACTTATAATAACAGATAAAGTGATGTTAGGTATTAGAATTAATAGCACATCATTCTCAAGCTCACAAATCGGCAATATAAAATAATTTATTTCATGTTTAATTTCCGTGTTATATCGATCCCAACAATCAATGTGTTAATACATATAATGGAACTTGCATGTAATAGAATATCATATTTACGGCTTTCTCATCATTCATGCATTTTTTCTGGAATGTGAGTCCAATCGTAATTCGTAATTGAAGCCCGTAAGACTTTGAAATCCAACCTCCATTTTTCAGTGACGTAATGATGCGATCTCATTTGCCATTGGCTCCATCTAAACAGGTTCATGGCCGCACATCCAACGTTTGAAAGCTGGTTTACGGGTTTGCGTCTCAAG
This sequence comes from Discoglossus pictus, assembly GCA_027410445.1. Taxonomy (NCBI): domain Eukaryota; kingdom Metazoa; phylum Chordata; class Amphibia; order Anura; family Alytidae; genus Discoglossus; species Discoglossus pictus. The sequence continues at coordinate 210,116,891 of CM050164.1, forward strand.
CTCATAACTCGCGGCAAGTTTTAATTTAATAGCTCTGTAACGCAGCTGAATTTCAAGCCCGCAGCCCTTGCGGGTGTACCAATGCCACTATTGGCTTCTAATTTAATAGGGCTGAATGTGTTTACACTGGGTATACAAGGTATGTGTTTTCACTGAATATAAATGATATGTGCTATCACGTAATATACCAGGCATGTGTTAGGACTGGATGTGGCAGCTATGTGTTAACATTACCGATTCATGCTGTTGTTAGCAATGAATATCTATGCAATGTATCACCTCTTGGCTGAACATGTAAGGTATCAGTACTGGATATACAGACAATGGATATATACAGTATGTGATGCACACCAAGCGGTCACACTACCTAAATTCTAGTAATACTGTGAATACAGGCTGTGTTTTTCTATAACCAGGTGTCCATACTCTATGGTAGTATTACATTTTAACTCTGTGTTATTATTTGGTATAAATGATGTGTATTAGTGTTCTAAGTTTGTTCAAAGATCTCAATCTTTGTGTGTTTTTTTTTCTACAGTGCATCAGAAGCTGTCAAGTTCATTTACAGACAGAAGTATCACAGCATATAGACATTTCTGTACATATATAAATGTATTTCAATGTACTGCACTACATCTTCAGGCACTGCCCTAGGCCTGGCCCTTGTTGGCCTAGGCAGAAACATACAGCTGATGCTTTGCTAATATTGGGTATACCAGGGAGCTTCTTCTTCTAATTTAGGTAATTGGAACGTCATAACAAGGAACTTGCTGAATATCATTTATATTGTTTGTTTTTTTATATTTTCATACAGCTGCCTTAAAATACATGTGATCTCCCTGGCTCGAATAATCCATCTACCAGTATTGCTATAATATGACGTTATATGTCACAGTGGAGAGTGAAAAAGAGCATATACAGCTGGATAAATAATAATAGTCGCAGATACTTTTAATAGTAAAATTATTATCTTTATACTAATATATACACGCAGGCCATATTCTTTTTTTATCATCCCAATTATGAGACTTGACAAATGGCTGTAGATAAAAAGATTTAGGGATAGGAAGGTGCTTTATAGATACTAACCTTCAAGCTTATTTTTAACCCTTCCCCTCAAGATACTTTAGATCACAAATAAAGTCTAACCTGCAACTGGAAAAAGTATCAAGTTTCTGTCAAAAATATTATGAGTACTAAATAGGACTCGCAACAGCTTTTTTAAACACTTATTATAGCTGTAACAGCAATTAAACACACAATACTGTACTTTAAAAGCATCGGAAGGCATGGAAAGTCATTATAATTAATGGCACAAGAGTCTCAAACCCACAAATATGCAATTAAAAATATAATTTTTAAATGTTTTTTCTGAGTAATATCTATCCCAGGTCTCAAGGGGTTAATATCATGAAATCCACATGGACTTTAGTGATGATCTAATGCATTTCATAGAGTGTTTGATTGTGAGCCCAATTGGCAAATATTACTTATTGGCACTAATTAATTCTTAGCCTCCAATTGCAGATTAAGTGTAACTTCCTGTGTCTAAGAAGTAAATCTCAGGCTTGCTGAAATATTGTCAGATCATATGGCCCGTGAAATCACACTTATAAAGGCAGGGTTTACGAGTTCAGCCTTGCAGTCGGGAATTTGCGAGCTGGAGTCAATAGACTACATCTAAACATTTATTTATAGCCTAAAATCAAATAAATGGTCCCTGTATGGGTCTGCCCACTGCAGCATATGCACAGGCTCTGCAGAGCTGGATGTGCAGTGTACAGTAGTGTCCCTGACGATCAGGGACCATCTCTCAGCAGCACATTGCAGAATGTTGCTGAGAGATGGTCACTGATTGCTTAGTATGAGACACTACACTGCTCTATACTATAGAGTCTGTGTCTTTGTGAGCTGCAGAGGGCAGACCCAAGTAGATACTATTTGATTTTAGGAAGTAAAAACAGAGCTTATAATCACTTCTTGATATAAGAAAGTACATTAAAGTAAATAGACAAGCGTGAATATTATACACCTAGTAAAATAAAGAAACCTTCCAAACTCCTTTAAGAAAATGACAAGATGTGACTGATAGCTTATTTAAGCATTTGGAAGCTTCAGTTGAGATATATGATAAATGGAAATCTGGACAAAAGGAGCTAGAAGTCTTGATTTGGAACCAGGTCTGTCTTTTGTCTGCAACTGGTTTAGGGGTTTGAATAAAGTTTCTTCTAGGAAATTACTGCTAAGTAAATATGATCCCAAATGAATGTTGTCTTGTTTTCTTAGCTCATGTGCTCTTCGTGCTGTCTCACATTCATCTGACACAAGCTGCTGTGCACATCTGTCCCTGATCCCTGACTCAGGGATCCAAACACCCACACTGTAATCTATAATCTGTCAGCGACATGGTCAGCTACTGACCTCAAACAACCACTAAAATTATAGATTTTTTCAGTTTAATAATAAGGACATCTAGTTTTTGACAAAAATCAATAACAAGCTATCCTTAAAAAATTAGTTCTATAGGCATTCTTATGCCCCTTTTAGCTCGCTTGTGCCCTTCACAGGGAGAAATATCCAGTGATACATCAGTCTGATCTCACCCAGTAGAGTGATCCAGCCCCAGTTTACTTTAATTTTGTTTATTCAAATGGCCCTTGGGGTCTAGTCACCCTAAGGGTGATAGGGGGCTTGAGACATGGGCTCATTGTGCCTTAGGGAGTTAAGCTATAAACCAAAGCCCAATAAATATATTCTTTTAAAGAGTTTATAATTGGCAAAATGTTTTTTGAATGCATTGATTAAATAATTTAGGTTTACATACCCTTTATAGGCAATTCAATTCAACATCCGAAAGTTCGGGGATATAGGCCGTATGTCTACGGGCCTGCTGCGGGCACACAGACTTATGGGGCTATTCAATTGAACAGGCCCGCAAGTTACGGGCCGAAAGCTGAAACCGTAACCATGCACTTGTACGGAGCATTTCAGGGCGGGAACATGATCAATTAAGCAAGGCTGTAACTCCCGATTTAGAAACAGCCAATAGAAAATGAGACCATCATTATTACAGCAGTAGAACATGGAGGGTACACATCAATCAATAAGCGTTTAGAGGTCCGATATGCGATCAGACTCGCAAACCAGCAAAATAAGAATTATGAAAATGAATGCCAAGACTGTTCTAGTCCATATGGGTGGCCCGATATGTATTAACTCATTGATACCCCAGATTGATTTAGTCCCAAAATGAAACATAAAATAAAAATTATTTTCATTGGCAATTTGCGGGCTTGGAACTGTTGTGCATTTAATACTAATGTCTTACATAATTTTCCCCATTATTTACAGTGCAGTATTGATTTTATATTTGCTTTTACAGTGCTATGGACATGTCTTTAAGCCCTTTGCGAGTCCTCCTTGGAGCCCATAACTTGTGGTCCGAATTTTGCTATTTGCAGCCTTGGTGGGGTGGTTAGCAAGGGGGACTCGGAGCAATTGAATAGCGATTTTAGTGATAGTAACGCTTCCGTACGTGAAAGATCAAAGGCTTGGAGGGGCCTTAACTTGCGATGTTAACCATAGGAAGGAATCGGAGGCCAGAGCCCGTAACCCTATCGGAACCCGCAAAAAGACGCCAATTGAATAGCAAAATAAGTTATGGCCTCCATTACGGAAGCCCGGATCTCCCGATGCCTCATTTGAATGAGGCCCTATGTTTATTTTTATTTTTTTGGGTTTCTAAAATGTTTTGCCCATTATCAGGTATAGTTATTGAATAGACCATATAGACTACATCATTCCATTATCAGAATAGTATGAGCAGACCCACAACTGTTGACTGCATTGATGACATTAGATTGGCTAACAGACTGAACAAAGTTATTAGATAAGTAATTTATCAATGAAGGCTAAATCTGCAGATTCTTTCACGACCAGATGATGTTCGATATGGGGAGAAGATCCTTCTAGACTGCCCAATAAACATTTTAAGTTTAGTTTTACTAGATCTTTTTGTTTCTTTAAAAAAACATATTTATGTCATTCACTTGCTGCATGTAAGCTGAAAAAATATTTAAAATGTCAGTGATCCTTTAATTAAGTGAACAGGGCCTTCTTAGGCAGGTGTTTGAGATGCTTCACAACTTCACTCTGCAAGTTCTTACAGTACATGGTAGTATAGGACTTTCTGAAGACAGTATACAGTGGACATACAAGCATGTTATATTTGCTTTACATTTTAACTTGTTTCTTGAAAAATAAACCTGTGTAGAACTAACGCTAGTGATGGCATTGAATCCACAATTGTATATATGTATGTATTTCATGGGTTCCCTGGTGGTCGAGTAGTTAGGATTTGGTGCTTTCACCGCAGCAACCTATCAGGGAACCAATAAGTCACACCACCCTCAAGCCATGCAGGGTTGGGCCTGGTCGGGACTTGGATGGGGGAACACCTATAAATAACAGGAGCTGTGTGCTGTGGATCACTGGAGAAGGAACTGGCAACCCCCTACAGTATCTCTGCCATGAATACCAAGTGGATCAGTATGGTGTGTTGCGGTCCATGATGTCACGGAGAGTGAGACGGAAACAACAACAACAACATGTATTTTACATTAATTTAGCCATTATTATTAATTCCTGTGAGACTAAAATAGGGGATTTATTCATACTATGCCTTATGTGTCTTGTGCTATGTAGTATGTTGGTACAGTATACTACGGTATAAGGCAGCCCCTGGGGAAATAATTAAGGGAGGGGGCTTTTGACCGGGCTTAGTGCTAGGGAAGATAAAGATTGTGGGTGGTTCTTAGTGGGAGGGTATAAGTAGAGGTGTTTCCCGCCATTGGGCACCAGTTAATCAGCACAGGAGCAAGTAGTTACCCTCCCGCCCTCCCTGTTATTAAAGGTTTGTGTAAATGTTTGTTGTTGTCACAGCTTGGCGGGGGTGCTGCATCACCCTAGGGGGGAGCTCATTAGTCTGTTAGGTTTCCGGTGAGTGGTTGTTGCCAGAGGTCCTCTGGACATGGGGTTCCATTAGCCCTCTGGCGGCGTGGTGAGCTCCTTGCGTGTAAGGGTATGCAGCTACCTCTTGTTATATGGTTAAATTGTTAATTATTAATAAAGCTGTGGCCTGATTATACCCAACTATGGCGTGTGTGTTATTTATTTGAGGGTAAGGGTATGTTATATTTATTCAGATCTAGGGTCACTTATGCTATTACAGTAATAAAGTGCTAAATGTTCTTGTAGCAGTGTCTTGTGATTGTGACATAGTCAGGCTGAGAGAGAAAACCATGACCCCAGCAGGATCCATTCTGCGCATTCATACAATAACTGACAGTCGGAAGGGCAAGAGTATGGGGACAGGGGCCCAAACTACACGCACAGGGAGAATGTGGTCCTCCTCTGTGAAATCCATGAGTGCCCCGCTATCCTTGCAGGGAGAGGGAGGTAGCAGCCACAGTAACAGCAGTGGGCAAAGCGGAGAGTGATGTGAGGTCCGTCAAGCCCCGTTTTGATCATCTCCGGGCCAAGGTAAGGAGAATGATGGCCAAGGAGGCCAGTCAAGCCGCAGCACCAAGTGGTGCCCCCCAAATGACTGTGAAATATAATGAGTGGGAGAGGGTGGCCAAGGACCTTCTGAGCCAGTTGCCCATCACTGGAGCTTCAGGCCTGGTGGACCAGCAGGATCCAGCCTCCATGTCAGGTGAATATCACATACACCAACATGCCACCAAAACATCACACACATGTAGATAATGACACTGACATGTCAGGTCTATGGAATTAACTAGAGATGTATCATTCATGCGTCATTTAATCTATAAAGCTGACAAATCACTGTCATTCATGGGCACAACAACAGTAATCAACCAATAGAGAGTCTGTGTATGGGTGTACCCACTGCATCATATGCAGTTACAGACCGCAGCCAGAATCAAGATAGTGTTAGGAACGATCAAGATCAAGAACCAATGAATAGATCACATCTAGCAAATGATAGCTTCGCATAGTTGCAATTAAGAGAATAATCCAGGTCAAATGCTAGATGGCAGATAGTTAGGAACGAACACAAACCAATGCATTATTCATCATACTTAACACATGTATAGTACCTTTCTTTTCTCTGTTCCAGCTTCCAAGAGGTCTGGGTCCAATGATGAGCCAGAGGCGGGGGCGTCTGCCACATTGGAGCAGGACCTAGGTGACCAAGCCCCCTCCCAGCAGGAGGAGCAGGGGGAGGAGGAGCCAAGGAGGAGGACATCATGCAGGCAGTGGGGTCACGTGCAGGACCAATAGCCACACAGGTGGCATTTGACCCCACTGTCCTCCTCCTCCAAATACTGAGTCTATCACCAGGGCCCTCATACTGGAGAGACGACCGGTCGTGCCATCACCTCTCCCCCCAGCAGTGCATCGGACTGGCTCCCACCACCAGGCCCACCCCTCACCCAGCAACAGCCCCCCACACAGACTTCCATCCCCGCCACCACCAAGCCAGGCTGCTCAGAGGGAGATGCTGGCCTTCATGCACCAGCAACTGGAGTGTCTTCAGGGGATCCAGGCCAGCATCTCCGCCAATCATGCGGAGGTCATGAGCAGCCTAGCCAGGCAAAATATGGAGGAGAGGCACCACCTGACAGAATCGTACCTTGCTGGGCTGCTCAGGATGGGGGCGTAGGCAGGGTTTTGGACTAGAGCACAGCGCATGGCATCTGCAGTCACTTGCTGGATTGCGCTCTGGTCCCCAGCCCGCTTCCTGCAGCCCAGAGGCATCCCCCACGCACCCGCAGCCAAGCCGCTCCTCCCGCCATGCCTCCACCATCACCACCAGCACTACTGCATGTGCCGCTGCCTCCCCCTGCCCACCACCACCATGGAGACGGCGGCCTGCCACAGGGGATTGGGGCCCTTATGCAAGGCAAAGGAGGATATAGGGGCTGCACATATTTGTTTGCCTTCTCAACAGCACTCCTCATTGGCAATCTATTGGTCCAAATGTTAATGTAATCTAGCCTAGTATAGGATCATGGCCTATGTGATGGTGATATTTTGTACGCAGATGGCTACCACCCATCACATGGTCCATGATCCTCTTCTCTGTGGACACGTAGGGTTCTATATAACATTTCACCAATGGATGGTCACTGAGGAATGCTGTTGAGAAGAGATGCTGCACTCCCTATATTTTTAAGGCCTTATTTTGCAGGTTATTGTTTTCTTTTTCTTTTTTCGTTTTAGGCACAATTCAGGTACATGAAGGCATCGTCTGCATCTGCAAGCATTATCAAAGGAATAAAGTAATTGTAAGATATTCCCAGTGCCACTCGGGTAGACATTCCTTCAGTTCCAGCACCCCTTAAGATGTAGCTCCCACAATATTAAAGCTATCATATATCCAGATATCTCAGATGATTATTATTAGCTTAAATGAAGACTTGCAAAGTCTCACAATGGCATGGTAATGAAAGCCAGCATTAATACATGCACTAGTGAAGCATGTAATCCTCTCCTCAATATCAGTCTGAGAACAGATACTTGTGTCTGATGTAAGTAATGGTAATGGTGAATCTGGCTGCTGACCGTTTGTGTCCTATCCGTCCTAATGGCTATTTGTACCGTATTGCTGATATTATGAGTATCCTTTAACATGTGCTAACACCTGTATAGCTGATGGATGTGATATCAATGTTATTGAACAATATCATATGGATAAGTTGATAGTACACCTTGACCACTGACACTTCTCACAGCTAAGCATTTACTGTGAGATGACACATCATTATTAATGGTCATGGCCAGTGAGATATCCTGAGAACTAGCTAATAGTTAGTAATGCTTGCAGATGGGAATCAGGTGAGTTGGTACATGCATGTTATTTTGTTATTTTTTTTTTTTTATCCTCCTCTGCCTTTTTTTTTTGACCACCTTTTTTCAGTTTTGTGTTTTAGGAAAACACTGTATGCGTGAAACTGGCTTGGATGAGATAGCCCAGATGTTTGTGCTATGCGCATTACTGGTTACTTTGATGAAATGAAGTGATTTCTTATGATTCCGGTTGCAGTGGTGTAGTGACCACATGTGACCCTGGTAGGTGCTATGCATCATGATTATTCTAGACTATGACATTAGCCCCTTAAGAGATATCCCCTTTTTCCCCCATAACCTCTTGGTCTTCCGGGATCCGCCCACACCAAACCCATGATATTAATGCACAGTCTTGTCCATTTCTAAGTGTGCTCTGTGTATGAAATAAAGCTTTGTTATACCGTTCTCACCGTGTTAATGGTTGGGGTTTTGAGGTGATATCAAGAAATATCAGCCCAGCATCAATAAGACAAAAAATATCCACAGTATCCAATAAGAAAGTGATTAATTTATCATCAATAATGTTAACTAAGGCGGATATATCACTATTGGAGAAAGGACTTAATTTTGTACCAGTATCCCCATCGGATTGCTTTGAGAATGTAAAACATTTAAATCGTTTTATAAGAAAATTGGCTATTAAAAAAGAATATTATGAAAAAGAACGGAAACAAATGGAAAGTTTAGGACTCTCAATGGAGGACTCTGTGGTTTTAAAGGACTTGATGTCACTATTAAACACAAACGAAATGGAAATATTGGTTACTCAAGATCCATTTTTAAAGACCTATTGTAAGAATAAGAGTAGATATACTCCGGAAATTAAAAACTTCAATCACCTTGAAGTCTTCATAAGCCTGGTGTCGAAAGATTTCCAAAAATGGGAAATGAGCAACAAAAAACATTTTCAAGAACACAATCTGTCTAGAGAAGAATTTAAGGCTTTAACTGAATTAAAGGCTAAAAATGTCGAGATTAAATCTGCTGACAAAGGTGGAAATCTTGTCATAATGGACAAGTCTGAATATAAAGAAATGTGCTTACGATTCTTCAGAGACTCTAGTACATATAAAACTATAACTAGAGATCCATCTCTTGAATATAGCACATAATTATATGCTATTCTGACAGAAACTAAAGATAAGGGCCTAATCAGCAAGAGAAACCTTGACTATCTTTATCCTGAAGAACCGAGAATAGCTGTCTTTTATAGCCTACCAAAAATCCATAAAAACAAACTGCCGATACCAGGACGTCCAATAATATCAGGAAATGGATGTCTAACAGAAAGAATAAGTCAATTAGTGGACCATAACTTAAAAACCTTTGTTGAATCGCTGCCAGCATACTTAAAAGATACTACGGATTTAATCAAACATCTTGATGATGTGCAAATTCAACCACATGCAATCCTGGTATCAGTAGATATGGAACAATTATACTCTAGCATTCCGCACGAAAAAGGTATTATGGCGGTTAAACACTTTTTGGAAACAGAGAGTAAAGAAAAAGAGGAGTGGAATAACTTTCTACTCTGTCTCTTGACCTTTACACTAACTCATAATTACTTTCTGTTCATGAATAGCTGGTTCATTCAACAACGTGGAACAGCTATGGGAACAAGTTGCGCTCCCAACTACGCAAACCTTTACTTAGGCTTTTGGGAACAGACAGTAGTATTTATTGAAGCTATGGAGCATTTTACTGAAAAAATATTAATATGGTACCGCTATATTGATGACATAATAATCATTTGGACGGCACTGAAAGACTTCTTCAGGAATTTATTAAAACTCTCAACATCAACAGCCTTAATCTACAATTTACATATGAATATGATGAAAATGAACTTAACTTTTTGGATCTTAAAATTATTAAGGATCAAACTGGTGATATAAGTACCACCATTTTCAGAAAACCCACTGCAACAAATATGTTATTAAACAGGACCAGCCAGCACCCTGAACCTCTGAAAAGGGGAATCCCAGTTGGGCAATATTTGAGACTCAGAAGAAATTGTACTACTCTAGCTGAATTTAAAGTCCAAGCTGACAACCTTAAAAAACATTTCCGGGATAGAGGTTACCCTAACCGGGTTTTTAAAAGGGCATATCAAAAAGCTGTTAAAGCCCAGAGAACAGAGCTTCTTTATAAACCAATTGAACAAAAAAATGAAGAATTGGTGAGATGCATAATGAAATTTGGAAGTGATCATGTGAAAATAAAGTCTATTCTAAATAAATATTGGTATCTCCTTCTGAAAGATCCAGTAATCAAGAAATCTGTATCTCTGCAAGCATCTGTGACATATAGACGAGGAAACACTATTGGCGATCATCTAGTACATAGTAAATTTTCTGAAAATCAAATTAAAGAAACGTGGTTGAATAGAAAAGGATTAAAGAAATGTAAAAAATGCAAAGCATGTCAATATATCCAACAGGAACAAGAATGTATATACCCCCAAACTGGTCAAAAATATCCTCTAAAGAAGTCTTATGATTGTTCCTCTTCATACGTGGTATATGTAATCTTCTGCTCATGTCCCAAATTATATGTTGGGAAAACTGAAAGACCTTTGCTGCGACGAATCTTAGAGCACATATCCTCAATTCGTAATGAATTAGACACGCCAGTGGCAAGACACATGATGAGATACCATCCAAACCATCCATACAACATAGGATTCCACGTAGTCGATATGATCTCCAAAACTAAGAGAGGGGGTAATAGAAAAAAGATCCTATTACAACATGGAAGCAAGGTGGATCTATCTTTTGAATTCTAAGGCGCCTGACGGGCTAAATGAGGGGTTCACATTTACACCTTTTATTTAATTAATTTATTCATTTATTAACAATTCTTTATAAACTTTAACCTCATGCATTATGCATCCACAATGCAGCACTTTTCACAATCACAAATAACTAACTGAATATTAGTATATAGTATTGATTAGTCATAACTAGTACCTTTTATATTGCACAAATTTGTATATTTTACAAAAGTGTCCACATATATGAACAGTGATTTATACTTCACATATGTAGAGATATTAATTAAATTATTTTATTTGGCACTAGAAGTTAGAAATTCTATATTTACTAGTTCTCACTTTAAAAATACACCTCAACTTCTTCTTAGTTCCCCATTACTAATTCCGCCCGATTGATAGCCTCAGCTTGATGATTTAATCTTTTCTTTGCATTTACCTTCTAATGAAACTTGGCAATTTTGCTTTTGATTCTAAAGATCTCCTTGTTGTGTCCCCTCTGTAGCACATATATATATGTGTTATAGGGGAACATATCATTGAGGGAGACAACCTTCTCATGCTTCTCTCCACATAAGTATTTTTACTGCCTACTAACAGGCAGGATAACAAATGAAGTGTGGCTCGTGTTTAAACATGGCCATTCTTTGGTTTGCGTTCCAGCTTGAAACGCAACTAACGCAATATCCGGTTAAAACCGGATGTTGTGTGAGCGGTCTCCATTTTAAGCCTAGCGTTTCAAGCTGGAACGCATTGGAGCGCTTTCAGCGTTCAAATAATAATGTGGTTTCGTTTACTATGCGTTCCAAGCTGAAACGCATTTAAGTGCAAGCCAATAGGAGAGAATTCTCCTTTATACACTGTATTGCCCATAATGCTCCTGTTCTGGGACACATGATACAGACAAACCAATCACATACTGGCAGGAAGTAAAATTAAGGAAAAAAAACTGCGAAATGGGCCCAGTCTCTTCCTATAAATAATGCCAGGCCAATAAGACAAAAATTATGCCCTGAGGAAGCCATGTTATGGTGAAACCGGTTGGCAAATGAAATCACAGTCACTGTCACTGGGATGGAATTTTGGCTTATTTGGAAGCCTTAACTATATCCTCCAGCTGATTTTTGAATTGAATTGGCTTTATATATATACATTTTTGAAACGCAATTGACAGGTGGATAATGAAACCAGTGGCCTATTAAGGCACAAACACCTATCTGGTACCCTCTGCAAGGTGCTGTAGGTAAGAGGGGAGTTGCACAACCCCCATTTTCTTCTTTCACCATTTTATATCATTGTGTTGTATTATATTCAAAATCTATATATTCAGAAATTTCCTTCTTAAGGAATTCTATAATATCCATACCCAAGTGCATACTGTGATTTGTTCATTTATAACAGCATTTATATGCATTTTTAAAAAATTGTGTTACTTAAAGCATATCCAATGATTTGCATGTGCATAGATAAGGATTGCTTTTATACATAATTCCCCATGTATTTTCAGTTATATATTTTTTCTTCCTGCCAGGAAATATTCTGTCTCTTTCATTGTAATAGGTGGTCTGTCCCTATTATTATTATTATAGGTTTATATAGACTATTTGTGCCAATTTCTCTTCTCCTTTATTATAAAGGTTCATATTAAACATTGGCCATCACTGGCAACTAGTTCTAGACACATAGATGTGCAGGATTGAATCAGAACAATATCATATGCTCTGATAGGGGTGAAGTACACAAGTATTATTTTAAATTTCCATATATTTTTTTCTTATTTTTTGCGTCGTGGTCTGTCTAAATAAAGGAATACGTTAATATATATTACAATTTTTGTGCTTTAATGCACCTAGTAAAGTCCTTTTTTTTTGTGACTTAGGGTTTTGAGACATCCACATACTTTACATTTGTATCACATTCCTATATTGGTATATAGCAAAATATGGGAAAAATACATGTGTTTATACAGTTTATTAGGTACTTATACCTCACAACGACGATTAAAAAGTTAAAACCAAGGATAGTAAGGGTAAACTAAAAGCAATGCCATCCATGTGGCTTAAAAAATCCAAATCAGTAGGATATTCAATATCTCATGTATTATATTTGTAAGTTATTGAGGATTCTAAAGTGCAAATGTTCTATCATGCGTCCAAAACACTAGTTACATAGATTAGTATCTACATAGAATATATATTGTTTCTGTCCCTATCTGAACCCCATATCTGCCAATTTTTGCCAATTTAGCCTAAATGCTTCTAAGTCATACACATTCTTGCTGCTATGAAGCGGCTGTATCACTTGGCTATTATTTACGAAAGCTCTATGAATACTTCAAAGAAATAGCCTTAATGCTATGTATGTTTGTATTGGATAGAGAGCGGGGTAGTATAGGGGATCTTATTTAAAGATCACATTTAGAGGACACGGGGAACAGAGCACCATGCGTCTATATGCGTGTCACTGTGGACCGCATGTGACGCTCCGCCTACGCCTATATCAATAAACTAATGAGCCCTAGTTATTGTGCAATAGATTAATACATATAATAATAATAATACTAATATTATAATAATATAGGGTTAATACACATGACAGGTCCAATTTGTAATACTCTGTAGTATCAACATTCCCCTGAATGGCAGAGAAGAAATATAACAGGTGATAATGATCATTGATTGATACCAAAACACTTGATGGGATTTCAGCAAATGATAATGGGTATGCATCTTGGCACATGGCCACCAGCAATTGCGTGGAACTTTCTAGGACGGGCGTAGTAGAGATTGTCCCTGATGGAGGTGAGTTGCTCCACTTGCCTCCGCATAGCCTCCATGTGTGTTTGCGAACCCTCCTGATGGGTTAGAGTAGATGATTGGGGTGTATGTTCCCATGGTCCCCTTCTGGTTCTCTACCTTGTTGTGGTGAAGGGGCTTGTGTACTTCAATGAAGCTGTGAGCTATACCATGTAGGGTCACTCTAGGTGGGCAGGTCATAGCAGAGAAGTTAGAAAAATTGCTGTCCACTGGAGAAGAAACTGGCAACCCACTCCAGTATATTTGCCATGAAAACCTTGTGGATAAGCACAGACAGAGACATAGATAAGTGTGCTGCAGTCCATAGGGTCACAGAGAGTCGGACATGACTGAAGGACGGAACAACAAAAAATAAAATGTTACCCTGGTACTTGATATATGTGATGTGGTGGTGTAATTTAACCACTATTTCTTTTCCCAATGTAGATCTGATGAGTGAGATGTGTATAAGATTATCTTTGAATTTTTTGTGAGAATAATACGAGGATAATATGGCAGGCAATTTCATGTTTTTGTGTTGCAATTTAATTAAGCAGTATGTCTAATCGCTTTCAGCATCTTGAAGCCACACTTTTCATATTGGCATATGCATGACCGTTCCAACATATGGCAAAATAAAATATTTTTTTAAGGCCTATTAGTTCCTTGGAAATTGTTGTGCAATAAATTATAATGCCTTCCATTGCTTTCCCCATATTTTAAAGTCCATTGGTTTGTTTTAATTGTCTTTTGCAGTGTTACAAATTAGTCTGTAAACCATTTGCCGGTATTTGGAACCCATAACATATTTGGCTACATTTGCCATTTGAGGCTTTAAAGGCAATTGGAATTGTAGCAATTGAATAGCGATTTAGGATTTTAGTAATTGTAACATTTGTGGTCTTGAAAGATCAAAGGCTTAAATGAGTTGGGAGTTACACTTTTGACAACCGCAGGGATTTTCCGTCTATAATTCGCAAATCGTTTGCGGGTAGCTAAAAGACGCCAATTGATTAGAAAATTAGTTAACGGGCTATATTACGGGCTCCAGTAACCAACAATTGCTCAACTGGATAGGACCCCGATAGCCCTATTAAATCAGAGCTATGTGTAAAACCATACAGTAGCTCGTATTGTAGAAAGTAGGACCTACAGCTATTAAATTAGCCCTGTAAAGCAGGCTGCTGCCGATCTGCGGGTTTGCTGCGAAAAAAGCCTACGGGATGAGCAAAGTTGAACTTCTAGGCTGCAAATCCTTTGATCTGTGAAGCCCGTAACCGCTCCAATCATGCGATTAAATTGCAACAAAGTCACTCGCGAGCTAGCCTGTAACACGCAAATGGAGCCCAAAGCCCAACGAATGCTGGGGAGGACTTGCAAGGGGGGTAAAGTCCAATACGTAGCACTTTAACTGTAAATAAAATCACTCTACTGTACTTATATTTAAAGTGAAAGTGATGTTAGGTCTTAGAATTAATAGTTCAGCATTCTCAAGCCCACAAATCGGCTCAATAAAATACTTTATTTCATGTATATTATTTGTATTATCCCGGCAATCAATGTGTTAATAGATTTGATGGAACTCACATGTAATTATTATTATTATTATTATTATCGTTAATTTGTAATGCGACAACATATTCCATAGCTCTATACATAAGTTTAGTTACAGGCAATGACAAGTTCAAGATTCATACATTGCAAGGAGTGGATGGCCCTGTCTTTGAGCTTGGATTGAAAAGCACCTTGCAGGATTGAAACTCGCAATCTAAAGGTTGAAGTTTGTATGTGGTACAGTAGGGAGAGAGTAGTGCTGAGCATGTTAGGGTGGGAGGTTATAGGCTTCCTTTAAAGAGGTGTGTTTTTATTGAAGTTTTGAAGGATTTAAGGCAGGAGGATAGTCTGGTGAAGCGAGGCAAGGAGTTCCAGAGATTAGGGGCAGCACAAGAAAAGTACTGGAGGCGGCAGTGAGAGGAGGTGACAAGAGTTGTAGAAAGAAGAAGGTCGTTAGCAGAACGAAGAGGGCGTGTGGGGGAGTATTTGGAGATGAGAGCAGAGATGTATCGGGGTGCGCTGTTGTTGAGGGCTTTATAAGTTAGGATCAAGATTTTAAACTTTATTCTGGAGGCTAAGGAAAGCCAGTGAAGTGATTGACAAAGAGGAGCTGCCGATACTGAACGTTGTGTACGGATGTAATAGAATATCATATTTGCGGGTTTATTAATATTGCATTATGACTGGAATGTGGGTCCAATTGTAACTCTTAATTGAAGCATCCATTTTTCACTGACATAATGATGACGATCTCTGTTTCCATTGGCTCCATCTAAATCCGTAACTACGGATTTGCTTAATTGATCATCAACAAAACCACAAATCCGACGGCCGACAATTGGTTTACCGGTTTGCATCTCATGCTCGTAACTCGCAGACCACTCTAATTTAATAGCACAGTAACTCGGCCAAATTTCAAGCCCACAGCCGCTGCAAGCTTCACATTGCCCTTACAGGACTTACGTACTAGATAAAGTGCCGCATAAGTAACAGAGTATACTATGAGCAATAGTATGAACAAAAAAATAGAGTAATAGGCAGACTGTTTTGAGTAACTGATAGATCAAAGTGTGAGTAACAGAGGGTATATTTTAAGCAACAGCCAGATAATACATGTAATACACAATGTAAAATAAGAGTATTTTTTTGACATAATAGTATGAGTGATGGGTATGAATAATAGTGTGAGTAGTAGAATGCAGAATAAGCTATCACCCAGATTCACTAAACTTTGCAAGATCTGTTACTGTCCTTGCAAAGATTAGTGAATCTACATCCATGTAATAGATCATAGAGATTATTTTGTCAGTAGTAGGTAGAGGATTTTGAGAGTAAAAGACAAAGTTTACAGTAATAGATCAAAGCATGAGTAACTGATAAAGCAACATGGGGCCATATTGTGAGCACGAGACAGATAATGTGACGAGTAACAGTCAACTACATGAGTAAAAGGTAGATCGTCATATGAACAAATATGTGTATGCTTTATACAAAAAAGAATAACAAATAGAATACTTTCAAATCTCACTCTAGCTTCTTTCTATAGAAGATGGACATGTGCCTTATTCTTATGACCCTTATGTGTAAGAGGGATTACACAAATATCCCCCTGGGACCCTGGGAAAACCTTTTTAATGTGTGTGCTGTGCAACACAATACATTACTAGCCCTTGTAGCAACAAAAGAGTTAACCAAAGATAACCACAAGTAAAAACACTGTCAGTTTACAAGCAAGATGTAATACATAGCTACAAATTAGTGCCTGTGGGGGGTAGAACTATTTCTGCTCTAGCACACTTCACTGGCCAGGCTGCTTCTTCTGTTTGACACAAATCATCTGAAATATGTACCCAGGGACACTTGTCTGGCCGGGCCCCTATTGTAAGTTCAGGGATCTGCCTGCCAGTTGTGTTCTGGTAAGTTAGCTCTCTGCGCTCATATACTGTGTGTAGAACCAGATGTGCAGCAAATGGGACAGGAGCATGAGGGGCCAAAACTAAGGCTTTTCCATAAAGGGAAGATGTTCTCAGCTTGTGGCTAGGTCATGCACAAATGCATTCTCTCTCGAGGATGGCAACCAGACTCTTGTTGTGGGTGGCAGTCATGTTAAAAGCAATGTATAGTACTGAGGATCATGATGTTGCTTCATGGACAAATACATTTATGACTATATTAAAGACTAATGGTTTTGCAATTATAAACCTGGTAACAACTTTGGCATATTAAAAATATAATTCCCAGAGCAGGTGTGTGACAAACATAATTCACAAGCTACTATTATCTCTGGCTAGAAATCATTAGCTGTGACTGTGCAGAAAGCCCACCACCCACCACAGATAATTCCACACTACCAGTATGTGGGAGAAGGAACTTGAAATATGGATTTATTTAATTAATTGTGCATTAAAAATCAACCTGTATTAGATTGTGCTTTATTGTAATAGAGCTGCAATGTATACATATTATTACTGATCAGAAGTAATTCTTATTAAAAATGGCCACTGAGATTCATAGTGCAATATTCCCTAGTGAAAAAAATCTACATATGATTTAGTCTTATTTAATGATCAGATTCCCCAGGGGTAATTGTAAGTGGAGTTAAGGCCAGGTTGACAAAAATAAAAAATATGTCCAGCTGAATCTTGTCTAATTGACTGACCAATTTAGACACGTATTTGATACTTCCTTAGAAAATCATCACTGCTATTCACTCTTCAAACAAACTTGTAAAAAATCATGCAAATCAGAGAGATTTTCCCTGACAAAACTTACAGGAAGAAATTAGATTCCAAGCTCTCATAAGACCAGTGCCGCTTCTCCCCCGTACCATATAATATCAATATATATGTGCTATTCTGTCTTATTTATACTGTCTTCAACTCTATGTACAATATTATCTCTGTGTTTATTCTGTTGCTAGTGCTATGGAATCTGCTGGCGCGCCATAATTAAGATGCAATAACACAAAAAACTTGTAACCATATATAGAGAAACTGGGAAGAAATGTGTAACTTCTCCTTTTAGCACCAGTTTTATGACATATAGTACTCTAATTACTTAGGTGGGATGCTTGTTAAATTACATTCCAGCATAATGTTCTGAATTTTTACAGAAATATTCTAAACTGAGTTTGAAAATAATTTCTATCATAGTTGCAATCAGACACTCAACATCGTTGCTATCCGTCTTCCTAGAGGCAGAATGTGACTGCAATTGAGAGTGAGGCGATGCATAGGCAAACATTTATTTGTTACTATGTGTGCATATAATCCAAGATATCCTCTACATCTGACTGAGGGTGTTCAGTTCACTATCAGAGAATGTCTACGTCGAAATGATGTATGTAGCCTGAGTGTAATAGCTGTCGTAGAAGCCTTACTTAAGAAATCAATGTCCACAATATTTTGGCTTCTTGTCTACCAGTGGTGCAGGTGGTGCAATTCATCACGGGGGGGGCATCGCGGTGTGATTTTTTCCCCCCGTAGTGTGGGGGCACCTCAGACCCCTCATGCCCAGCACAGTGGGCCTCCATGGACCACCTTGACTGCTAAGAGGGGTGGGTGCTGTGTGTTATGTGAAGATGTCTGCTGAGGGATACTGGCTGCTATGTAGAGATTGTATATATATATATAACATTTCTGTGTAGTCACCCCACCCCCTGCTGGGCCAGCTTTGCTGCACCAGCCCCCCACAAAGGTTATTACTTATAAATGTATCACGCTCATCCTAGAGCTGTGCCTTAGGCAGAGGAGCTTCATGAAATCCGGAAATAAAGGAAGGGGAGCAGCTATGGGAAAAGGATCAGCTATGGAAAGGGGTCCTGACGGGGAGCAACTATGGAAAAGGAAGGGTGTCATTGGGGAAGGGTTCTTTGGGAGGGGAGATGTTATCAGAGGGGCACTGAGTGAGTTGGCACAAAAAATGTTTTTGAAAACCCCCACACGGGGGGTGGGGGGGTTGGGGTGCAATTTTCTTTTTGCACCAAGGACCTCCATTCTCTAGCTCTGCCACTGTTCCTGTCTGACCAGATCTACACGATCGATCCAATCTAAAAAGTTTTTTATCTGTACCAAAAATATGCATTTCTCATTTGTACTCCAAATCTAAAAGTTTTACTGCTGAGCCCTAAGAGTGCCCCAGTGTAACATTTTGAAAAGCAAAATAGAATTCCAAAATATGATTACGTCCTAGGAACTCAATAACGACACCCAATACTTTGTGTTTTATGACAGCTGGAGAGTTACATCCAGGACAATGTCAGAAGCGAGACAGGAGACATCCAGCACTCAGCTGTACAGAACCAAACAGCCACAATGTTAATGTTGGAAATTGGAACCAACCTGTTAACTCAAACCGCTGAGCAGACACGCAAACTGACAGACGTGGAAACACAGGTATGTGGCAGAGAGTTATATATTTATTGCTATGTCCAGTTCCAAGCAATGAGATGTCAGTGATTAGTGTCTAAATTCAGAAACATTTTTAATTGCACAGATGAAATTAATATATCCTTGGCAGAGCTTTATTCTTTTGAGGGGATTGTTTCAATCCTCAAAGTGTTCAACTAGACAAGATTTTATTATACAGATAAAATACATTATGAAGTGTGAAGGGAAACCCCATATGAAAAATAAGATTACCATTATTTTCTGTAGGATATACATCATATGCAGGACATGATTGGTTACACATTACTGTGTGCTTCCTTTAGTTATCAATAACACATGCATCAAGAGATTGAAATCTATCATCTTGTAAGGGGGATAATCCTCCCTCCCTCATGCATAATTCAAAGAAAACATGCATAATCAGCATAGGTTAATACAATTTCTTCATGCTAACAAGAGGACATTAATCAAATCCAACAATGGGAGAATAGAAATAACCACTGTAAACAGACCTGTTCACCTAAAATGTTCAGGATGCCCATGTCACTCTTTCTCTTTCTAAAGGGCATTGCCAACTGCCCGTGTGTCTTTGCAGCTACAATATGGCTTTAATTTGCTCATTCATGGCATGAGGTGTTTAATAAGTCTTTGAGAGAGGACATCATAAACATTTGTTACCCCTAAAATAAATAAGCACAATGTGTAATAGATGATCACATCGAACTGAATGTTATCACAAGAAAATATCAATTTAACATATTAGAACTATAGTCATGAACATATGTAAAGAATTGTCTAATACAGCTTTCAGATCATGTTTGGCAAAGGTTAATGAGGCACTACCTCTAGAGGAAATACAATATGAATTGATGAAATTAACCTGGAAAGAATTAATAGCAACATAGGCTAGCTAATTTTAGAGACTAGCAGCCCTATTAAATTCTCTCAATGTGAAAACCTGTAGCCCGTAACGGTAACGGTGCCCGCTAGACTTACGGCTATTACATTGGCCTCGTAAAGCAACCCGCTATCTATGGGTAACAGGAGAAAAAAACATAGGGGCTGTCGAAGTCTGATCTACGTTGCCACAAAGCCTTTGATATGTCAAGCCTATAAATGTTAAGTTCGCAAATCGCTATTAAATTGCTACAAATCCACTGGTGTTCAAATCCGTAACCCGCAAATGAAGCCAAAAAGAGAGCACCCGCAAGGTCCTATCCATAGCGCTTTAAATGCAAATATCAACACACTACTGTACTTAACATTAAAGGGAAAGTGATGTTAGGTATTAAATTTAATAGTACACCATTTTCAAGCTCGCAAATCTGCAATATAAAATACTTTTTTTTAATGTTTCATTTCTGTGTTATATCGATCCCGGCAATCAATGTGTTAATACATATAATGGAACTCGCATGGACTTGAATATCATATTTACTGATTTATTAATATTGCATTATTTCTGGAATGGTCCGTAACTCGTAATAGAAACCCAGTAAGCGTTTGAAGCCTAGTGACGTAATGATGACGATCTCTTTTACCATTGGCTCAGTCTAAACTCGTAACTACGAGTTTGACTAATTGAACATGCAACTTGCTCAAGATTGGTTTACGTGCTTGTGGCTCCGGCCCGTTGGTCGCAGCATGGTTGAATGTAATAGCTCTGTAACTACACAGAATTTCAAGCCCGCAGGCTTTGCGAGTGTACCGTTGACGCTACAGGCTTGGAATTTAATATGGCCGAAGGTC
Source organism: Discoglossus pictus (assembly GCA_027410445.1). NCBI lineage: Eukaryota > Metazoa > Chordata > Amphibia > Anura > Alytidae > Discoglossus > Discoglossus pictus. Next base: position 210,138,025 of record CM050164.1, read on the forward strand.
ATCCTCTCCGAAGAGATAATAATTAAAATAATTAATATCACTAAAATGTTAACACTTTTTATTGGCTTGTATTAAAAACATAAAAGGCAGGAAGGTGAAAATAATCTACTCAATGTACACTGAATATCAGAGGCTTGATCTAGGTGCCAAAACTCCATTTGGTACTTTTCACTTTGTAAATCTCCTGTATTTAGAAACTTTTCACAGCAATACTAGTAACAGCCCAAGAAGTCCTTGATATCTTACAAAAAAATAATAAATTTGACATGAATACATGCTGTACTGCTCTGAACTTCCCTGCTCAGAAGCTTGCTAATGTAGTGGCACTTCACTGATATTTTGAATTTATGAAATATGCTTCCATACATCACATTAACACATTTGTTAAGACCGATCCAAAAAACTGCCATTTGGTTTCTTTCAATACAGGAAAGTAATGTCAGCAGGTCAAAGCAATGTTGACATTGTTTTTCCTACATATGTGTTTCATAACTTTATAATAAAAGTTATAATAAGCACAGTACTGATGGAGCAAATCTTGGTGTATCATTCTGATACTATTCTATATTGCTTCTACAAGGTACCGTATTGGACTAAGAAAAAAAATATGGCTATGTTCCTTTATTGGGGCTTTATTATTACATACAATTCCCATTAGCATTTGAAAATATTTAGCACACAAAACGTTATAACAATATGATATATAAAGCCATGTTGGAGGATAAACATTCAGCATTGTGCTGTGTGCTACTTTCATGTTGCATGGACTTCCAAAGAAGAGGCTGACAACTACGGAAATGCCTGAATACATAGATCAGTGTTTCTTAACAGCTGGTGCTGGTCCCTGAGACCTTATAAGTCGGTCCTCAGAGAGAAAGGTTAATGAGGTTGAGAAGGAGGCATTAATGAGGAAAACTGATAACAAGGAAAGATTAATCCCTTGAACATGCCATTGACATTGTAGTAAACAAGTAATAGAATATTGTTACAGTAGATATTTTGACATAAATGTTAGACACCTCATTGGAAATGAGTTCAGCCTGATCTAGTCCATTGGATTATAATCCTTGCCTTTAACACATTCCAACAAGTCAGGATTTGTAGATTATTATTATTATTATTATGCTTTATTTATAACGTTCCACAGATATCCCTGTTAGACTATATGGGCCTTATTCAATTTGCCCGCAGTTGCCTTTATGTTGACCGTAAATCTGCGGGTTTGAACTTTGCAGCAGTTACAGAGCGATTCAATTGATCAAGGCCGCACCAACCTGGCTGAAAGCCGAAGGCCTAGTCCATGTGGGTGGCCTAATATGTATTAACTCATTGATTCCCGAGATTGATATAACACAGAAAGTAAACATTAAAAAAAAACATGTTTGATTGTAAGTTTGACAGCTTGAGACTGTTGTGCAATTAATTCTAATGTCTTTCATATCTTTCCCTGTTTTTTAAAGTGCAGTATTGATTTTTTTATTTGCATTTGCAGTGCTATGAACAGGTGTTTAACCCCCTTGCAAATCCTATCTGGTATTTGTTGGCTTTTCGCCTACATTTGCCATTTACGGGTGTGAAAACAATCCCGTTAAGAAATTGTACCAATTGAATAGTGATTTGCGATTGTAACATTTACGGGCTTGAAAGATCAAATGCTTAGCTGGGTCAGAGTTACGATTTTAACAATCACAGGGATTTTCAGCCCGTAAATAGTTTGCGGCTAGCAAAAAGACGCCAATTGAATAGCAAATTTGTTTACAGGCTTCATTACAGGCTCGCAAAACTACAAATTTCTCAATTGAATAGGGGTCTATATGTGTTAATAAGTGGTTCAGCTATTCTCAGCTAAGAATATTATCAAATACTGGTCTGTTTATGTGGCTGGGGGACCAGTGTTTGAACCATAGGTTTAGTCCTTTTAGTTGGAGGCCAGGGAAGTCGTCATCATGTTCCTCCAAACCCTCCTGGACAATTCTGGCCATGTGACATGTTGCATTGTCCTGGAAGATCCCATCCACTCCAGGGACGACATGTATGGGTGTACTTGATCAGCAAGGATGGATAGTTAACCCAATCAGGCGAGAGTGTCTTCCAGAGGTATGAGTGGACCCATACAAGAAAACATTCTCCAGACCATAATGCTGCTGCCACCAGCTTGTGTTTTTCCAACAATGGTTGCAGAGTGTTTGTTCTCAGTGGTTTCGATCATGACACGCCAACATCTGTCCAGTTAACAGAGCAGAAAACGTAACTCATCAGAGAAAGCAACCCTTTGCCAATCAGAAGAGGTCCAATCTCGGTACTGTCATGCAAATTGAAGCCGTTTCTGCCGATGAACCCTCGTCAGCATGTGCAGTGACCAGCGTGTGCTTCGGAGCCCCATATGCAAAAGGATTGGCTGTACTGTTATTGTCAACACACGTCTGTTAGCCTTCTGGTTCATTTGGGTGGTGATTTGCTCAACTGTAGCGTGTCGGTTGGTCCTTACACACCCCGAAGCTTACCTCTGACATCTGTGATGTTTCAGAAATACCGCCACCCTTGGCCCAAAAGCCAATGATCATCCCCATTTCAAAGTCGGGTATATTGCAGATTTTACCAATGACAGTGATTGTTGATATGTTTGCAGAATGCCTACATGTGACCTTATATACCCACCAAGTCCGCTCATGACACGTGACGTATTTAATTGGCTACATGATGCTGACGTAAAAACTAGGCGGTGATCATAAAAATGTGACACGGCCATGTATTATGGTAGTATCGCAGTTAATAAAACTTTCTTTTATTTTCAGTTACGCAAAGTATTTGTGTGCTAGTTGTTTGCTGGTTTCTTGCTGTAAACTTTTGACAGTTTTTAACTTTTTCATTGTAAATAGTTACAAACCTCTGTCTTACTCTATCCCCTCCATGATTTTTTATTTTTGTAAAGGGAAAGTTTCAGAACGGTGTATGCTCTTATTTCTATACATTAGGTTATGAACCAAACCAACAGGCTGGAAATCCAACTACTGGAAAATTCACTGTCCACCAACAAGCTGGAGAAAGAGCTGCTGGTACAGACTCAGGAAATCAGCAAACTGCGTGAGAAGAACAGGTGGGTACTGCTGAGCCAAGGAGTGGCAGTGGAGGGAGGCAGATTTAGGGCTAACACATACAAGTGCTACTTTACCGATAAGATAGTAGTGAAACAGGCTTCCATGTAGTAGGAAATGGATTTAAGCATAACTGGGATACACATTATTAATGAAGCTAATTAAATTTAGGTAGACAAAAGAGGCAGACTAGATTAACCTTTTGGTTCTTATATGTTGTCAGGTCTGTTTCCAAGCTAGGGAACAGACTCATATGTATGATTCTGGTGCATTCTTCTGGGCAAATATTTTCTCTGCATTTCTTTAATTGTTACTGTTGACAACATTTTTCATATAACCCTCTTTCCAAAGCACATAGTTCCTGTTATTACTTGGCTATCGCCAATTAACCCATCTAGAATACAGCATCAGGACACTTGTGGGGTCAGTCACTATAGGGTATTAAATTCCGACTCATATTAGAATCATTCCTACATTTCACAAATTAGTTCTAATCAGTTGCTCTGCTGGTCAAACAGCTTCACATTGTTACGGAAAGTCCTATATTGGTGTATTTTTAAATAATTATTATTTATTCAACATCCAAAGCACACATTTTCACATTAATGTGCATGGTCATTCCTTACTAGACAGATTATTGAAGTGTGGAGAACATTGGTGACCTACTTGGTATTATTAAGCTGTCTGATCCCTATTAACTGCTCGCTTTTAAAGTTTTTATACTTACTGTTTACCTTTAGCTACACATCTTGATGTTCCTAAGCCCTGCTAATGAGGCTGTCTTATCATGAAGCTGCAGTAAACACGCATGTTAATTCACTTAATAGAAAAATTAATCTAAAGGGTATTATGTACTGAATGAATTAAATAGCCACAGCATGTATTTACCAAATAACAATTGCCCAAATAATGCCCTTATCTGTAAGTAACTTGAACACCTGTACATTCTGTAACTGTATACTTGAGTGCCACTGCTATAGTGACAATCTCAAGGGCATGGCCTAATAATTAACCAACACTAAAACGTGGATTGGTGACTTAATGTTTGGCTTTTGCGCCCTTTACAGCATATGTTGATATAATACTTTTTATATTTCTGTCATTAACACAAAAATGAAAAATAAATACAAAATAATAAATGAGATGTAAATGCTTATAACATTATTCTATAGGTTTAATGTCAACATCTCTCAAGATTTTTATGATGTATATTTTGTATTTCCATAACTTGAATGCACCATGCTAAACCAGACACTAGCCTCACTCCGATAAGTTAAAACAGCTATCTTGAAAATTGTTACTTGATCCAGAACTTACATGCAGAAATATGTAGAAGCAAATAGTGCCGAACTGTGATTGCTCACATCCATGTCATTACCTAAGAGAAACTGTGTAAGTAAGCTATATTGGCCTAAAAAATCACATAATGAGTTTGATTACTCAGTTGAAGGTAAATAACATAGGTGTGGTTTAGCCGCCTGGAGAAGTCTCAAATCATTCCTGTATCCCATAATATAAAATGTAAAATGCACTTACTGTTGTGGCAGATCCATGTCACTTACAATAAAAAAAGCTTGCAAAGTAGTGTAGATGTATTGGTTTGTCTGAAGAACATTACTGAGCTTATACAATTACTTGTTTGTGTATTTAAAGATTGTATATTTTGTCATTACTATGTACTAATTATTATCTTTTATTTGTATCGCGCCAACATATTCCACAGCGCTGATCTTATGTTTCAGGGTTTATCAGGTATTTGATGTATACCAGCAACTGATTAATTGTTGTTTTTAATTAATGTGATAGTTTTAATTAAGTAGTATAAATATAAGAAGGAAGTAATTAAAAACCAGAACCAACTTATGAGTAAGTGCCAATATTGAATGAAATGCAACAGCCAGTCCTTCTTTAAACCGATAATGGATATGCAGATGTAAATATTTAGTAAAGAAACATTTCTTGCCTAATTGTACTACTTGGAGTCAGTTCTTGGATTGCATGGATTCCATTGTCATGTAGTTCTTTAGCTGTATAATTATTCGTTCAGAACAGGACGTTTTACAGTGTCTCTCTTGCCGTCTCGTTTTAGCTTCCTAGAGAATAAAGTCTTGGAGATGGAAGGAAAACACAGGGAAGAGATACAAGGAATCAGAGCTGAGAAGCTGCAGGTGGATGAGTTGCTTTCCAAGCAAAGTGCAATCATCGGGGAGCTTGGGCAGCAGCTCAGCACAGCTACACTGAACAACAGCATGTTACAGAGACAACAGGCCTTCATCATGGAGACGGTGGGGCAGCTAGTCAACATGGTGTCACAGTACAACCGTCAGTATCAACTCGTGTGTATGGTGGTTTAATATGAGGGATGCATCAAGGATTCTGGGACATTGTATTATACATGTGTAAAAACTTGGTTTACAAATATATATATCCCCACTTCCTATGATTTTTATAGAGTTTTTGTAAAAACTTAACCCTATTTAATAAATTGTCTCCTTGGAAAAAAAAGAGTAGGAAGCAGAGATATTAACTGAACTTATTTAATTCCATTTTTTACACCAATATAATAAATATACCACAATATGTTTTAACGGAGTGATACTATTTCCAAAAGAATAAACAATCACATACTTCTCAACATTTTTATTGGCCGATTTATATTTTCGATAATGTTTGCACTGTTAATTAGTGGTATTGCCATTCTGTACAATATGTAAACACTTGTACACAGTGCTCCACACAGACATATATTATGTAGAACTGGCACTTTAAGCTTCCACCATTCTCTTACACTATGGGAGAAAACAACAGGAAGAACTGGAGAAGATGGGACTGGGTCATGGCTGAAATATTGGGGGTTGTCTTTAAGTGTGTGACTTTTCTATAAAAGAGGGTAAATTTGGAGGCTAAGAGGGGCAGGGCAATATCCCTAGAAAAGAGACAGTTGGGGGATATGTAGTCAAGTCAGCAAACGGAAATCTAGTTTCACAAGATTTTTGATGAAACCAAGTATGTGTCTTCTCCCCAGATATCCCAGTCATACCCAAAGAAGAGCAGATTACTTTCCGAGACTGTGCAGAAGCTTATAAAGCCGGCCTGACCTCCAGCGGAGTCTACACATTGCGTTTCCCCAACACTACAGACACTGTGAAAGTGAGTGACCCAGTTCAACCAACATGATAGCTCGGTGACTGTCACAATGGTCACATTAGTGTAACCAGGTTTACACTGTAGCCTACAAGCTATGAATGCACTAGTTTAGGGGTACCCAATTTTTATTTATAAAATTCACCATTCCAAATGTATTTGTGAAAATAAAGTCAAATTCAGGAATACACACTTCACAAGTATACACTCATATATATTTATTGAATGACATTTCAAAGAGCACAGAGAGGACAATTAATTAATGAATAGGGACTACTAACAGGATAAAAGTTTTATTACATTTAAGAATATAGAAGCATTAAGACTGATTTTGAATCAATTCAGGAATGCAGTGGAAGTTCAGAAGAAAGCAACAGAAGGTACTTATTTGAGCCTAGATCTCTCTATTGATTACCCCTGCAGTAGTTGTTAGGAATAAACATAGTAAACATACCCTTGGTAACAAATAGTGGGTCACCAAATACCATTGACTGAAGTCTTTTACAATATATGTATAAGTATAAAAAGATGAATACAGCATTTAATTTGTTCACTGTTATATGTAATTATGTTTTAGCGGATGCAGCCATTTTTATTTTACTAATATGTAACTTTGAATGCAGATGGTTGTCGTACGGAAGACAAGAAGATAGCTTTATTGGGCACTCAGATCAAAAGTAAATGTGGAAGAGAACCATGCTTAAAATATAACTTCCAAAAATGCTTATGTAATATTTAAATAGACTTAGGATAGAAGTGTTTTTTCAAGCATCTAAAAGTGCATGTTTTAATCATTAGAAAGGTTGTTTTGTGCATGCAAAATATTAAGTTAAACCTGTTTAATTTTCAGTGAAACTAACAGGAAATGCAGAGACCATACTTTAATCTGTAGATCTCATTTGCTGGCTGAGGACAAGCCTCCAAGAGCAGTTAAACTTTTGAATACGTTTTTGTACTCTGATACCTTTATTACGGTGGCACATAATCAAATACCCTCTTTCTGATGCATCAAAGAAAAAAAATCTTCCAAGTCCCTTTAACTGTAAAAAAAGAGAAGGAAACTTGATGGTTCCACTTTAATCCACACAACTGAATGCTTTTAAACGGCAGTACAGTGGGTCATTTAGGTCATAATTGTGTTGTTGATCAGTCATTCAGTTGTGTCTGACTCTCCGTGACCGTATGAACTTCAGCACGCCACAGAAACATCTATCATTGTCTCTGGTCGTGCCTATCCATAAGGTTTTCTCTGTAAAGATACGGGTGTGGGTTGCCAATTTCTTCTCCAGTGGACTATGATTTGTCTGACCTCTCTGCTATGACCTGCCCATCATGGGTGACCCTACATGATATAGCTCACCGCTTTATTGAAGTACACAAGCCGCTTCTCCACAACATGGTAGTAATCCAGAATTATAAGCATTTAAAAGTGTCAGCTAGGAGTGTAATGGGTCCCTATTTATAAAACTCCTTATTGCAACACATAAGCAGACTTACAGAGGATTTATCGCAGTGACATACAAGATTAATCCCTCATAAACCTGGCGTGCATAGCAAAAAATAAAGTGAAAAAATGCAGCTGTGCTTTTTTTTTACATCCAAACCTCTGCTTTAACAGCTGTTTATGAGCAGAGCTGTTTATGAGAGGCAATAAATAGCGGGTGACAGTCTGTTCATAACTAATATTTATTTTGTGACATCTTTTAAACCTTCTTTCAGAAACAACATCATTAAAATCACCAAGTAGTAACTAGAAGAAGCTGGGTGTGTCTTGGCCATCAATGTAGGCAGTGTTGTATGGGGGAGAGGTGAAATATTTAGTATTATCACATGCATGTGGAGTTTACTTTGACATGAGAAACATGTTCAGCACATAAACCTTAATAACACCCAAAGAATTATAATTGCTCAGTCTTCAAACACCAGGAATTCCACATGTGCAAAGCATTCCAGAGCAGGACACTTGAGACACCTGCCCCATTAGGTTACATCTAAGCAGCCTTTCCTAGCAGGAAATATGTACAGTATGGCATCCTAACTGGAGAGATAACTGTGATATGATTTCAGTGTATAACCTATGACTATGAATAATAGCCACTTTAACATAGCATTACATAGGAGAAGCATACATATTAAAGTACTCTTCATATTTCTGCAAACGATTATCCACTAAATCTTGTTGAATACCTTTATGTAACATCTTCTCCCAACTCTTTGCATGACCCTTCCATAAAACTTGACCTACCTCATAATATGCATTCCTTCTTTAAATCCTCTCACAAACATTATGTCTCTTTGTATGGTAACTCAGTATAACTTATAAATTAACATATCCATATAACCTCTCCCTACAATCCCTTACATGAATTATAGTAACAAATCTTCCGATCTCTTAACATAACATATGCTTATAACCCTATCTACCTCATCATATGCTTTTGCTCTGTAAAATTCCCCCTATATCTCAATATAACATCTCTTTATAAATCATCTAATTTATCTATGTACAGTGGGGGGGAAAGTATTTGATGCCTTCTGATTTTGAATGTTTGTCCACTGACAAAAAATGATCAGTCTATAATGGTAATGGTAGGTGTATTTCAACAGTAAGAGACAGAATAACAAAAAAAAAGAACATGTTAAAAAAGTTATAAATTGATTTGCAGGTCAGTGAGGGAAATAAGTGCTTGACCCCTATCAATCAGCAAGATTTCTGGTTCCCAGGTGTCTTTTATATAGGTAACAGGCTGAGATTAGGAGCACTCTCTTAAAGGGAGTGCTCCTAATCTCAGCTCGTCACCTGCATAAAAGACACCTGTCCACAGAAGCAATCAATCAATCAGATTTCAAACTCTCCACCATGGCCAAGACCAAAGAGCTGTCCAAGGATGTCAGGGACAAGATTGTAGACCTACACAAGGCTGGAATGGTCTACAAGACCATCGCCAAGCAGCTTGGTGCGAAGGTGACAACAGTTGGTGCGAATTTTCGCAAATGGAAGAAACACAAAATAACTGCCAGTCTCCCTCATTCTGATGCTCCATGCAAAATCTCACCTCGTGGAGTTTCAATGATCATGAGAACGGGGAGGAAACAGCCCAGAACTATACAGGAGGTTCTTGTTAATGATCTCATGGCAGCTGTCCCCACTGTCCAACATGGAGGTGGAAACATTATGCTTTGGGAGTGTTTTTCTGCTAAGGGGGCTGGACAACTGCACCGCATCAAAGGGACGATGGACGGGGCCATGTACCGTCAAATCTTGGGTGAGAACCTCCTTCCCTCAGCCAGGGCATTGCACATGGGTCGTGGATGGGTATTCCAGCATGACAATGACCCAAAACACACAGCCAAGGCAACAAAGGAATGGCTCAAGAAGAAGCACATTAAGGGGCTGGAGTGTCCTAGCCAGTCTCCAGACCTTAATCCCATGGAAAATCTGTGGAGGGAGCTGAAGGTTCGAGTTGCCAAACCTCAGCCTCCAAACCTTAATGACTTGTAGAGGATCTGCAAAGAGGAGTGGAACAAAATCCTTCCTAAGATGCAAACCTGGTAGCCAACTACAAGAAATGTCTGACCTCTGTGATTGCCAACAAGAGTTTTGCCACAAAGTACTAAGCCAAAGGGGTCAAATACTTATTTCCCTCATTGACCTGCAAATCAATTTATAACTTTTTTGACATGCCTTTTTCTTTTTTTTTTTTTTTTTTGTTATTCTGTCTCTCACTGTTAAAATACACCTACCATTAAAATTATAGACTGATCACTTCTTTATCAGTGGACAAACGTTCAAAATCAGCAGGGGATCAAATACTTTTTCCCCCCACTGTAATTTAGTCAGTTGACACCTCTTAAGTATCAATACAACCTCTTCATTATCACTCAATATACACCATGCCATTTCTCCCTATGATAACTCATTACAATTTCTCCTATGTCTCAATGAATCTTCTTCTGATAACTCCTCTAATCTCTCCATATAACCTCTAGCTATAACTCCTCCATTCTCCATCTTGCTATAAACGTTTCTTATCTTTTCCTATAAACTCAACACATCTGTTCATATTAACTCTCCTATAAACCAATCTATTTCTATATAGACTCTACACAGCTCAGTCCCACAAAAATGTGCCCCATATGTACACTGAAAGCCTCTGTTATTATCTGTTTTATTCAGGCGCTGTGTGATATGGAGACCACTGGAGGCGGCTGGACTGTTATACAACACCGTAAAGATGGGTCTGTGGATTTTCAGCGACTATGGAAGGAATATAAAGAGGTAAGGAGTTGCTAGCCATGTTAAATTGAGTCTCAGTAATTTGGAGTCAGACCTAAGTTCAAGCAGAGAGACTTTATCAGAACAAGAGTTTGTGTTCTTAAAGAGACAGTGTAACCATAACAAGTTGGTTTCTTCTTAAAGTACATTTTCTCTACAGTAAATTATCCTAGAGTTCAGTATTGCTTAATCTACATTATTATCCTTGTGTGCAGCTCAGTACGCTCATTAGTGACTTATTGTGCTTGAAAATGAGGGTGGAGGGGATCTATCTGCAAAATACCTCTGGCAGTAGGTTGTTCTTGTTTATTTGTAAGGACAATTTAAATTTGTGATGTGCACATTTGCATAATATTGCATAATATTGGGTCTCTGCATTGCTATGTTTTCAGTCAGATATTCATATACTGAGTGTAAGATGTAATAGTTCTTTAAGGAGCACTGTAATGCCTTAACAACTGTGACAAGTTGCCAGTCTCCTTTGGGTTTGTGCCCATGTTTCGGCAGGAGGAACAGAATATAGGAGGCTATAATAATTTTTCAAGTTTTACTAAAACTTCAGCCAGTGTTATAGAAAATAGAATAATAACAAATCAAAGAAAATAATAGGCCTAGCTTCCACCAAAACATTACCACATTAGACAGTCCAAAAGTTTGTATACATTTGCTGGCCTGTACTCTTCAGATCTCCACTCTTCTTCAAGTGATCATAAACTCCAACTGTTGTCCCTATGCACCCCAATGGCAAATAACATTAACCCCTTTCCAATGGGAGTCCCTAAGGAACCCCATGGTATACTATACTATAAGCATGGAAAGGGCCTCTACCTACAAAACTGCAACGGCTTTCTGATCACGCCCTTTCTGATCTTGCCATCTCATTTCTGATTTGTTAAAAATATTACCAATCAGAATGCACAGATTGAAATCTGTGCATTATGATTAGTTAGCTTTTAACCAATCATAAGACTCTATTTCTCTTATTCTGATGGTCTGAAATTGAATTTGATTTAACATATGTTCTTACTAATGAATAAGCATTTGGCGTTGTTTTGTTAATATGAACATCAGGTTCTAACTACATTTCAGCGTCTGTAACGTGAGAATTAAAAACATTAGAAATAATACTTTGTAAATATATATTAATTACAAATTTATGTTTTTGAACTTAAGCGCAGCCTTCCATAAGTAGTGAGAGCAAAATCAAAAAGGAGAATAAATTTATGAATGTATTTTTACATTTACTGTGTCCCACTCCACCAGTAAGCGAGTGTGTTTACGATATAAGCTGGTTGGATAGCATTATTGTAAATTTTAAAGAGGCCTGGATTTTGATGCTGTTTTTGCAATGCAAAATGCAAAAGGCATTTTGACAAAACACATCAGTAGAGTGTGGTTTCTGATAACCAGAGGCCTCGTGGACACAAATGCTAGACCTTAGTTCATGTTTAAGTTTTTTGAAAATACTATATTTTTAAACTCACTGTTCTATAAAATTTTAACTGAAAATGTATAAAAGTAAAATGTTATTTAGTTAAAAAATACAGATATTTAAGTTAAGTACAATTGTCCTTCCCTTTTTCTTTTTTTGGCTTATTAATGAGCAATTAATGTGAATAGCATCAGCAGTAAATATTTTTTTCTGCCCAAACAACATATTTATACTGATTTTTGTGTGGTTGAAGGTTGAAATAACAGTCAGTTAGAATAGGGTTTCAATCCATTGTTATCCTTCTCTGACTGGCTACAGAAAAAGCCAATCAGAGAAGAAAATATTAGCTACTTTTTTGTGGGCCGAAGATGAGGATCAAGGGCCTTCAATCAAACAAGAAGAGGGCCGATTTCTTCTAGCAGCATGGATGTGCCTGCTTTATCGAGGGGGTACTTGTTAGGAACATGGGGGCATAGGGCCCATGGATGTCCATAAGGAACCCTATGGTAGAAGTTAAGGACTACCGTGATAGGAGGTTAGCTTTAGGTGCCATTGGTATTATTATTATACATATAAGTAAATATGTATCTGTTTATAAATATAAAATATAAAGGCCTAGGGCAGCACAAAATGTGAAAACGTTCCTGCTAGCATTAACTACAGATGGGTATACATGTTACCCAGTGCAATAACATGCTGGAAGTTTCCACTTGCATGGTTCTCTAACTCCATATACTGTGCTGTTTGCAGGCCAATCTTGTATTCAGAACATCCATCAGATTTAAACAGAAACAGAACCGACAACAGAGAAGTACATACCAGACTGATGTACTGCCTGAACCTACAGACAATTATGCATAATAGGAACACTGCAGTCCCATATTTTATTATGTTGTTTGAAATATCTAGTACAGATAATGTGCAAAGGTACAAATAACAACCTTTAACTGTGTTACCTATTTTTTCAACTGCATGCTGCCCATTCTTGTCTTCTATCACCTATCCTATTTGTGAGTATAACTATTTTAAAATGGGTGCAAATCTTGGAGGCTCAGATTAGCTCATTGGCACTGAATGAGTTGCTGAAGCTTAGGAAGCTGAGACATTACAGATAGGGAGGTATTTATAAGACAAAAATGGAGATGCCAAGACTAAATAAAATTGTTTATAACAGGCAGTAAAATAAAGGTTGTTTTTTTTTTGTCCATTATCAATTCTAGTTCTTTAAAATAGTGCATATATAGTATCGCTTTAATTTTGATTTCATAAAAGCCACACACCGTACATTGTCCAAATGAAAACTGTTTTCCATGTACCAATGCAGCATTGATTGCAATGCCATCATTTCCTCTGCCAGTTCCCATTCTACCAATCCTGATTGCCTATAATTATTCTGCACCCACCTCTTTCTCTCTCTTTTCCTGTCTTGAAATTACTATATTACTCCGCCCCTACTAATAAACACTGATCTGGGGCAGCAGTAGGGTAAATCCCTGGAGACACTTTAGTTGCAGGAAGAAGGTCTTTCATGGTCATTATGTTTGAGTTCTTCCAGTAAAGCTAAAGCTTTCTTGTTCTATACAATCATTGACTGATACTACAAAGATGGAGGCTACAACAGCCACGAGGGACTTGAAAATTGCATTTAAAGCACCATGACATCATTATTCACAAAGAGTTCAGAAACAGCCATGTCTGATTATAATTGCACCATGACGTGTTTTTTTTTAGCAGAAAACAGCTCCAATGTTAGGGAGATGTGAATGACTAGGTCAGCTTTCTACAATGTCCACCATGGAGTAGTGCAGGGTTATCTTCTGGTTACAGGTGCAGTGTCTGACTCACTATTTGCTCTCTGCATTAGACACAAAGGCTGTGCATGCCCTTATGAGCTGTACGTGCTCCACTCTACTAACTGACAATAAGAGAAAGACTGATAGAGATTCCTTAGTTTATAGCAGAGACAAGTTATAAAGTCAATGCAAATATATTTTATCACAGTTTGACAAATAAAAGACCACTGTACTGCATTTATAAGTAAAGCTAACATTTATTTGTTGGGCATAGACTGCAGTGTCAAATAAATAAAAGTTCATATGTCTATTGATTGTATAAATTTTTATGGAAGCTGAACTAAAGAAAAAGCTGCCATTCAGACATTTGGCTCAAACTGAGCTTGCTCAGTAAAAGGAATGGGGCGGTGATGGTTCATGCACTGTCAATGGGGGGAAGCCAATGTGGGAGTTACAATATAACTGTTGCCTTTATATAGACAGTGGGTGGCGGGGTCAATGATGACACAAGTCGGGGCCAATGACATTATAGCTCAGCCTGTTTCAAGCTTCAGAATGGTCCAGCCCCCAGGTAGAGCTGACCATGCCCACTGATAAGGCACAGGGAGGAGGAGAAAAGCAGCTCTGCTTGAGGAGAAAAAAGGCAATTTAAAAATGAGGACAAAATATTAACTTTAATTTCTTTTAAACTGAATACTGTTTTAATAGCCTATGTCCAACAAAAAAAAACATATGAGCTTCACTTGTAAATTCAGTACAGTGTTTTTTAAGGGCACAAATAAATCACACAGAAGCTCTGAACTATATTCTCGAATGTGAAAGATTTCTCGATAATGAGGTTAGGCCTTTCTAATTCCTAGATTATTCTCTACAGCCTATGAGAAATGAGCTATCCTACTTGAAAACTAGAACAATATAGAGATTGGCGTGGGCTCATCTGACTTAAGAGAATCCTCTTGGTTTAGTGAACACAACTCAATTATTTCAACAGACCTAATGCTATACATTCACAATAATATATATTATTATAGTATACAATGAAAAAGCTCATAAATGAGCTCTGACATACACTGATATACATATACTAAGACATACACAAACATGTACAGAGACCCACTGGAACACAAATATGATACACCAGATACAAACGTGCTGATACACGCAGTCAATGGTGCACTGGTACATACAACATGACCAACTGACACATACTTACATGCACTGAGGAGGAGTAATATAGTGGAAATAGAAGAGAAGAAACCAACACAAGAAATAAAATAAAAAATGAGAGAGGTGGGAGCAGAATAATTACAGGTATTCAGTAGAGGTGGAAAGGGAATTGGCAGAGGAAATGATGGATACATTGGATATTTGACCTGAAACATTTTCTCTTACCTGGTTATAGTCAGTCACTGATGCTCATATAAGCATAGTAGAAGCATTGAACTGTCTTCTCGGATACATTACTGCATCTCTTTTTTTTTTCAGGGTTTTGGCTCTCCAACCACAGAGTACTGGCTGGGGAACGAGTTCATACACCAGCTTACGTCTCATGGCTCTTATTCTATGCGGATTCAGCTCAGAGATTGGGATGGGAATGAAGCGTACTCGCTGTATGACCACTTCTCTCTTGGCAGCGAAGAAATAAACTACAGGTGAGGGAATGTTAGAGAGTACTGACCTGTAGTGCAGGTAGTACATTCATAGTATGACAGCTAGTAGAGGTGGAAGACAATTACGTCTTTATGAAACAAACGTTCTAAATGTATATAAGGTTTAAGTTGGAAAATATTTTTTTATCTTGAAGGAAATAATTTTTGTTGCAATAGGGTATTTGACAATGTAGCACTGTTTTCTTTTTTCAAATGAAGCTCCTCTCAAAGCAGAAGAAATGAGTCAGCTGTTTAACTAATCTTGGGGCTTGCCCTTGTCAGCTAATGAGATCTGCAGACAAAATTATACTTTTTCTGTTCGTTTCACTGAAGTTTAAAGCATTCTGCATGAAAAGAAGAATTGTGTTTCATGTCTTTTCAAGTATGGACTATGTTAGATATAATTAAGATATGTGGCATGTTAGCCCTTGCTGAACATGATTTATAAATTCCAATTTTGTTCTAAAAATATATATTTTTACATTATCTAATTGTTACTGTTCATAATTTTGTGTTTACTCGATAACTTGGAGATTAATTTTCTTCAAAACATATACACTTCCTTGACCCTGTGGAATTAGGGTTTGTTAGTGGGCCGACATATTCTTATATTGAACATATACTGTAAAATAAAAAATAAAAAAACTTTCATTTATCACATTTTATACTCATTCATGCACTGAAATATATCATTTTGTTTTCTGCTGTTTTACTTGCTCAGAAGGAAGGTGACTTTGAATGCACAAGCAGCTTCTATCTGCACAAAGGAGTGCTCTCAGTAGAACTAATATAAAGCGCAATAATTTACACATTCTACCGAGCAGAAATAAGAAGCAGATCCATAAAGAGAATGTAACCTAGCAGTAAAGAATAATTACATATAAAACTGAAATATTTACAGGCTGTCTTTAGTATTTTTACCTTTTAAAAGTGTTTCGCCCATTATCAAGTTTACTATATTGAAAAAAGGGGAGCTGAGATTAATCAATGTAGGTCTGTATGAATAAGCAGTAGATCAAGGTTGGTTTGTTTGAATGAGCAATAGATCTGGTTTGGTCTGTATGAATAAGCAGTAGATCAAGGTTGGTCTGTATGAATAAGCAGTAGATCAAGGTTGGTCTGTATGAATGAGCAGTAGATCAATGTTGGTCTGTATGAAAGCAGGAGGTCAAGGTTGGTTTGTTTGAATGAGCAATAGATCTGGTTTGGTCTGTATGAATGAGTAGTAGATCAAGGTTAGTCTGTATGAATGAGCAGTAGATCAATGTTGGTCTGTATGAAAGCAGGAGGTCAAGGTTGGTTTGTTTGAATAAACAAGATCTGGCTGGCATTGAGTGAAGGTGCAGTAGATCTGGCTTGTTTTAGTGAATGGGCAATAGATCTATGTTGGTTTGTGTAAATGGGCAGTGGATCTAGGTTGGCTTGTGCATGAGCTACATATTTGGGTTTGTTGCTGTGGAAGAGCCATAGATTTTAGTTCATGTGAATAAACAGATTTTGGTTGCTTTAAAATGATACTCCTCAACAAAACCCTCTCACATCATTTCAGTCACAAATTGTAGAAACTAAAGACCATCACAATCTTTTTTATTATTATTCATCATAAAGAATTTAAACCATTTTCCGATCTGGCTAAACATTCGGCTTCATAATGATAAATATGAGGACATTCGGTTTGTTTCACTAATCCCAGTCCAGCTCTGTTTTAAAAATAGATTGTAAGAATTAAATTCCTCATGTTTCTTGTAACACATAGTTGTGGAGTATGCATACAAATTTAGTTTATGATCTTGTTTATGTGTGTCTGAAATTACAGCAGCAGGAACTTTTTAACATACTCTAAACAAACAATAAAAATAGAGACTGTGACAGCAGATAAAAACAGCATAGTTTTAGTCTATCTCTTGCCAAACATCACCCCATATTTTCTTAAAGGACCAATGTAGTTTGGTAAAATCTTCATGTGCTTGTGAAGTATCTAACAAAATAACAACATTAGCAGGTATTCAAGAGAAGAACATAAAAGCCTTTTAAAGGAAAACTGTGTCACCTTGGACCCCTTCTGGATCGCTACCTTGGTGAAGGGCAGGGGTGTAGAAGCCAGAATAATTTTAAAGGGGGGGGGGGGGGGGCGGTGGATACAGCTCATTGTATACATAGGTGTAAAAGCTTATACATACATACAAACATTGAAAAATCTGGGGGGTTAGTCCCCCCCCCCCCCCCCCCCATGGTGAAGGGGCTTGCGTACCTCAATAAAGTTGTGAGCTATACCATGTAGGGTCACCCAAGATGGGCAGGACATAGCAGAGAGGTGAGTCAAATCACGGTCCACTGGAGAAGGAATTGGCAACCCACTCCAGTATCTTTGCCATGAAAACCTTTTAGATGAGCCCAACATGACACAAGATGTGCCTGGCGTAATGCAGTCCATATGTTTACAGAGAGTCGGAATTAACTGACTGAACAACAACAAAATCACATTAGAGTCCATGGTAGACTGCAAGTGTGCCTGTTGCTTGAGAGGGAGGTTTATCCTATGGGGTCTTACTCTGTTATTGAACTCCATTGTCAACTGACTATTAAAGAGCATGACAATTTTGCTTTATTTTGTGCTGTCCATTTTGTTCTAAAGTGGATGAATACTGATAATGTCCATGTTGATGCTGCTGCATTTATGTACAAAGATGCAGCTCATGCATATTAATTAGCTTATTTGATTTGCTAATTAGGCTTACAGTCTGCTTAACTATGCCTGCATTAGCCAAAATAAAGACCTGCAATGTTATCTAGCAGTTATACCCCTCTCCCACCCTTATCAAGTACTCTGAGCTACACAATAACATACTGAGCCACACATTAGTATACAGGAGGCACAAAATCAACGCTAGAAACAATTTAAAGCTGTTAAGTTTTTAATGCTTTTTAAAATGAAATCAACTTTCTGATGGTGTGACAGAATCCATTACATTTTTAGTTGTAACATGCAATTTAAGCTTTTTATTACATTAACAGTTCCTTCTAACTCCCCTAAAGCCTTCACCCTACATCTCCAGCCCATGTCCTCCTATTTTGGCAGTGCTGTTATCCTGAAATACTCTTTCCTGCTGAGCCTTGATGAAAGCTTTGCTGTATTTGTGCACTTCTATAATAACATGGATGCAGCAATGGCATTTGCACGCCGGCTCTCCTCGAGACAAACAGGACACACTTCTGTGTGGGTTGGAAGGCAACTTGTTTTACAAAAAGCTCCTGTTGCCTTTGTTTAAACTCTCAGACAAACACAACTTGAAAGCAAATACAAGTGTACGTCAGAGGGGTGTTTGGCTTGGCACCTCTGGATGGGACACTTGCCCTCTCTCAGACCCTGGGTTGAAATGAATGCTTTGATTTTATATCCCAACAGAAGTAATATGCCATGGTCCAAACATGTCTTGAGTAATATATAAATGTAACTATATAGTTAATTAATTATATAAATTCTGTGTTATGCTTGTGCAAATAATGTATACATCCATGTATATTACTGAATCGGACATGCACCCATGTGTGTTTGTGTGTTTTAGTCACAGGTCCAGGTGTGTTTGTGTGAAGTAGGAATGACTCTGATTATGTTTGTGAAAATTGTACATGATGAATCAGGATTTGTGTCACTTGAGAATGTCTACAGGTGTGTCTGAAACAGACATAGATCCAGATGTTTTGTGAAGGATACTCACATCCAGATGTGAACAAGCCATGGATCTGGATATGTTTGTGTCACTGCTATTAAAGGATCACTGTAATACATTACATGGTGCTTGAAAGCAGACAGGATTAGGAAGTCATTGGCCCCACCGCTTGACATCATTAGCCCCAATCCAATGTCTACAGAGGTAACAGTTCTATTGTGACTTACTTGCAGCTTGCAGTGACAGTGCATAAGATCAGTCTGAGCCAGACTGGTCAATCTTTTTTTTTTTTTAGTCCGGCTTCCAGGGAGAGCTGTCCATGCCCCCTGATAGTCACAGGGAAGTGGAGATAAACAGCTGACACATTCAAAAGTAAAAAAAAAAAAAGTATATTAACTTTTATTTATATTAAATGGTATACTGTTTTTAATAGTTTATGTCCAACAAACAAACATATACATGTAAATGCACTAAAGCGATCCTTTAACAGACAGGGGGACTTACAAGGTAATACATTCCTCAGAATAGGTAGGTCTTCAGGCTAAGATTAAAGTCTGGTCCTTTTTTTTATACAGTAGTCATTCTCTGGTGCTTCCAGTAGTGCCAAAATGCTATACAAATACATATATAACTTGTAAAAAAAATACATATATAACTTGTAGTCTATTCATTAATAATCTGTTTTTGGCCCAACATAAAACATCTTTAATTTTCTCTCTCTCTCTCTCTATTGAATGTCTGTGTTACTCTATCACTGTTCTCCTCTCCATTAGGCTGCAGCTCAAGGGATACAGTGGCACGGCAGGAAGGACGAGCAGCTTCAGCCCAACGGGAACTGATTTTAGTACCAAAGATGTAGATAATGATAGATGCAGCTGCAGATGTGCTGAGATGGCAACAGGAGGTAAATATGCTGCTAATGTATAGAAATGAAATTGTATGTGATCCAGTTAAGTTCCTTTGTTCCTGTTTGTTGCGGGCTAATATTTGGGTCAGGCATAGGCATGGAACAGATTGGCCCTAGACTGCAAAATGTTTGCCACTTCTGAAGTTGGCTACTTACATTAAATGTCCTGCTTTATAGTTGTTTTGCTGGAATGATATGCTTTATGGTAATCAGGCTTCTTTGCAATTGTTGGACACTCATAAAACAAAAAAATAATTTTAAAAAAATGCAAAAAGAGTTATAAAAAAACACAAAAAGAGTTATATGTGGAGCCAAGGAATTATTATGATTTGGGTTGCCCATTTGACCCTGGCAATGGCATAGTCTACAGTGTACATCAACGTCTCTACTGCTCATCACTCTCTACAGTGTAAATCAATCTATATTCCATATGTCTACACTACACATAAACATATATGTACCTGTGTGTCTAAATATAGGGTTATCAAGTAAACTGTCTTTGTGCACTTTATGTGGGGGAAATTATTCATGACAAACCACGCTTCTGATGAGTCCAAAGCCCATAACATTTGACCTAAGCTCATAGGTACCATGACCCATTTCTGGATACATGAGGCTTTTTTTTGGTTTGCCCCAAACTTTTGAGATTAAATTAAGATTTTGGTGTATCATAATCAATCTAGATAAGTTGCTGACATTAAAAATAAGCTGTTATGTAGAGGCCTGAATAACACTGTGTGGGATCTGACCCAGAAGTGGTGCTTGAAGCATTTTGGGTACACTCTAACCCTGCTAACAAAAGTTCTCTCTTCTGTAGGTTGGTGGTTTGATGCCTGTGGACCTTCCAATCTGAATGGCATTTACTACCCAGGTAGGCTAAGTACAGCCAAGTACAGTGGCATTAAATGGCACTACTGGAAGGGACCCAGTCATGGAATAAAGTCTGTGAGCATGATGATCCGTCCTACAGACTTCTAAATCTTCTGAAGTCACCAAGAGACTGAAGTTGGAAACTTTGGTGGTCATTTCTTTGGTCTTTCAAACTGAGAGCAAACATGCTGGACCAATTTGCATCAAACACTGATACTGTTCAGTATTTTATTGCGTGCTTACATTTGTAGGTCATCAAACCATGCTCTGTCAGTGAGGATTCTGGGTGGTGAGCTTCATTTTCTGTAGGATAATCTAGCCTTGGAATGTAAGGGCTGAGCCTTATCCAACATTACTCACCTACAGCAAGATTATGTGCCACTGTAAGACTGTTGCATATGTCCCATGTAAATCAGGATTTATTTTAAAGCAAACTCCATTACAGGAAAGCATGGGCCAATTGGAATGAGGAATCAGCTCTAGTCACTTGGCTCTAAGCATCTCAGCCATTGTACTCATTAGAATAAATCATCATTACAAATTTTGCAGCATTTTGACAATAATCAATTTTGAAGTATTACTTGGTTTGAAGTACATTATAATTGATATGAGAATCTAAACTAAAAGTAAACTAAAAACAATTTCAATAATATTCAAACTGGAAGTTATTTTACATGTGTGTATTGCTTAGCAGCTGGGATCTCCTTCCTTCCATGTTTACATGGTCAATGACTAAAGAGCAACAAGCAGTTCTATTTTGTATGATAGGCTTCTGCAAATAGGGTCACAAGGTTGTCTTTCATGGGACCCAAATTATGAGTATTGGTCACGTCCTTCATGCAGTCATGTACATGCTATGTACCCCAGTGGGACATCCAGGCTCCTTCTTCCTGGTTCTGATTGCTCCCAAAGGATGGAGCAACAAAGTGGTGCTTAAGGCTACATTGTAACCCTGTTACCCCAGGGAGACACAGGAACTGGACATTTCTTCCACTCATTCTCCTTCCTCTCAAAATTGTAGAATGAGAGTGTTAGAAGCTGCAGAGCAGCTGTGCATCTGATGTATGGATATGGTTGTTACCCCTTGTTACCCCCAATTATACATTCATACATTCAGCCATCTTTATACTAGATAGATTATCCGGCAGCTATTTATCCCTGATCTTTTAAAATGCATGAACATTCGAAAAGTACAATTTTTTTACAAAAAAAAAAGTAAGTCTACCTTCCATCAGTCAAAAATGTATAAGGAATGTTTGGTTTAATGTTCTTTCTAAAACAAATTATATTTATATGATCAATAACTGATACACTCATTTTAAATAATCTGTAGTTACAACCAGTAACACTTTTAAGCATACTTTTTGTACTTGTATATATGCATTAATATGTACTATGTTAGAAGAATGGAAGTATTTTGATTGCCATGGGAAACGGTGATTTATCATTTCTAAAACATAATAAAACAATACTTTGTTATACCATCAGCATCTGTTTTCTTGAATTTGCTGGTTAATCTTGAACAGCTTCCTGAAGAATTTGTGAAATGTATGATTAGGAGGTTAGAAATCGTCTTCACCACTGGTTTAATATCTATGTGTACGTGACATACAACGCAATCCACACTGTATCTCAAAATATATTATCTCCAGTGGAGAATGTGAGCCTGTTACCTCATTACTGCAGTCCCCAAAATTGTATACAGTATTCTAGGTAAAATCTGATTAATAATCAATATGGTGCCAATATTTTATTCCTTTGGATCCACATCTAAAAAGAGATATTAATGTTTTGTTAATGAATGATTGTTCACATTGAACATGCCTAGTCTCTTTTTGTGCCAATGATCTCTCTTTAAAGAAAGATTAGCATCTCTGTTTTAGGGGTAGATGCGAAAGGCTGACTGACAGATCTAAAGAGTAAACTTCACTGTTAGTTTGTTTATTTGCGTCATTCAGTCGTATCAGACTCTGCGTGGCCTCATGGACTGTAACATATCATGCTGATCCACTTGGTATATGTGGCAGAGATGCTGGAATGGGTTGCCAGTTCCTTCTCCAGTGGGCCACAGCATACAGCCCCTGGTATTCCTAGGTGGTCTCCCATCCAAGTACTGACCAGGCCCAATCCTGCATGGCTTCACAGTGGTGTGACCTCTTGGATCCCTGACTGGAATTAAACCCAGGTCACTGTGGTGAAAGCATCAAATCCTAGCCACTGGTCCACCGGGGAATCCCATTGTTAGTTTACTATATGTAAAAAGCAGTGTCTAATAACATGCAATTGATAAAGTGCTTAATATTACATAAAGCAATTTATACCATATTTGGAACTTCCTCTGGGTCCCTTTAATATATATTTTGCAAATTTCCCGTTTTCAACAGGATAATATAGACTGTGCAAGAGGTGATGACCTCAGGAATAAAAGTATTTCTATGTTTTATTAAATTAAACCCAGGTCGCTGCGGTGAAAGCACCAAATCCTAACCACTGGTCAACCAGGGAATCCCATTGTTAGTTTACTATTTGTATAAAGCAGTGTTTAATAACATGCAATTGATAAAGTGCTTAATATTACATAAAGCTAATTTATACCATATTTGGAACTTCCTCTGGGTCCCTTTAATATATATTTTGCTAATTTCCCATTTTCAACAGGATAATATAGACTGTGCAAGAGGTGATGACCTCAGGAATAAAAGTATTTCTATGTTTTATTAAATTAAACCCAGGTCGCTGCGGTAAAAGCACCAAATCCTAACCACTCCAACCAATAATAAGCACCCAAATGTCTTCCCCAATCTTTCTTTTTTTCCCAATGTTTCTTTAAACTTAACTGTTAGCTAACTCGTCAATATTTCTATGTAATACAGCAACATTTTATAATACATCTCTCACATATATACATTTTACCATGTGGAGATGAGTAAAGTGGGAGTGAAAAATTATATTTAAATAGCAATGCAGAGAATTGGGATAATCAGATAATATTGGACAGAGGGGAAATTATGGCAGATGGTAGGGCAATAAAGAGGTTATTGTGATGAATGCAATGAGATGTGGTATGGGAGAGAGGATAAAGTAGAATGGTGAAATGGGTAAGAAAGAATGTATAGAAAGAGAAGGGAATGGATCAGAGGGGAGAAGTAAAAAGAAAGGGACCAAATAAATGGAAATATAGAAAGATGATGTACTAATGACACTTCCTGCAAGGAGCACTGTATAAATCACAAAGTCTGTTTTAACCAATTTTAGTGCAGAATGTGGTGCCCCTAGAGGCAAGTGTCCTTAGGTACTTGCCTACTCTGACTAGTGATAAACCAAGTCCTGAATATGATGAAGGGGAAAGGGTGGAAAATACCCGAAAATTGTAAAGTAAAACTCGTGAGTACCTTTCCGTTCCCCTCCTTCATCCCCTGCTGCCCCTGTTGATACTTTGTTAAATACAGTCCTTAATTGGCATATTAACAGACTGGACTTTCTTGTCTCATTTCACTATAAGTACCAGCAATGTAGAGTCTGGAGAGAGCTAAACGTTGATTGAAAACTCTCCATTGTATATATACTAATTACATAAAAAAATGAAAAAGCATTCAGAGGGCATAATTTCCATGTCACTACCCAGAATCCTTAGGGGCAATAGAAATACGGACAAATTATGTGTGGGAAAAGAGGCCTCCTGTCTTCTAGAGGCATGTATTACATTAGTACATTTAAATATTGAATTGGGTTAATAACCAAAGCCATATTAAGAATTTTACTCTGATTTACTGTAAAAATGCCAGGTTCTCTTGGCACTCTGCAAGCCTGGCATAGTCATATCTCTTCTTATCTGCACTGGGCAGCTCTTCATGGTATTCTTTCACCACAGTACCTCTCTGCAATCACATCTCTCTTTCATCTTTCCATGTTCACTTCCTCATGGATCATGTACAGTCTCTATCACAGCTGTCTCAACCTTTTCTCTCACCTCATCATGATACCAAACCATTCCTTCTAGCCCTGTTGTTTGTCTTGCCCTCCTATACAGCTATGACTATAGAGCAGGTGCCAGGTGATAATGTCAATATCAAAATCAAATTCACAGGTATAGTTGTTTAATTTCATAAAATACCACTGAGAAACACTTTTAAACATATTATCTTTTGATTAAGTAAAACAAAAAACATTATCTTTTGATAAAGTGTAAAATAATATTTTTTTCACTTTTATGTTCAATTACTTTTACTGCTGGCTTCCATTTTTGTTTGCTGAGGCTGGTTTTGGTAAGCTCTATATCAACAGGGTGTGTCCGTGTAAACTAATGAGCTTTGCATTAGTGCTAATGAGAGCACTGGACGTAGTTACTTTTGCATCCCTGTTGTACAGATAGTGCTCCCACTTTGCACATGTGACTGTTGCTGGAATCCTCTGATAGGTGACAGTGGGATGGAGCCTTGGTAATTCCAGCACGTTCATTTTCGAAAGTAAAGTTCCCATTTAAAAGATATTTGTATTTCTTGTTTGTTCTGGTTTTTTTTCCCTGCTTTCTTGGAACAGCTGCACAACAAACAGCAGCAGCAACAGTTCACAAACCAATGGAGTTTGCTGTATCTGGACTTGTTCACCTCTCTAACTTACCTCACAGAAATTCCATGGGTCTAGGAACTGGGGGGGGGGATGAGGGGGACAGTTGTGTGGTATTTTTATATTATATGCAAAATCCCCCCCCCCCCCCCACAGATTTTCTTTGGCTCCTTCACTCATGTGCCACATATTCAAACATAAGTGTGAATTAAAGATAATTAAGAATTGATTATGCACTACATCAGTCACTATATAATAACTAATCCTAGTGCATATATTTGTGACAATGTGTGACAATGTATTTGCACAATAGCAAAAGTGATCTACCTCAGTTTGGAGCTAGTCAAGTACTGGGGGTCCACTATATATACAAAAATCAAGCACTGTGTCAATAAGTAGCACACTCTCTTCTGCACCCATCCTCTACCTCTCTCCTCACCCCATCCCCTCTCTCCCCTGCACTCATCCTCTCTCTTTGTCCCCTGCACCCATCCTCTCCCTCTGTTCTGCACCCATCATCTCCCTCTATTCTGCACCCATCATCTCCCTCTCTTCTGCACCCATCCTCTACCTCTCTTCTGCACCCATCCTCTACCTCTCTTCTGCCACCCATCCTCTACCTCTCTCTTCACCCCATCCCCTCTCTCCCCTGCACCCATCCTCTCTCTCTGTTCTGCACCCATCATCTCCCTCTATTCTGCACCCATCATCTCCCTATCTTCTGCACCCATCCTATACCTCTCTTCTCCACCCATCCTCTACCTCTCTTCTGCACCCACCCTCTACCTCTCCCCTGCACCCATCATCTCTCTCTGTCCCCTGCACCCATCCTCTCCCTCTGTTCTGCACCCATCCTCTCCCTCTGTTCTGCACCCATCATCTACCTCTCTCCTCACCGCATCTCCTCTCTCCCCTGCACCCATCCTCTCCCTCTCTTCTGCACCCATCATCTACCTCTCTCCTCACCCCATCCCCTCTCTCCCCTGCACCCATTCTCTCCCTCTCTTCTGCACCCATCCTCTCCCTCTGTTCTGCACCCATCCTCTCCCTCTCTTCTGCACCCGTCCTCTACCTCTCTCCTCACACCATCCCCTCTCTCCCCTGCACCCATTCTCTCCCTCTCTTCTGCAGCCATCCTCTCCCTCTCTTCTGCACCCATCATCTACTTTCTCCTCACCGCATCTCCTCTCTCCCCTGCACCCATCCTCTCCCTCTCTTCTGCACCCATCATCAGCCCTCTCTCCTCACCGCATCTCCTCTCTCCCCTGCACCCATCCTCTCCCTGTCTTCTGCACCCATCCTCTACCTCTCTCCTCACCCCATCCCCTCTCTCCCTTGCACCCATTCTCTCTCTCTGTCTCCTGCACTCATTCCAACTCTCTTTTCCCTGCACTCCACTCCCTATCTGCCCTTCTGCTTTCTAACCTGCAGTCGCAGTTGTAACGGAGCTGGGACCCGCAGTCCAAAATCTCCGCTGGTATACGATAAAATACCCACGAGACACTACAGTTTCACCATCCCCGACCTCCCATATTGGACGACACACAATTTGGGAGTCAAATGAATACTGACTTTATTTTGTTATTGCAGAAATATTTATACATCTCTTCCCACAGGCAATCCACATCCCCCATATTTGGCTGCACAATACCCATAAAGAGAACAATAGGTGGGTCACACCTCCCTGGCAACTTTGATACAATCAGACATTGATTCAATTACACTTCTTTGTTCTTATCTGAGAAAGGAAGTCTATTGTATAGTGTTTTCATTATCTTATGCGGAGTCGCTGTAACGAGATTATCTCCCATGCCAAGTAGCTGTAAATGTTTGGAACAATATTCTGCAGAGCATCAACCAACATACATATATTAGGATCATATTTTAACCAAGAATAATCATAAAACAGGGTAAAACAGTGATGGGTTCCGCTACACACCTCCCCCGTGACCATAAGCCGGCATACACGGTCTGATCCCAACGGATCGGCCTGGGGATGTCCGGACAAAAGTATTTGTTGGTCAATTCTCTAGTTTGACAACCCATCAGCATAACTGCAATTCACATTTCCCATATCCCCAGATAGCTGGGATCTGCGCGCACAAAACCACCGAATAGCGCTCAGATCCTCTTCACACAGTTCAATTGCCAAGTAGCTAAAGTCTTTCCCATAGTCTTTCATCATATGAATGGGCTCCATGGCATAGCTATCTGGGGTATCATGGTTCACACAGGGCAAGTACAGAATGCCCCCCCTGTATGTAAAGGGCCAGAATGAGTGACTTACACTCTGGTATGGCCGAACACTGGTTCCAAAGGGCAATATGTACCAGGGCCATAGTCGCAGGGCAGGAGGCTGGCAAACAGTCCTCTCCAAGCCAAGGTGGCGAAGGGCACTTCGTCACACATCTCTCCTTTGGGGGGAAGTCTAACCAGGCACCTGGATATTTTGCTGGGGTGATGGTGCAACACGCTGAGGGGACTTGAGGGGCAGAGGCCCGCGGCACTCTGCCCTGATGCCAGCTCTTCTGCTGGTATAACCTGCAGGACCTCCTGCTCTGTACCAGGGACAAAGGGAGGGCAGAGGCCGACTGCACTCTGCCCCGCTGTCAGCTCTTCTGCTGGGGTACTTGGGACATATTGCGGCTCAATAGCCAGGGAAACGTGGGGGTCAGTGGGGGTTAACATTTCCTCTGTTAACCCTGGGGCCACATTAGAAGTTAGCTGGGGAGGGGAGTTTGTACTTACCCCCTCCTCCGGTTGTCCCAGTGACGGTAGTTGGGGATCTGGACAAGCTGTGGGCGCAGAGACCACGGTCCCATCTGCGCCGTCTGGGAGATTGGTGTCTCCCCTGGTTAGGGTAAACTGTCGCTGGGGGGGAAGGATGACACCTTCTGCCCCCTGTGTTTCACACTGCCACTGGGGGGGAAGGACGACACCTTTGGCCCCCTGGAGTACCCACTGACGCTGTGGAGGAAGGTCGACACCTTCTGCTCCCTGGGGTACACACTGCCGCTGGGGGGAAAGGACGACACCTTCTGCCCCCTGGGGTTCACACTGCCGCTGGGGGGGAAGGACGACACCTTCTGCCCCCTGGGGTTCACACTGCCGCTGGGGGGAAAGGACGACACCTTCTGCCCCCTGGGGTTCACACTGCCGCTGGGGGGAAAGGACGACACCTTCTGCCCCCTGGGGTTCACACTGCCGCTGAGGGGGAAGGACGACACCTTCTGCCCCCTGGGGTTCACACTGCCGCTGGGGGGAAAGGACGGCACCTTCTGCCCCCTGGGGTTCACACTGCCGCTGAGGGGGAAGGACGACACCTTCTGCCCCCTGGGGTTCACACTGCCGCTGGGGGGAAAGGACGACACCTTCTGCCCCCTGGAGGGCCGGTAGAGAGACCTCGGTCCCATCTCTACCTGCCATCTGGAGGTCATCCCAGGACCAGTCAATGAAGTCTGGTTCTGCTTGTCGAGTAGGTTGGGGCTGCACGAAGCTGAGCAGGTGTTGGTAGTCCTGCTCCAGCTCCCACTCTCTCGTTACCAGGTGGGTCATGTCTTTGCTCACCTCGCCTTCGTCATCCCAGACATACATGCCCATCCGGTAGTCGTAGATGTCCCAAAACCTAGACCCCTCCGTGCTGCCAAGATCAATATCGTCCTCCAAGGCATCCCATAATAAACCCGGGCCATCATAATCATCCCCCTCCGGTAAGTCGTGTTCAGCCGTCCAGGGGGTAAGTCGAACGGTATACCACCAGAGGGCCTGGTATGCGTTGTCTAGCCAGATCTCTCGCCATACCAGGGTCTCTAGTCTTGTCACCCACTCATCCAGGGGCTGCTCTCCCAATAGATACATCCGCATCGCCACACGCTTCTGTAGCCGCTGCTCATCACTGGGGAGACTCTCACCTCGCCGCCATTGGGCATCTTGCAGGGCATCATACCAGAGTTCCATTCTGTCTGTCTCCCTGTAGTCTGCGGCCTCCTTCTCATCCTCATCATGGAACGCTGTCCAAAAACTAGCCGGTTCCATCCTGCTGTAGCCAGGGGCGCTGTACGGATACTAGCGTTGCCCTCAATTTGTACTCCACGGAATGGTGTCTCCTGTAGCTGTCCTTCTGACCGTGGGAACAATTCCACCACTTGCCAACAAATGTAACGGAGCTGGGACCCGCAGTCCAAAATCTCCGCTGGTATACGATAAAATACCCACGAGACACTACAGTTTCACCATCCCCGACCTCCCATATTGGACGACACACAATTTGGGAGTCAAATGAATACTGACTTTATTTTGTTATTGCAGAAATATTTATACATCTCTTCCCACAGGCAATCCACATCCCCCATATTTGGCTGCACAATACCCATAAAGAGAACAATAGGTGGGTCACACCTCCCTGGCAACTTTGATACAATCAGACATTGATTCAATTACACTTCTTTGTTCTTATCTGAGAAAGGAAGTCTATTGTATAGTGTTTTCATTATCTTATGCGGAGTCGCTGTAACGAGATTATCTCCCATGCCAAGTAGCTGTAAATGTTTGGAACAATATTCTGCAGAGCATCAACCAACATACATATATTAGGATCATATTTTAACCAAGAATAATCATAAAACAGGGTAAAACAGTGATGGGTTCCGCTACAGCAGTCTCTCTGGCAGATGTATGCAGGGTGGTGCGCAGTTGTCGGGCTCACTCTTTTGTGGTGCGCAGATGTGGGCAAAATGTTCTTCAGCGCACAAAGGACGTGCTACGGGCAAACAGAAAACTATAAAGACAAATAACAATTGCTGGTCTATCCTTTAAAGAAAAAAGTTAACAGCTAAATATTTTTTTGAGTAAAGCTTCAATACAAGACAAATATGTATTAAGCTGAAATGTCACTCTTTATTGAAATTTCAGTTAGTTTTTGAGTAATACTTGTCATTCAGACCACTGTATTTTGGAAAAAAAAAACATGCTTGTGAATTACATAACAACAACTATTATTATTACTAGCGACTTGCCCGTCGAAAATGACGGGGCAATAGAATTTAAAGCCATGGGAATGCTGTTTGATACATAATTGAAAGCGTTTTGTAGTGTGAGAACCTTTGGCGCTCATTGCAAGCCTCTCCTGTCGTGTACTTTTGGTCCTCTGAGAGAGATTTATATTTCTATGTATATGTAGTTAAGTAATAATGACTGATTTCTTAAATCAATTAATATACTTTAATTATTAATAATTAATACATGCAGCGACAAATAGGCTGAAGAGCTAACAATCTGTTTGTATTTTCCGTCTGAATAGAATATGCATTTTGAGTGTTGGTGCCCTGCTTCTAAGTGTAATGAATGTTTCAAGTGTGGCTGCGTGCGCAAGATAAAGCCGTTGGTTGATTGTGTAAAGCGGCATTGTATATTCATAGTTACATAGTTACATAGGGCCTCATTCTATTAGCGGCCGTAGGAGATGCGGGGCCGCAAGGACCGGCCGCAAGCTATTCGTCTATTCTATTCCCCTCCGGCCGGGGATTCCGGCAGGCTTGTGGCCGGCGCCTTGCTATCCCTTGCGGCCGCTCACTCCGGAGAAAAGCCTTTGATCTAAAACGGCCGCAAGAGAATCGGCTGCAAGAAAATCCTATTTGCAATTCAATTGCTCCGGGAACCCTCTCTGCAAGGCTAAAACCGAGCCGCAGCTTACTTGCAGGAAAAAGGTCCCGCTAGCACCAATTAAGCACAAAATATAGCCCAAATAAAGCCATCATGCACTCTGAGGAGACTATAAAGTGATTTTAGGTGTTAGCAAAAATAGCACAACATTCCCCTATACTTAAATCCGTAAATAAATTATTTTTTAATATATGTCAAATATCCATGTAAAAAGTCCAGAGTGCTTGGAGCACCTCAGACCCGCCCACGCTGCGGCCGGAAAATAAAGAGTTAATGTCAACTCGGGTTTGGGCTGATGTGCAAGCTTGAGAGGGGGTTGCTATTAATCCTCCTGTCCCCCAATATGATCCCTAGCATTTACAAAGATTTACAGTGCAGTCTTCAATTTATATTTGACTTTTTGGAGATTTTGGAGCTTACGGCCGGTTCCAAGATATGCGGCCGGCCGTAAGGGGAGATCCTTGCGGGCCGTATAATAGAATTGCGAGGTAACAGAACCTCGCAAGGAATCGCAGCCTTACGGCCGATTTACGGCCGATAATAGAATGAGGCCCATAGTAATTAAGGTTGAAAAAAGACTTTTAGTGCATCAAGTTCAACCTTTTAAGATATCCTCTGATCTGCAATATGCAGATTAAATATTAATTAATTAGTTGTTAATTAATTATTAATCAATTATTTCATTTTCTTTCCTTCCTGACCACAGATACTGGCGATCGGATTTCTCCCTGGATCAATACTGTCTCTCTAATTATCCATGATAACCCTGAATTCCCTTTTTAATTAGAAATAAATCCAGTCCCCTTTTAAAGTTATCTATCGAATCCGCTGTCACCACCTCCTCTGAATTCCACAGATTAACCACCCTTACTGTGAAGAACCCTTTTCTTTCTTTAAGGTGGAATCTTTTTACTTCTAACCTCAAGGGATGTCCTCTTGTCAGTTGAAAACCTCTTGGCACAAAAAGCTCCCTTGACAAATCGTTATACTGACCCTGGCTATATTTATATAAGGTAATCATATCTCCCCTTTTTTCGAGAGAAAATACATTTAATTTGGTTAGTCTTTCTTCATAACTTAGCCCCTCTATTCCCCTTATTATTTTTGTTGCCCTCCTCTGTACCTTTTCCAGCTCTAAAATGTCCTTTTTATGAAGTGGTGCCCAAAATTGTACTCCATATTCCAAATGAGGGCGTACTAGAGATTTGTATAGTGGCAGAATTATATTTGCTTCCCTTGCTTCTATACCCTTCTTAATACATGCTAATATTGTATTTGCCTTTGCAGCTGCTGCTTGGCTTTGAGCACTGTAATCTAGATGGTTGTCCACAAGCATTCCCAAATCCCTTTCAATATCTGATACACCTACATTTGCTCCATTTAGATTATACATTGCATGGCTATTTTTCCTCCCAGATGCATAACTTTACATTTATTCGTATTAAATCTCATCTGCAATTTAGATGCCCATTCCTCAATTTTATGTAAATCCCTTTGGAGGGAAAGCACATCATTATCTGATTTAATGAACTTGCACAACTTCGTGTCATCAGCGAAAATGGAGACACCACACTCCAATCCTACCTCTAAGTCATTAATAAATATGTTAAAAAGTATAATACTGAACCCTGAGGAACCCCACTTACCACATTAGTCCAATCGGAGTATGTTCCATTTACAACAACCCTTTGCTTCCTGTCTTTTAGCCAGCTCTCAATCCATGAGCAGATATTTACTGCAATTCCTGTATCTCTTAGTTTGCCCAATAGTCTCCCATGTGGCACTGTATCAAAAGCCTTTGCAAAATCCAAATAGACTACATCCACTGAGTTGCCTTAATCCAGGTTCCTACTAACCTCCTCATAGAAACTAATTAGATTTGTTTGACATGACCTATCCCTCATAAACCCATGTTGACTCCTACTTATAATCCTGTTCAAATAGATATATTTTTGTATATTATCCCTTTTTAACCCTTCTAAAAGCTTCCCCACTACAGAAGTGAGGCCTGCTGGTCTATAATTCCCCGGATTTGCTCTTGCTCTCTTTTTAAATATAGGTATCACATCTGCTTTTCTCCAGTCATCTGGTAGAGACCCTGTGTTGAGTGAATCTTGAAAAATTAAATATAATGGTTTGGCTATTACAGAACCCAGTTCCCTCAGTACCCGTGGATGTATTCCATCAGGACCCGGGGCTTTTTTAACATTTATTTTTTCCAACCTCTTTTGGATTACTTCCTGTGTTAACCAATTATTTGGCAAAGGTAGTGTAGTCCCATTATATTGCAGTGTCCCAACCACTGGTACCTCCCTTGTGTATACCCGAAGAAAAGAACCTATTTAGCTCATCTGCCTTTTCCTGGTCACTAATTTTCAGATGGCCTGTTTAACATTCTAATGTTCCTATAGCTTCCTTCCTCGTCTTCTTCCCATTAATATAGTTAAAAAATATTTTAGGGTTTGTTATTCGTAATGTTATTAATGTGTTACACGTCTTGTGAGCCTTTTCAGGCTTTTGTAATTGTGGATCTTGTAGTTCGTAGTGTGATGTGTAAAGTGCTACGCATTTTGCATTGTTTTGCGCGGTCCGGGGTCATGTAGCCTCGCTTTCATTTTTTTCGGCAGGCATTTTTTTCCTCGCTTAGGCGATCTTCAATTGGCGAAAGTCGTCTAAATCGAGTTCAATTTGCGTTCCACCTCACTCACAGATGTCCTGGCTGTTGCCCTATGCTGTCTGTTATGTTTTTGTAATTTTGGGGGGTGTATTTAGTGTGTTTTTCAGTTTTTTTGTTCAGCCGCTAATTTTTGCGTCTCGTATCTTTTTTTTCTAAGTCCTGCGTCTCGTATTTTAATGGCTTGCCTTGCTTTGTAAGCAGAATATGGCCCATATGTAAATTAGGTGCTCTGCCATAAATCAGCTGTGGGAAAGTTTTTTCCCTAAGTTACACCTCTTTGTATATCTTTAGCTTCCCCAATTTAGGACACTCAGCTCATATCCGTAAACCCTTGCCTGCTCTGCAAGAGATTTCAGCTTTATGGATGGGAGACGGCTCTAGGAGCCAATAGAAAGCGCTAAAGTTATGCCCTGGGGATTCCTTCCATTTAAATTCCAGCTGGAGGGAATCCCCGGGCACCCCCCCTCCCCCACCTCGCGCTCACTGCTCGATCACCGTAACTACATAACCATTGGAGTCTCTACAGACCCCCATGGAAAATAAAGTTAACCCTTGCAAGGGGGGTTCTTAAAGAATACCCATTGCACAGAAAATTAACCTCCCCATGATGCAAGGAATCTCAATCGGGACTCCCTGTCATCTACAATTAACTCCTATAACTATTAACTCCCCCATGGACTCTCTGCCACATAAAATTTCACCCCTACCCACAGAGCAGGTCCTTAAAGGACCTGCACCATAAAATGAACCAATTAAATGATCCGATGTATCTAAATGTTTAACCACCATGGCATCTACAATTAACGACACATGCTGCAAGATTACACCATGCTGCGGGGTCCCCCCATGCTGCAGGGCGTAAACCGAAATTCAAATTCCCAGCTGTGCAGGTCCTTAAAGGACTATAAGTACACCTTGCGGCATCTAAGATCAATCCCTATCATCCATGAGGATCTATACAGACCCATGAGCCGATCATTAACCCTATAAGTCCCAAAGGGGTCTTTATAGACTCCCATGGGACAATAATTAACCCCTCACATACCATGGGGGTTTATACAGATGGTCTAACATAAACACTATACAATATGTGCAATGAGGGTCCACCAGGACACTCATGACACTAAGTAAAAACACTACACAACACTATTCTACCCCCAGTAAATTAATAAATAAAAAGTAGCCCGCACTACCTAATTAACCCCATTAACTAATTAACCCCCACTACACAATTAACACGCATTAACTAATGAAGCCCCCATTAACTAATTAACTCCCACTACCTAATTAACCCCCTAATTACCTACCTAATACCACATTAACTATTTAATCCCCTAATTACCTACCTTATACCCCATTAACTAATTAACTCCTCCTTATTAAATACCTAACCCTTCCAAATGAAATACCTTACCCCAGAGTTGGGGTTTTAGGGGCCGGGGTAGTTGGGCAGAGACAGTTTATTGTCTCTTTAACTGCTGCTGTGACACCCAGGAAAGGCTTTTAAAGCCTTTACGATTGGTCTTTGGTACCTTCATATTTTCTTCATTTTGTTGTAGTTAGGGAACTGCTCTAGTTTGTGAGTGAGGGTAAATGTTTTATTAGCATAGAGTTTGGATGTCAGAGTGTCAGGGAATAACTTGTAAATGATTGCTTTTTTCGCTTTGTCGTGAAGTTCAGTTGTGGGGGATAGCATAGCTAGGTAGGAGTTACTGTACTTTTAGGGCACTCTTTTTCAGCTATTGGCATAGGGGCAAATGCATGTTAAAACAGAAGGTGATACGCTTCATTAGACAGATGTTTTTTAGTGAGTTTTTGAAAGTTTTGAGGCAGGAGGATAGACTGGTGAGGCATGGAGTAGGGGCAGCCCGAGAAAAGTCCTGTAGGCGAGAGAGAGAGGAGACGACAATAGAGGAGGAGGATGGTTGGGTTGTATTTTGAGACAAGGGCAGAGATATAAGGAGGTGCACTGTTGTTAAAGGTTTTATATGTTAAGGTCAGGATTTAAAATGTAATTCTCAAGACTATGGGAAGCCAGTGGAGTGACTGACAGAGAAGTGATAGATTAGTCTAGCAGATCTTTCATTATGGACTTGAGTGGAGAAGGGGATAGGAAGTCAACAAGGGGCGAGTTGCAGTAGTCAAGGTGAGATATGATGAGAGAATGGATAAGTATTTTAGTTGTGTCTTGTTAGAGATAGTGACATATTTTGGAGATGTTTTTTAATTGAAAACAACATAATTTGGTTATTGGTTTTATGTGAGGAATGAAAGAGAAGGCAGAGTCTGTTAGAACCCTAAAACAGCAGGCCTGAGCAAGCCTGGGAGTGATGTTATTGTCAACATTGAGGGAAAATTGTGGATGCTGTAGTAGAGATCCAGGTGTATATGCTTGAGAGACAGTTGGGAGCATGTGCTAGAAGAGAGGAGGTAGATCTGGTGCTGAGAGATAGATTTGAGTGTCATCTGCATATAGATGATACTGAAATTCAAAAGATTTTGCCATTACGATAAATAATCTATATGTGGATGGAAGGTCTATGCAGGGCTGCATGAGTTAAAGTTACTTGATGGTAAAACTGGTCCATTTGCATGTGGTTAGGTCAGAAGTGGAACTGAAGACGGGATATTTTCGGATATGTGTAGCAGGTTTTCAGTTCATTGAATACGGATGTGGGTTTTAATAATACGCCTTTAGGGGACAGGACCTTGCACAGCTGCTCTCATTTATATGCTGACTAGCGACTTGCCCGTCAAAAAATGACGGCAATGTGATGTATATGTTTGTCAAGTTGTTTAGTTATTAACATATATTTTTGACACTTGTAAGTATTTTAATATGAACGTGTATTTTTGTAAAATGTTGATGTAATGGTTTTTTTAAATGTAATTAGTATCTGAAGAATTGTTAACTTTAATATACATTGAATGAATAGGAAAGCAAAAAGTAAAAAGCCTTCTTTAAACGTTGCGAATTTTAACATGAAGTTTAAACTATATGTAAGCAATAACCATCAAAGTATATATTTTTAAACTTGAACTTTATTTTTTATGTAAGTTTAGAAGTTAACAAAACATTGGTATAATTTTGAACATTATAAACAGGAACATAGTGAATACATTTTGTAACCTAATTTTTTATTAAAAGTATTAACATTTGAATCTAAAAACAATTGACATTTAAATTAATCAGTATCAAAATTCAATTTCTATCAGAATAATTGTTAACTTGAATATACATTGAATGTAGAGTAAGGCATACAGTAAAACTCTTCTTAAAACGTACGTAATTAAAGTAATTTATTACTGAGCACATAAACTGGCGATAAACATTAATGTAGGTAGTAATCTTAAGATAACAGACAATATTTACATTGTGACTTAAAAGGTGCTTGACCTCTTAACATCCACTTTGTAATCTGTTGAATGAAATAACTTGAAAATATATTTTTGAAACTTGTAACATTAGAAACATTAACATAGTGACTTAACATTTTAACATAATTTTTACTAACAATGCAAAGCAAGTATTTTGTGAGGCAAATCATTCATAAACATGACTTCCATTAATTATGACTGAATTAAACAACCAATTGTTATGTATTTTGCAATGCTTTAAAAAAATCTTGGCATCGTTAATTTGTATCCTTCAAAGTTATAGTACTTCATAGTAGACAATGTTTTTAGTAAAAATACGTCCATCTTCTAATAAATCACCTTGACTTTCATTGTTTTCAATGTAAACTTTAATAGCCTGTGGATTTTTGCACCGTGACAACGCAACGTACAATTGACCATGTGCAAAAACTGGTTCTTCCAAGAAAATACCCACAGATTTGAAAGTTTGACCTTGTGATTTATTAATGGTCATGGCAAATGCCATAATAATGGGAAATTGTCTTCTTTGAAGTATAAAAGGGAGACTACTTTCACTTGGTGCTAAAGCTATTCTTGGTATGAAAACTCTCTCTCCTTTATGGGTCCCAGTTAAAATTTCAGCATCTATAAAATGGTCCTTTAATTGTTGAACAATTAATCTTGTGCCATTGCATAGGCCTTTTTTGGGGTTCATATTTCGCAGTAACATGATAATTGCACCTTTCTTTAGCTGCAAAATATGTGGTGGCATTCCAGAAGGAGTTAAAGAGTTTATGAATTCAGTCGAAAAGTTAGCCTGACTTTCATTGTCATCAGCAAGTACAGAATCAGCACTGTGATAATTTCTTTGTGGTGCA
Organism: Discoglossus pictus; assembly: GCA_027410445.1. Classification (NCBI taxonomy): domain Eukaryota; kingdom Metazoa; phylum Chordata; class Amphibia; order Anura; family Alytidae; genus Discoglossus; species Discoglossus pictus. The sequence continues at coordinate 210,176,001 of CM050164.1, forward strand.
TACATTTTTTTTAAGATTTCATTATTGAGGATTAATGCATCTTTATTTTTACACGTCAGTATGACTTGGTTGGCAAGCTCGGAATATTCTTCGTTATTTACGCTCCCTTCAAATATAGCCGATATAATATCTTGTTGACAAATCATATGAGGTGGGATCTCTACAGTGTAATCAGGTAAATGTAGTATTTTTTCTGTTCTGCCTTCTCCAATTTTAATAAGCCAATCATTGAAATCAGTTTGGCCTTCTGATCTCATATTTTGTTGCAGTTGAAGATGGGTAAAATGTTTCCATACTGTACTTGACTTTATACATGTTTCGATAATGTCAGTTCGATTTCCATGTACCACGACAGGTAATGTTTGTCTGAAATCGCCACCCAACAACATTACCTTTCCACCAAATGGAAAAGTATTCTCCATGACTTCACGAAGCAAACGGTCAATACATTGGAGGGCATAGCATGACATCATTGTGGCCTCATCTATTATAATTAATTTACATTTCTTCAATTTCTTTGCTTGTAAGGATGTCATGCGAATATCTGACACAGAATTTTCTAAAATAGGCACTGGCAGTTTAAATCCACTATGAACAGTTCTTCCACCTTCTAATAAAAGTGCAGCAATTCCAGTAGTGGCAAACGCCATTGCTATTTTTCCTTGGGCTCGTACTGAACTCATTAATAAATTGTACAAATATGTTTTTCCTGATCCGCCAGGTCCATCAAGATAGAAATAACGCTCTGTCACCATGTCATCATCTATAGCATTTTTAATGGCATGAAATGCTTGCAATTGTAGTGTATTTAAAGTTGCAAGTCTTTCTTCTGTTCTTTCTGCTTGTAGTTGAATGTCATAGTCTTCAAAGTTAATGTCATCTATAAGACCTGGATCAGGCAAATTAAAACTTGCACAACTTAATCCATGAGTTAAAAAGACTTCTTGGATTTCCATTAACGCTTTTAAGTGTGCAATGGGTTCATTGTATCGTCGCATAAAGTCTTCAGCCATATTACTTTTAAAAGTCTCCCACAAAGCTAATGCATTTGGAGCATTTGAGAAGATACAAATAAAAGCAAATTGTTCTCTCATCTGTCGTGGCATTTGACATTGTGCTGCTTCTTCTAAACATCTTTCCCACTCTGTATCATCAGCGAGTACGTTTCTATGTCTTGCAGCTAAATGGAAGGATTCATATACAATGTCATTAACAGTTCTTAAGTGTTCAAAACTTTGTGCTCCAGGAACATTTAAAAGTAATATCCGTAAGCAAAAACGTTCCACATCTCTTGGACTGACTGTGTAAATTCTTGGAATAATTTTATTGCCTCTGGTTTTTCTTGGTCTCCATAATCCATTCACAAAAACATAGTGATATGGAATTTCAATATATAAGTATTGTGTTGCTTCAGCATCAGTGGAATTTAATGCAAACCATGCAGTTAGTGTAGTGTGACGATCTTCACTTTGGGCCAATGCATTCATTTCATTTCCAGCATGGAAATAGACTAAATGTCGTTGTGGCAAATGTACTGCTAACCTATATACTGCATGTGATCTATCATGCATTTCAAATTTTAAAAGCCGCCACATAGCTTCTGGCGCACTGACATAGCGAGCATCTACATGAGATGCAAGTTCATCATGTACTAACTCACTACTTTCAGGGTTGTCTGCACTTTTGACGACTACAGTAGCTGCATCGTAACCTTTGTAAATATATTTGTAGACATATTTAATGGATTTGATGGAAGTGCAGGCTTCTACGTTGATGTGGGCGTTGTACTTCATGAGTAAATGTGGATTGTAGGGTACTACATATCTATTGTCCACTTTTTTTCCACGAATAATGGCACTATCTCCTTCTCTTCTTTTATAAAGTGGATATCCATCACAATTGGCATAGGTTTTGTCTCTATAATCTTTTGGAAATTCTTTGGAACATTTATTATTTTCCATACATGGTGATTGTGGATTAAGGTCACCACAGGGTCCATGAATCATGCGATGAGTAACAATCTCATATAGTCTACCATATAGTTCTGGATCTGGTAGTTCAGCAACAATGACTGCATCCACTTTGTCTGAAGTATCTAATTTATCTTTTTCTTGAAGTATTATTGGAAGATGTGCATGTGGAAGGCCTCTTTTTTGAAATTCAATGGTATATACATAAGCAAGACATTTGCCAAATAACTGATTTATAGTGAAGTCACGTATTAATTCATTTAATTTAATCTTAAAAACTCTGGCTACTAAATCTGGTCGATCTGAAGCAGTTTGTCCAAGAAGTAGATTTAGTGTAATTTCTGGCCATTGTGGATTACATGTAAATGTCACAAATAGATCGGGTTTGCCAAATTTTGTCACAATAGCCATAGCATCATTGTATCTTTCTCTCATATTCCGAGGAGATCCTTGAAAGGAAGATGGTAAAATGATGGCTTTGCCAGCTGTCATGTCTCTGCTTGTAGCCACGTCAGCAACATAGTCCATGAGTCCAGAATATTGTTCTACACGGAGTTTATCTTGTTGATATTTGATAAAGTTTAAATTATTTGCCTCAACTTGCAAATATGAATCAATAATCCATTGTTGTGTTAGTTTCCCACCACATAAAATTGGATTAAATACATTGCGAATGGCAATTTGAGCTACTTTAAATTCAAGCATAGAAACATTATTTCGGATTCTGGCTTTAGCATTTGGGTAACTGGGAAGAGTTAATTTTGGTTGCCAACCTGCTTCTCCGTGTGGGAAAAAGATGGGATATGTCATTGGATCTAAATTTGGACTTAAGATACTCATATTAATAAACGGTTGGTCCTCATTTCTAGGATATATTCGAATGTCTCTTTGAAATGGTGGTTCTCCTTCATCATTCTGAAACACCATTGCAACCTCATTTGTTGTTGGCAAGTTATAACGACGTTTATCAGTATGTCTGTCTCTTTTAAGCACCATATTAACCTTCGGCATTGGTAATTGATGTGTTTGTGAATGAAGTAGTTGTTCATTTTCTACTTCTGCCAATTTTTTATAAGCTTTACTGTAGGGATTGTTGTCCATAATGTTATTTAGCTCTATGAAAACAGTGGGTAAGCATTTTTTATTTTCTTCCATCTGCATACGTTGGTCAACAGCTTCCATTGTATCTAGGACATATAGTTGAGCGAATTTTCTTTTATTTCCTTCCTCTGGATGTAAATGGGAAGTGCGATGATAAATTTGTCCTTGGACTTTAAAACAGTAAGGACCATGTCCTGGTACATTAGCAGCTAATGTTGCCCCCATGGATGCAAAGGATATGGCACTATTGTAGGATCTTATGTTTGTCTTAAAATTTTTGTAGTTTGGAAAAGTAGGTTCAGTCATAATATTTTGTAAATAAATTGGAAATTCTTTCCTTTCTGGAAGTTTGAACTTGCCTTTTTGACAACAACTAATAAATTGTCCATCTCTGGGTCTCTCCTGTTTAAAATAATAAGCCTCACAAAACTGACATTGAGTAGTCATGTCCCCACAACTATGAACCTCTACTGCTAAAGACTTGAGTAGAGGACAATTTGCAAAGCATATAGGATTTTGACTTTCATATTCATCCGGTGAAATGTCATATAATGTTTCAACAACAGGTTCTAAATGTTTTGTTTTTTTCGTTGCTTTTCTTGGTATATGTTGTATTGTTTGAGGTAAAATGTCATGTAATGTTTCATGAAACGGTTCTAAATGCTTTGTTTTCTTTGTTGCTTTTTTTGGTATCTCTTGTATTTTTTCTGGTAAAATGTCATCTGATGTTTGAGCAACAGGTTGTAAATGCTTTATTTTCTTTGTTGTTTTTTTTGACATATCTTTAATTTCTGCAAGTGACAGTCTTTTGCTTGCAATTCTTTTGCGTTCTTTTTCTCGTCGAATTTCCTTCTTCTCCGGTGTCTGCTGGCTGTCTGCTCTCTGTCGTCGTTCTCTAGCTTGGCGTCTTTTCTTTTCTTGTTTACTCTCGTTATCAGCCATGTTAATCTGTAAAAATAAAATAATGTACCATTAGTTTATTTTGAGATGTTAAGTTGTTTTTCATGACAAATAGTTATCAATAGTGTGTTAACATTTTATACTTAATCAATTTCAATGCGGTCAATTGAATAAAAGTCTAAATAAGGCCATCAGATAATTATTTAAAGACATTTTTATTTATTAAACATGTATCCAAAAGCAAGTGTTTCAGTAACTAAAAAGGTATTTTAAAAAAGATGTTATGTCCTTTTTTACAGCACTATTCAATTTGTCAAATGGCAATTAAATTAGGGTTTAGGACTGGAATGTTACAATGACAAATTGTATAGATTCTGTGTTTTTAGACTTTTTTGGACTATGCCAATTTATTTTTTAAGTTTACATTGAAGTTTGTATTTAGTGTTAAAGATTATTGGCCCTAAAAGACAAATAAGAGATAGATGATAGATATTACTTTTTATACTGTACCTTGGTTGAAGTTTGATTTCAAGCAAAATTCTTTGTTGGTCCTGTGTTGAAAGCCTTCGTCCGATGGTCTGGTCCTGTGTTGAAAGTCCTCGTCCGATGGTGTAGTCCTCTGTTGAAAGTCCTCGTCCTCTGGTGTGGTCCTCAGTTTCAACTCCTGTTCCGATGTTCTTGACGCAGTATCTGTTATAAAATAAAAATGAAAATGTTATGTTATTTGAATGTCTTTGTATTAATGAAAAAATGGCATTATTTCTGTGTTTTTCTACAATCCTTTTTGGTGCGCCCCAATTTTGGTATGCTTCTGTAGGCTATTTTCTAAGGCTTATAGGTGGTTAAACATTAAAGAAGAATATTAATTAATTTTTCTCTTTTTTTACTTGTTATACTGTACCTTGGTTGAAGTTTGATTTGAAGCAGAATCTTTGTTGGTCCTGTGTTGAAAGCCTTCGTCTGATGGTCTGGTCCTGTGTTGAAAGTCCTCGTCCAATCGTGTGGTCCTCTGTTGAAAGTCCTCGTCCGATGGTGTAGTCCTCTGTTGAAAGTACTCGTCCAATGGTCTGGTCCTCTGTTGAAAGTCCTCGTCCGCTGGTCTGGTCCTCAGTTGAAACTCCTGGTCCGATGTTCTTGACGCAGTATCTGTTATTATAAAATAAAAATTAAAATGTAATTTTATTTGAATGTATTTGTATGAACTAAAAAATGACATTATTTCTTTGTTTTTCTACAATCCCGTTTGGTGTCCACCACTTTTGTTATGCTTATTTAGGCCTTTTTCTAAGGCTTATAGATTGTTAAACATAAAATAAGTATCTAAATGTACTTTGGTATGTGTTTGTGTGAGTTTTCATACAATCCTGTTTGGTGCGCACCACTGTTGGTATGCTTATTTAGGCTTCTTTCTAAGGCTTATAGGTTGTTAAACATAAAATAAGAATGTAAATGTAGTTTGCTACACAATCCTGTTTGGTGCGCACCACTGTTGGTATGCTTATTAATGTTGTTTTGTAATGCTTATAGGTTGTTAAACATAAAATAAGAATGTAAATGTAGTTTGCTATGTGTTTGTGTGAGTTTTCATACAATCCTGTTTGATGCGCACCGCTGATGGTATGCTTATTAATGTAGTTTTGTAATGCTAATAGGTTGTTAAACATAAAATAAGAATCTAAATGTATTTTGCTATGTGTTTGTGTGAGTTTTCATACAATCCTTTTGGTGGGCACCAATGTTGGTATGCTTATTTAGGCTTCTTTCTAAGGCTTATAGGTTGTTAAAGATTAAAATAAGAATTTAAATGTAGTTTGCTATGTGTTTGTGTGAGTTTTCGTACAATCCTGTTTCATGGGCACCACTTTTGTTATACTTATGTAGTGTTTTTTCTAATGGTTATAGGTTGTTAAACAAAAAGAATATAAATGTAGTTTGCTATGTGTTTGTTACAATCCTGTTTTGTGTGTAGCAGTTTGTGTGTACCATATGTTGCATACTTTGGCCCTCATTCAATTGCAGTTTGGCCAATTCAATAGGGTTCTAAATGTGCTTATTTGGAGCCCTATTGAATTGTCCAAAATATCAATTGAATGAGGGCCTTTGTTTGCTGGATTTGTTATATTGTGAGGGCCTCATTGAATTTGGTTTTTCAATAGGGCTCTATATAAGCACAGAGCATATTTTTGAACAGAAGTTTGTAGTGAAATTGAGGCAAATGTGCTTATATAGAGCCCTATTGAAATGGGCAAATCACATTTGAATGAGGCCCTCGGCCATTAAACATATTTAGGTCCTGAATCAATTGCGTTTTGACCAATTTAATAGGGCTCTATATAAGCACATAAAATATTTTTTGACAGAAGTTTTTAGTTAGTGAAGACCTTGATTGTGGTTAGAAGTTCAGTAACTAAAAATGTCTGTCTAAAAAATCTATTATGTGCTTATATAAAGCCCTATTCAATTGGCCAACTCACAATTGAATAAGGCTCATGGTTCGGTTCTTTTTTATACTTAATACTTTACCTTGATTGAAGTGTGGAATGACAGAGGGTCCCCTCCTGCCAATCTTAATCCGCCGGTCTTCTTGTAGTGTCTGTTTGAAAAATAAAGTGAAATAGTGAATTATAGAATTTTTTATTTGTATTTAACAAAGCATGGCCTTTTCAGCATTGAAAGTATTTTTGTATCTTACCTCTTCTTCTTTGTTGGTGTTCTTTAAAAGTGATTGTGCTTCACAATGCACGGTGCAAATTGTTGAGAGACGCTGTTGATGCAGAGTCTGTTTAAATATTAAAAAAAGTAGAAAGATTGAGCTTTAGGTGATCTATTGAATTGCAGTAAATTAATTTCATTGAAATATACTTCTGTAATTATTTTGAATTAACATTATTTTTTGGTGGGGGCTACACACATATGTCACATACATGAAGCACATTTCCATAGTTGAAAGTAATTTTTTTGTGTGCGTGTGACATATCACTATACATGAATCATATTTTAATTGTTAAATTAACCTTATTTGTATTTTTGGCCAACATACATAAATGTGTGTGTGACATGTGACTATAGATGATACACATATATGTGCGTGTCACATATCAGTATACATGACTCATATTTTAATAGTATTTTAATAGTCCCAACTTATTTTTTTGTAATGTAATTTAAATGTAGTTGTTTAATTAGTTTGTTGCAGGGGCAATACACATAAATGTGCATGTGACATGTCACTATACATTATACACATAAATGTGCGTGTCACTTGTCAGTATACATTATACGCATAAATGTGCATGTGACATGTCACTATACATTATACGCATAAATGTGCGTGTCACTTGTCACTATACATTATACGCATAAATGTGCGTGTGACATGTCACTATACATTATACACATAAATGTGCGTGTCACTTGTCAGTATACATTATACGCATAAATGTGCGTGTCACTTGTCAGTATACATTATACGCATATATGTGCATGTGACATGTCACTATACATTATACGCATAAATGTGCGTGTCACTTGTCAGTATACATTATACGCATATATGTGCGTGTCACATGTCAGTATACACATATATGTGCGTGTCACTTGTCAGTATACATAAACCTCTTTGTCTTCTTTAATTTCAATTTTTTGATGTCCTGTCTTGAAAATAAGTAATATATTATAGCTTACCTCTCAGTTGTAATTTGCACAATGTAAAGTAGTAAATTAGGAAAGAATTATCTTCTCAAGTTTTAGCAGCAGTTATCTCCGAAGTCACTCTGTTCATCACCTGAGGAGAAATGTATTTTTCTCTGTCAAATAGACAGTATTTATAAACTTGTAGAACATTCTGGAAAGTTAGACCGTTAGAACGTAATACGCATGCGCTATTTGCGTTCCAGCTTACAATTTGCGTTCCATCCGCCATTTTGTGCGTAGTAGTGGTTAAAATGGTGTTTAATATGAGTGTGATCCGTTCCGCATAGTATGTGTTTCATTATTGCGAGTAAGTGTAGTGTAGTTACGTCTGGAGCCTCGTTTTCGTTTGGTTCGGCGGCCATTTTTTCTCTCGCTTAGCCGATTTTCGGTCGTTTAAACTCTTTGTTTTGACTTAAATGGACGTGTAAATGAACTTTTGGAGGTGCCGGATGCCCCCCCGTGCTGTAAGTAAGCTTTTTATGTGTTTGTTGTGTTTATTTCTTCTGTTTGTGATGTTTTGATGCGCGGCGGTTGGAATGGGTCTTTCGCGGCCGTATTTTTTTCCGATGCGCCCGTATTTTGTTGCGATGTTGCCGTATTTTTTTGCGATATACGCAGTTAGCTTTTACGTGTACGACGCAGTGTATTTGTTTCTAAGTCGTGCGTATGTGTGTTAAGAGCGTGTGAAGGGCCTTTTTTACTGTTTTTTTGTTAAGTCTTGCGTCTGTGTGTCTGGGTGTAAGCGGGTGTGAGGCGACTTTGAGTTTTTTTTTGTTATGAAGTTGTGTGTGTGTGTATGTGTGTTAACACAGCCGATGTTGGGATGCTCCCAACACCGCAAATGCGGACCCTCGCTTCGCGAGGATCCGCATTTGCGGGGACGTTGTTGGGTTTTTGTTGGCTGGGCGGTTGGGTTTATTCTGTTAAAAAAGTCTTGTGTGTGTATGTGTGTGTTAACACAGCCGACGTTGAGCCTCCACAACCGCAAATGCGGGCCCTCGCTTCGCGAGGACCCGCATTTGCGGTGAACTGCGTCCCTCGCTTCGCGAGGGACGCAGTTCTTGCGGGCTCGCTACGCGAGCCCGCAAGCGTGAGCAACGACTCGTACGCTCACAACTATATATGTGATACGGGTTTGGCTTGTGCTACATAGGAGAGACCCAGAACTCTGCATTATTATGTTTGCAGAATTATTCATTTTTCATAATTTTACTTTTACTTATTTTACTTATTATAACTCATATTTTCCCCGATTCATTGCGGCTCATTTTTACTCATTTAGCTGTATTTCTTAATTATATCCTATTTCCAATATAATAAATGGTCTAGATGAACTAAAGGTTAAAAAGGTGGTAAGTGGGCAGTGACAGCCAGCCAACTAGTAGCAATGCAAGGATCGCTAAGTATCTTGGGATGTATTAAGACACATTTCCTATGTTTTCCCTAGCTGATTCTCAAGTATTCTCGTTTCTCTGTGAGAGTGTAAATACACATTGAACTTGAACAGAGAAATGTTTAACTTATTAGTATCACTGTTGAGTAGTGATGTCGCAAACATCAAATTTTCGGTTTGCAAACCACGGACGCGAATTCCATCAAATGTTCACGAACAAACGAACATCGGCGAACCGCCATAGACTTCAATGGGCAGGCGAATTTCAAAACCCACAGGGACTCTTTCTGGCCACAATAGTGATAGGAAAGTTGTTTCAACGGGACTAACACCTGGACTGTGGCATGCCGGAGGGGAATCCATGGCAAAACTCCCACGGAAAATTACATAGTTGATGCAGAGTCTGGTTTTAAGCCATAAAAGGCATAAATCACCTAACATTCCTAAATTGTTTGGAATAACATGCTTTAAAACATCAGGTATGATGTTGTATCAATCAGGTAGTGTAAGGGTTACACCCGCTTCACAGTAACAGACCAATCTCCCCGTTTAATGCACCGCAAACAACCGCAAACAGACCCTTTGCACAACCGCAAACTCCCCATTTGCACAAGGTTGGATACCAAGCTAGCCATGTCCCGTTCCTTGTCCTCACTGATGTCATTGAAGGTCTCTTCCTCCACCCAGCCACCAAGGGTCCCCGAAAAGTGACAACAAGCCCCCTGGGACGCCTGCTGTGTTTGGTCTTTCACCTCCTCAAAGCCACCTTGCTCCTCTGACTCCTCTTCTTCAGACTCCCAGAGTCTGGGGGCTTCCACTGCCCAGCATGGAAGATTATACACAGGTCAGAGTCTGGGGGCTTCCACTGCCCAGCATGGAAGATTATACACAGGTCAGAGTCTGGGGGCTTCCACTGCCCAGCATGAAATATTATACACAGGTCAGAGTCTGGGGGCTTCCACTGCACAGCATGGAGGATTATACGCGTTGCCTCTGTCTGCGTTTTTTATAAGGTGTGTACTGTTAAGTAGTACTATTCCTATCGGTTTAATCCCTGTTACGTCCACTATTAGGGGACGTGTATATGGCATGGATTTTTGGAACAGGGAGATGGAAAAAGATGCTTGGTCGGACCTCCTATTTTGAACTAGATAGACTGGGAGACTGGTTAGTAAAGGGCCAGATGCTCACCTATGAGGAACTGAGGGACAAGAATGGAGACCCTTCAGAAGCAACCGGCGGCAAAACCATCCCAGGAAAGGAGAGGTCGCTTACTGAAGCCTGCCCTAGGGTAACCCAAGGGTGATTGCCCAGGTTAGATATTGTAAATAATAAGCTAATACTGCTGGAGGGATGATAGCTAATAGGACTTTGGTGTTTCCTGCAGATAGGTGTTTCCTGCAGATAGGTGTTTCCTGCAGATATACTCTTTACTATTGTCTGTTTTACCATGTTTTAGGTATCTCTTAAATTGCAATCACAGTAAAAAATAAGAAAAATGATTAACCTAAAAAGTAAAAATAAGAAGGAATAGCCAGCTAACGTTCACAAAATGTCTCTATTGACAAGACTGTTAAAAAATGCTTTATTTTTCATTACATGCTGTACGCCTTCTAAAATAAAATAATTTAAATGCAAAAATTAGGTATTGTTGCAGCGACCAGAAAAATTGATGTTAGTTTGCTAGGCAGAAAGTGCCCTAAAACATTGCGTCTTGAACCCTAGTTGGTGGCGGATAAGTCACGCAAGTCATCCGGCATTCAGGGATAAAATACAGCAGCGTGTGGACCATTATTAGCTCAAGGCAGCTCATCTATCAGGCCTTTTTTAATCGAATGTATCGCCTACTGTCAGTCCCTTCGGGATCCATCCCTCATTCATCTTAATAAAGGTGAGGTAATCTAGACTTTTTTGACCTAGGCGACTTCTCTTATCAGTGACAAAACCTCCTGCTGCACTGAAGGTCCTTTCTGACAGGACACTTGAAGCGGGGCAGGATAGAAGTTCTATGGCAAATTGGGATAGCTCAGGCCACAGGGCAAGCGTGCACACCCAGTAGTCAAGGGGTTCATTGCTCCTCATAGTGTCGATATCTGTAGTTATGGCGAGGTAGTCTGTTACCTGACGGTCGAGTCGTTCTCTGAGGGTGGACCCCGAATGGGCTGTGACGATGCATAGGACTTAAAAAGCTCCGCATGTCAACAACACATCTGTAATGCTTCCTCTCCTTGCTGGCGTGGTTGTGGAAGGAGGAGGATTATGTTCACCTCTTCCTCTGTTAGGAAGAAAACAAATGGTATGATGTCGCTGATGGTGCCCTGGGTGCGACTGACCAGGTTTGTCACCTCCTCATAAGCCTACAGGCATTGCGCATGAGCGTCCAGTAACGTGGCAAAAAAATCCCCAGCTCCGCAGAGGCTGTCCTAGCACCCCGGTCATACAAATACTCGTTAACGGCCTTTTCTTGTTGGAGCAGGCGGTCGAACATTAGGAGTGTTGAATTCCAATGTGTCGGGCTGTCTAAAATCAAGCGCCTCGCTGACATGTTGTTTCGCTGCTAGATATCTGTAAAGTGCGCCATGGCCATGTAGGAACACCTGAAATGGGCACACACGTTCCTGGCCTGCTTCAGGACGTCCTGTAAGCCTGGGTGCTTATGCACAAAGCATTGTACAATCAGATTACACACATGTGCCATGCACGGCACATGTGTCAACTTGCCCAAATTCAATGCCGCCAACAAATTTCTTCCGTTGTCACAAACCACTTTGCCGATCTCCAGTTGGTGCGGAGTCAGCCACTGATCCACCTGCGCGTTCAGGGCGGACAGGAGTGCTGGTCCGGTGTGACTCTCTGCTTTCAGGGAAGTCAACTCCAAGACAGCGTGACACTGCCGTATCCGGGATGTGGAATAGTACCTGTGGAGCTGGGGGGGTGCCGTTGATGTGGAGCAATACATAGCAGCAGCAGAAGAGGACTCAGCCGAGGAGGTTATGGAAGAGGATGGAGTAGGAGGAGTAGAGGAGGTGGCAGCAGGCCTGCCTGCAAGTCGTGGCGGTGTCACCAACTCCTCTGCAGAGCCACGTATTCCATGATTGGCAGCCGTCACCAGGTTTACCCAATGCGCAGTGTAGGTGATATACCTGCCCTGACCATGCTTTGCAGAACAGGTATCCGTGGTCAGATGGACCCTTGCCCCAACACTGTGTGCCAGAGATGCCATTACCTCCTTTTGCACAATCGAGTACAAATTGGGGATTGCCTTTTGTGCAAAGAAATTTCGGCCGGGTACCTTCCACTGCGGTGTCCCAATAGCTACAAATTTTTTGAACGCCTCAGACTCCACCAGCTTGTATGGTAAAAGCTGGCGGGCTAAGAGTTCAGACAAGCCAGATGTCAGTTGCCGGGCAAGGGGGTGACTTTGTGACATTGGCTTCTTACGCTCAAACATGTCCTTGACAGACACCTGACTGTGGGCAGATGAGCAGGGACTGCTCAGGACGAGACACGGAGTGGCGGATGGTTGAGAGGGGGCAAGCAGGGCAGCAGTGGTTGACGTGGCTGAAGATGCTGGACCAGGAGGAGGATGGCGGCTTTGACTTTGTGTGCTGCTTGTACTGATGTGTTGATCCCATAGGCGTTTGTGATGTGACATCATGTGCCTTCGCAAAGAAGTTGTACCTAGGTGGGTGTTGGACTTCCCACAACTCAGTTTCTTTTCGCACAGGTTGCAAATGGCATCACTGTTGTCACAGGCAGACACACGAAAAAATTGCCACACTGCTGAGCTCTGGAATGACGGCATTCTGGTATGACGGCATTCTGGTTGTGGCAAAAGCATGCGTTGACTGGCGTGCTGTCTGGCTGACCCCGGGTGCCGATGCATGCTGTCTGACTGTGCCACTAGCTACTTTCGACGACCTCCCGCTGCTTCCAACTCGTCTCCTCCTCCTCTCTGTCTCCCCATCTGAACTTTCCTCCTGTTCTTCTTCTCTTATAGCGGGCACCCACGTGACATCCACAGACGCATCGTCATCATCAACCGCTTCACTTGTATCTGACAACTCAACAAAGGAAGCAGCACCGGGTACAACATCATCATCATCATCAGACCGTACGTCCATGTGTGTAATGCTGCCTGACTGGGACATATCCCTGTTATCTACATTCTCTGGCACTAATGTTTGTGCATCACTCATTTCTTCCAACGGATCTGTAAATAACTCTGCTGATGGATCAAGTGAAGCGGCTGTGGTGCTGGTGTTGGTGGTGGCGGCAGGCGGGCGAGTGGTAACTGGAGAGGTGCCCGAAGCTAAGCTGGAGGAGGATGGTGCGTCTAGGTTCCGAGCGGAAGCTGTAGAAGATTGGGTGTCCTGTGTTAGCCAGTCAACCATGTCCTCAGAACTGTTCAAGTTCAGGGTACGTTGCCTCTGAAAACTGGGCATTATTCTCGGGCCAAAGGGAATCACAGCACCATGACCACAACGGCCCCTGTGGGGTGGCCTGCCTATGCCTGTCATTTTTTTTACGATTAGTGGTACTATGCGTGCAAGCTACTGTGACACCAGATATGAGTGTCACTGCGCACTGGCAAAAGTTGGCACACTAGATGCAATAGGCCTCACACACACGCCTTTAGGCAGGCAACTGATATTCAATCGATTACAGTAAAAAAAGGGTTGTTTTATTTCACTGCACACTACGGTTGCACTAGATATGAGTGTCACTGTGCACTGGCAAAAGTTGGCAGACTAGATGCAATAGGCCTCACACACACGCCTTTAGGCAGGCAACTGATATTCAATCGATTACAGTAAAAAAAGGGTTGTTTTATTTCACTGCACACTACGGTTGCACTAGATATGAGTGTCACTGTGCACTGGCAAAAGTTGGCAGACTAGATGCAATAGGCCTCACACACACGCCTGTAGGCAGGCTACTGATATTCAATCGATTACAGTAAAAAAAGGGTTGTTTTATTTCACTGCACACTACGGTTGCACTAGATATGAGTGTCACTGCGCACTGGCAAAAGTTGGCAGACTAGATGCAATAGGCCTCACACACACGCCTTTAGGCAGGCTACTGATATTCAATCGATTACCGTAAAAAAAAGGGTTGTTTTATTTCACTGCACACTACGGTTGCACTAGATATGAGTGTCACTGCGCACTGGCAAAAGTTGGCAGACTAGATGCAATAGGCCTCACACACACGCTTGTAGGCAGGCTACTGATATTCAATCGATTACAGTGAAAAAAGGGTTGTTTTATTTCACTGCACACTACGGTGACACCAGATATGAGTGTGCACTGGCAAAAGTTGGCAGACTAGATGCAATAGGCCTCACACACATGCTAGCAGGCAGGCATATGCAATTAGATTACACAGAAAAAAAAAATAAATAAATAAAAAGGACTTTTTGGGTTGCTGTCCTTGCAGCAGATATCAAAGGAGTCCTTCAGGTGTGTAGTTAAAGCTAAATACACAGCCTGGCTATCTATTTCCCTATTAAATCAGCAGAAAAAAATAATAAAATAAAATAAATTATGTTCTAGCCCTAAAAAGGGCTTTTTGGGTTGCTGTCCTTGCAGCAGATATCAAAGGAGTCCTTCAGGTGTGTAGTTAAAGCTAAATACACGTCTGGCTATCTATTTCCCTATTAAATCAGCAGAAAAAAATAATAAAATAAAATAAATGATGTTCTAGCCCTAAAAAGGGCTTTTGGGGTTGCTGTCCTTGCAGCAGATATCAAAGCAGTCCTTCAGGTGTGTAGTTAAAGCTAAATACACAGCCTGGCTATCTATTTCCCTATTAAATCAAGAGCAGGTAGAATATATCTCCTCTCTCAACGAATGCAGCTACAGAATGATTCTAAAATGGAGGCTGTCATACAGATGGAAGGCTCTGGAAGGGAGTGTATGCTGCTGATTGGCTGGAATGTGTCTGCTGACTGTAAGGTGCAGGGTCAAAGTTTCCTCAATGAGAAAGAATAGGGGGCGGACCGAAAATCGCATATGTTCGCCGTTCGTTGCGAACGCAAACATGCGAAAATCGATGCAAATAGTTCTCCGGCGAACTGTTCAGGACATCACTACTGTTGAGTCCTAAAAGCTCCTATTTTGGGCCAGACAGTCCAGAGCATATGTCAAACACTGGAGACTGTTGGACCCGGCTTCCTTTATAAATGCATGGAAGTGAGTTTTTGAATTTTATCAATGATTTGGTGGCAACAGACAGGAGAGGACAACACTTTATTTGTTATTACAATATCCAGATTCCTATATTAGAGGACTGTTGTCTGCCAGTATAATTTGTTTAGTTGAGGAGGGAGGATGAGGATGGGGGGCTTGAGGAGGGAGGTTGAGGAGGGGGGTTGAGGATGGGGGTTAAGGATGGGGGGTTGAGGAGGGAGGATGAGGAGGGAGGTTGAGGAGGGGGTTGAGGATGAGGAGGGAGGTTAAGGTTGAGGAGGGGGGTTGAGGATAAGGAGGGTGGTTGAGGTTGAGGAGGGGATTGAGGAGGGGGGGGTGAGGATGTGGGGGTTGAGGATGAGGGGGTTGAGGAGAGAGGTTGAGGATGAGGAGGGAGGATGACGAGGGAGGTTGAGGATGAGGAGGGGGGTTGAGGAGGGGGTTTTAGGATGAGGAGGGGGGTTGAGGTTGATGAGGGGGTTGAGGATGGGGGGGTTGAGGAGAGGGTTGAGGATGAGGGGGTTGAGGAGGGAGGTTGAGGATGAGGAGGGAGGTTGAGGATGAGAAGGGAGGTTGAGAATGAGAAGGGGCGTTGAGGAGGGTGATAAGGGAGGGGGAAGAGACACAGGAAAGGGAGAGGAGGGAAGAGACACAGGGAAGGGAGAGGGGAGAAGAGACACGGGAGAGAGAGGGGGACACAGAGGGCACAAGAGGGACACAGGGGGCAGCACATTTCCCACCCTCGGCTTATACTCGAGTCCCTCATTTTACCCAGTATTTTGTGGTAAAATAGGTGCCTCAGCTTATACTTGGGTCGGCTTATACTCGAGTATATACGGTACTCAAGGATTGATACTTTCTTAGTAGACTCCCTCATCTATGACTGCATTCGGGACTCTGACATTGCCCCCTGCCAATGGTCTGATCACGCAATAGTATCTATTAGGTTAACACTTGGCCCTAACCATGCCCCATTTAATAACTGGAAAATCAATGAATATCTACTGTCTGATCCTAATAGTCTGGCATTGTTAGCTGAGGATATTAAAATTTATTTTGACTGCAATGCTTCTGTGGAAACTGGGGTTGGTTTGCTCTGGGTGGCCCATAAGGCTTATGTAAGGGGCTCCTGTATTAAGCTTGCTTCCCTACATAAAAAATCCCTTAAGCAAAGAGAGACAGATTTGGCACCAATTCTCAGCAGTCTGGAGAAGGCCAATCAACAGAATTTGTCTACTAAACTACGCAAACAAATTGACAAGACTAGGCTAGAGCTCGATGGGGTGCTCACTCACTACACTGAAAGAGCTATGCGAAGACAAAACTATATTATTGGAAGGCAAACCAACCAGATAAGTTGCTGGCTAAGCGATTAAAGTCCAAAGAAACTCAGTCTAGAGTTACTCAGGTCAGAATGCCCACTGGTAAGATTTAATTTAGTCCAAAAGACATTCAAAAGACATTTCAGTGTTTCTATCAACAGATATATTCATCTCAGACTCAAACTAGTTGGACCTTGACTTTTTTCTGGGGTCACTTGATCTCCACTCAATAACAGAGCAACAATTATCTAGCTTGAATTTAGACGTTTCCAAAGAGGAGGTGAAGGCAACCATTCAAAGCCTTAAATTGGGCAAGGCCCCAGGGCATGATGGTTTCACGAATCTATAATATAAGAAATTTGTGTCTTTGCTTACACCACACCTCACGTCTCTATTCAATGCAATCCTGAGGGGGGATCGTATGCCTCCGTAGTTAAAACAAGCCGATCTGGTTGTGTTTCCCAAGGAGGGTATGGACAATCTCAAAGTCAAGAACTATCAGCCTCATTATTGAATGGAGATGTCAAAATATTGGCTAAAATCATGGCATCCCAGATTTTCAAAATTTTTACCTGAAATCATACATAAAGACCAGGTAGGATTTATACCATATAGGCACGCAGGGGACAATGTGAGATGAATCCTGAATGTCCAACACCTAGCGAGTAAAGCAAAATCCCCAATGTGTCTCCTGGCCTTAGATATTGAAAAGGCTTTTGACACTGTAAAATGGCCTTTTCTTTATTAAACGCTAGAAAAATTTTGATTCAAAGGACGCTTTATTTCCTTACTTAAAAATCATTGCCCCCCCGCTAGCCAATCTGAAGCTGCCAGGGGAACACAGAGCTCAGATTCAGATTCAAAGGGGTACTAGGCAGGGTGCCCACTTTCGCCTCTGTTGTTCGCCACTTGTTATAGAAATGCTGGCACAGGCAATTCAATCACACAAAGAGATTCAAGGCCTCCAAGTAGGTTTGCGGCATTATAAATGCTCTCTTTTTGCTGACGATTTATTATGCACCCTGACTATTTATTATGCACCCTGACTAACCCTTTATCCTCGATTCCAACGCTTATGTCTACATTTTCAGACCTATACAAGTCAAACTACCCACCCCCATCTATAAAAGGCTGGGCAAGGACATGCTGAAGTGGATGAAGTATCCACTTTCATGGACTGGCCGTATAGCAGCCACCAAAATGAATATTTTGCCCAAGATCTTATATCTTTTTAGAACTCTCCCTATTCCAATCTCCTTAAAAGAATTAGACAGGCTTCAGAATAATATGCTCCGATTTAAATGGAAAAATAAAATCCCCTGTATCTCTAAAAGAATAATGTATAGCATAAGAATAGAGGGGGGCTCTCATGCCCAAATTTAAGGAACGATTTTAAAGCGGCACGACTAGCTCAGTTACCCTTGGCACACTCTACTAAACATCAACCTTGCTGGGTATTCTTAGAGAACCAACAAATGTTTCCTCACAGTTGGGAAACGATAATCTGGGTCCCGGAAAGATTGTGACCTCTTAGATCACACCAAAACTCAATGATACACCTAACTCTAACTTTCTGGAAATGGGCTAGAACTGAAAACCGAGTAGATATGGATATATCTCCTTTGCTGTCGCTTCTTTCCTTTCCTCAAGTATTAGCAGATTCTAGCGTAGATTCCAAACATTAGTGGATCTCTAGAGGCCCAGATAGATTTGGTACATGGTTTACTGATGGCCGTCTAATGACCTATGATTAATTTTGCTTAAAACCATAATTTACCTCAAGAGGAATTTTATAACTATCTAAAAATAAAAAGCTGGGTCAGCGAAATGTTCAAAAACTTAGGGCCCCCTAAATCCTCTTGGATTTCATTAGTTTGTAAAAAATCTCCCACTCTCCAAAGGGATAGAAGGGTGACTGTATGACATTTGTACAAATACAACTACAGACGAGAAGCCCAAATTTATGTGTAGATGGGAGGAGGACTTAGGACTGGAGTGGGTGTGTGAAAAATGGGTAAAGTCCTGTTCAAACTTAAGCAGAGGATCATTGAATTAGTCCCACTTAGAAACATCTCTCAAGGTCCTCCAGAGGGTCGATTGTACACCTGATAAGCTTCAGAAGATCAACCCCCATAAAAGAAACAAATGCTTTAGGTGGTGTCAACAGATAGGGGACCATATTCACACTTTGTGGTCTTGCCCGATGGCTCAAAACTTATGGGGAGACCTAACTCAACTTGCCACATCACTCTTTAAGAAGGTGATTCAAACCAAGATAGAATCCTTCCTTTTGGGAATTCCTATAAAAAACTTATCCTTGGCTCAAAACAAATAATTCCAGCTAATGGCTATTGCTGTTAAACTGCATATAGCTAGTAGGTGGAAACCTAAGACCCAAAGCTTTCAAGAGGCATTCAGAAAAATTAACTATATATTTATAAACAAGAAACTAACTTGCACTATTTTGGATGCGATTCCTCAATTCCACAAAATTTGGAAGTCTTAGTTTGAGTCGCCTCTTAGCACCCCACTGACCTTACCCTAGAGTTTCAGTACAACCCAGAGAGGTGAGGACTCGAGGCGGAGGAGGCTTGACTCTGGATTTCTCCTACAAAATGAGTGGTTGGAAAGGAGGTAACTTCTTTTTAAAAACAATTGTTTTATTAAAAGGCAAAATAATCAGTCACATTGCCCTCCCTTTTAAATTCCTTGGTCTTATCCTACATTGAGGACAATCCTGTATATCTCCTAAGCATTTTTTAGTTTCTTTTCTATAATAACTGCTACCACTTCTGCTACAAGGTTATTTTGTGCATAAGCCACCTTTTCAGTAAAGTAATATTTTCACACATTGCTTTTAACCCTGCTACCTCAGGATGATTTCTTATTTGACCACATATAGTGAAGAGAATAGACAAAACAAAAGTTTTCTCTTTCTCCTGGAGCGTCCATGCTACCAATGGTTTACAGTGCAAAAAAATGTGTGGCCCCCTGTGTATTATAAATAATAATACAAGGTAGTTGTCCCTAGGGGTCAATAAAAAAGCCCCAAATATGTGAGTGGTTGGATCACCTTTCTATATAAATATTCATCTGATCCTCTCCTCTAATAAATTGACAGTAGGCACCTACCATGTTGCAGTAGCACCATACCTCCAGATACAGGGTGCATCAGTCTCTAAAACAACTAATTCACAGCCCTGGTGGTAAGAATGTGCACTGCATCATGAGGCTGTTGTGATATCATGGTATCATGCACTATGATGTCATAGTGTCATGTGACCCATCAGCGCCCTGTTACTGACTATAAAAAACACAGGTGTTGCAAAAGAGCAGCCGTGGAGCATATGAGGGGTGCTAGGTGTCTAGTCTTGAAATGCACAATCCAGTATATGAGCTCCCTGTTCAGTAAAAAAAATTGAGAAACAACCTGGCATTTAAATGGACAATATTTATTAACAAAAGCTTGCAAGAGAGAAGATGAGGGAAATATTAGCAATAGCTATAGTAGAGATGACTGAGAAGTGAATGATGAATGGAAAAAGGAAGAGTATCAGGAATGTAGAGAGTAGAGGAGCAAATCTAAGAAGAATTGTAGGCCAGGAATGAATGAAAAATTGGAAAAAGGAAAGGAGAAGAGGAATTTAGTTTTAATGGCACAAGCCAAGTCTGCTAAATTTAAGATTTTCCATAAAAATGCTTCCATGCTCCTTGCTTACTATATAACTGCTAATGTTATTACTTTGTTATACATTTCACAAACATATTAATTTTGCCCAAACTACAATGATCTATTTATATATGGACATGTATTTAACCAGCCATTTCTCGTCTACCACGTTCTGCCAATCCCTTCACTGGCTTCCCACGTCCACTAGAATTAAATTCAAAATCACTATAAATCATCTATAAAGCTTTCATTATGTATTGCAGTGGAGACAGACAAGTAATGGGAGGCCAACAAAGAGTGAGTTGCTGTAGTAGGGAGAGATATGATGAAAGAATGGATTAGAATGTTAGTTGACTTGTGTAACATTGTAATACCAAGAAGGAAAGTAAAAGGGCAACTCAGACCTGAATATGGTAACATGGGGCCCTATGCTAATCCTGGCAAAAGCAATTGCGAGTCCCGTAGTAGCACAGAAATCCTACCTAGCTATTTAAATCACCATTCCTAAAACATTGCGAGGAAACTGCTACAAGTCACTCTGGGAAGCCAGAGTTAGAAATTATGGCACACTATATTCCATTGAGGTTTGACACTGACTATAGATTATGAGTTACTCTGGGAGACTCACAGCCCCATTAAATTGCTAAGTATTTATGAATAGTAACTGGTAACATAGCTCGCAAGATTAAGCTATTAAATTGGCCTCTTAAAGCAACCCGCAGACAACTTGCCGTTTACGATGAAGCTAGGCCGTAAAAAGCCTACGGGACATGGAACGTGGAACTTCACAGCCGCTAAAATCCTTTGTTCTTTCAAGTCCGTAACCGCTACGTTCCTATTAAATTGCATCAAAATCACTGGAGTTCAATGTCGTAACTCGCAAATGGAGCCAAGTAACCAACGAGTGCTAGAGAGGTAAAGTCCAGCACATAGCACTTTAAATGCATATATCCCAACACTACTGTACTTTTATGAACAGGGAAAGTGATGTTAGGTCTTAAAATTAATAGCATAACATTCTCAAGCTCGCAAATCGGCAATGAAAAATACTTTTTTTTCATGTTCAATTTTTATGTTATATCGATCCTGGCAATCAATGTGTTAATACATATACTGTAACTCGCATGTGATAGAGTATTCCCCCCCCAACCCCCCCCCCCCCCGTGCTGTGTGTGATGTTTTTGGTATGTTTTTTTTTTTATTTGTTATGTTTTTCGTGTTTTTGGATTTGAGCATGTTCGGCTGTAAAGTTCGTATTTTATGCGGTTCGTATTTTATTTTCTCTAAGTGGCGGTTTCATTTTCAAAGTGTTATGGGCAGTACATTTTTCAGGCGATTTTTTCAAAGTGCTACGGGTCTCGCACTGTGAATTGTGTATTTGAGTTTTTGTTGTTCTGTAGTCTCACAAGTCGGCAGTAATTTTTTCAGCCAATTTTTTCAAAGTGCTACGGGTCTTGCACTGTAAATTGTGTATTTCAGTTTTGTGTTGATCTGTAGTCCCTCTGGTCGTAGGTATGATGCTTAATGCGTGCAGGGATGTAGGGATGAGCGCCTAGGATTCGGTGCTTTCACAGCTGCAACCTGGGTTTGATTTCCGCAGGGAACCAAGAGGTCACACTACCCTGAAGCAAAGCAGGTTTGGGCCTGCTGTGGCTCACTGGTTAAGGAACTGGCAACCCCCTTCAGTATCTCTGCCATGAATACCAAGTGGGTCAGCATGGTGGGTTGTGGTCCATGAGTTCACAGAGAGAATATTTAAATAAGTACAATGTGAACACATAATAGATACATTAAGACATGCACGTGTCACTGGAATGTTCTGGACTCATACAATGCATGAAGGGATACCTATACAGAATGATGATCAATATCCTAAAACATAATATTGAATTAATTGTTATGTGGGTTAATATCCCAAATCTCTTACCCTGAGAAACACACAGAAACATCAATAACGGTATAACTATGTTATTGTTTATTGAATACACAGAGCATAGTCATAAACATATCCAACCGTGTATTAATATCATGGATGTGGTGTGGGTGGATCCAAAAGGACAAGAAACTGGAAAAAAAATGTAAAAACATAAAGGGGTCAAGGTAATACTGTATAATAATAATGATGCATAGCATCTACAAGGGTAACATGTTGTCATTACACCACAGTAACTAGAATCAGATGAAGAAAATCTCATCATCAAACTCTCCATATTAATAGAAATAACCAGTAATGCACATATCACATACATCATGTCTTCATCTGCTCCATTACACAGATTCTGAAAATCATGGGTTATATAATCCAATTCAATTACACACATACAGTGTGTTAAATAAGCTAAAAAAGGCAGAGGGTGGAAAAAACAAAAATTTAAAAAATCTGTATGTACAGTACATTGGGAAATACTGTAACTGTAAAAATAAACCAACTTACCTGTACTTTATCCACAAACAGTGCAAAACGTTCTCTATCTTCCATTTGAAATCACCTGCCATCACCACAAGTAATGGTGTGGCATCTCACAAGGATTGATTAGCTGTGACCATAGTCAGTGGGGCCAGAGTTCCATCACCATCTCTCTAGGAGATTTTAATGCATGTATTAATGCTGGCTTGGAATAAATGGGCAGTTTGGACTTTGATACTCTCACACCAGATCTGCATTGGTAGGAGTTGAACTTAACAACAAACAGGTGTTATTGAACATGATCTGGGAGTAAATAATTGTGTGTGAGATCATTCTGCTCAGGGATTCATTTATGGAATGGTTGCTGTCTAAATATTTCACTCACATTATTTGGCAGCACTGCTTGCTGATGAAGAGGATGCTGTCATAGACCTGAATTGTGCCTGAAAATAACAACAACAAAAATTATTCCTAAGGGAAAAACAAAAATAGGGACTGCACCATTTCTTCTCAACAGCATTCCTCAGTAACCATCAATTGGTGAAATGTTAAACTTAACAGAGAAGAGGATCATGGACCATGTGATGGGGGGTAGCCATCTCCTTACAAAATCTCACCATCACATAGGCCATGATGCTCTACTCTGTAGCCAGGCTAGATTATGCCAACACTTGGACAAATAGATTGTCAATGAGGACTGCTGTTGAGAAGGTCAAATCCTAGATGCAGCCCCTATCTCCTCCTCCGCCTTCTTACGTGGCCCCTACCCCCCATGCCACTGCGCCTAGTCCCTACTCTAGGGGGAGTTCCAGGAAGAGGCTCCAGCACTAGTGAAGGCGGAAGCATGGAGGGAGGCAATGAGAGGCTAGGATGTGGGTGAGCGGGGCAGGACTCTGCAGTGGAGGAGGTGGTGATGGGAACCAGAGCATGCTGGGTGATGTCCATGCTGATCTGAGTGCTCTGGTTTGCGTGCTCTGGTTCTGTACTGCCTGGACTCCATCTACTGGTCGTACCGTCTTGCCTCCCTATGGAGCCTCCACAGACTGTAGCCCAATAAGACCTGGTGGGAGGAGGCCTTGGACTCCTGCATAGTGTCTGTACAGTCTCTTAGCACGATCAGCATCTCACTCATGGTGGCCTTCAAAGGTGGGCGAAGGGACGGAGGTCTTGGTTGGCCCAGCATGGCTGTGGGAGGAGGCAGCAGTGGTGGCCAATTGGGGAGGTGCTGAGGAGCACCTCCCCACTTGGGGGGGTGTTAACCTTAATTTTAAACTGTCAGAAATTACAATAGACTTTGCTAACTTCAAGGTAAGTGTTTACATGTTTATTTTGGTATTGTTTCATGCAAAAATGTCTTAGGTAGATAGAATGTCCTGTGTTTTTTCATATACTATTAATTCTCCTCTATCAGATGCATTCATAAACCAGGAATTCTTACATATCCCTTTAAGCATCTCCATGTTATTAGAGTTATCTCTGTGTGTGTGGTGTACCTGTGATGTACATGTGGTTGTATGTTGGTGTATGTGATATTCACCTGGCAAGGACGTTGGTTCCAGTGTAGCCACCAGGCCTGGAGCTCCAGGGACAGTCCCTGCTTCCAACATCTCCTTCAACCACTTCTCCCACTGCTTGTAGCTCACAGTCACTCTGGGGCCACCATTCGTAGCTGTTGCTCCTATAGCCTCCTCCTCCATCATCCTCCTGACCTTTGCCTGGCTATTGTCAAAACGATGCCTTACAGACCTCACATCCCTATGCGCAAAACCAACCTCTGTGAATGCGGCTGCTATCTACTTCCAGACCTTGCCCCTGGGACTCACCGTAATTTCTCTTCCCCCTGTAATAACATGGGCGTGGGTGCGGATGGAATTGAGGAGTACCACCATCTCCGCTGGTCTATCGTTAGGAGCCCTGTGTTTGGCTCTAGCCTCTTATCATCCCAAATGTGTAATGGTATCCATACCTCCCTGCTTTGACTCTAAAGCCTGTCCTTTTCTCCCATTACCCCAACTGAGATCAGGCCCCTCCCTCTCTGACCCTGAGCATTAGTCTATGAGCTCATCCAACCCTCCCTCTACCTCACCTTCTACCACTCCTAGCCCTTCCCCTCCTCTCCCACTCTCCCTATGTCTCCTTCCCTCCCCTTCACTCCCAACCCTCCCTTTCTCTCCCCCTCATCCTGTCTACCTTCCACCCTCTCTCTTCCTTCCCCCCCACTTTCTCCCTCTCTCTTCCTCCCTCCCACTTCCTCCTTCCCTCCATGTACCTCCTTCCCTCCCTCTACTCCCCAGGGCCCGCTCTCTCCCCTCAACTCCCCTCCCTCCATCAGTTACCAACCAAAAATATAGGAATAAATACAAGAAAGTGTATAGGTATACATTTTAGTGCCAGGCACTTCACAACAGCAGAGCCATAGCAACATAAAGTGTATGCTTGCTAATACAAGAAGTTTGCCTGGGAAAATGGGCGCGTTAGAATTATTAGCAGTACAAGAAAAATGGGACTTAATAGGCATTACTGAAAGACAGTGGGATGAAACTCATGACTGGATAGTTAATTTGGATGGTTATAACTTGTTTAGGAAAGATAGGGGTAATGGTAGAAGAGGAGGAGGGATTTATCTGTATGTTAAGCATGGTTTTAAAGCTGTAGTCAGAGGAGATATTTATAGTGGAACTAGCGGCAACATTGAATCTTTGTGAGGAACTGCAATTGGAACAGATTGGAAATGCAGTTAAGCACAGGCAAGTTCTAATAATGGGAGACTTTAATTACACTGAAATAAACTGGGTAAATGAGACCAGCAGTTCAGCTAAAGGATGCAGGTTCTTGAGTACACTCAGGGATCATTATCTGGCCCAGGTATTACAAGAACCTACTAGAAATGGGACCATCTTGGATTTAGTCATCACAAGTTATATTGATATAATATCAAATGTTAAAATAGGGGAAACCGTGGGGAACAGTGATCACAACACAGTCTCATTTGAGATTGAATACAAAAAACAGAAGACTTTTGAGCAAACTAAGGGATACAGGAATTGCAGTAAATATCTGCTCATGGATTGAGAGCTGGCTAAAAGACAGGAAGCAAAGGGTTGTTGTAAATGGAACATACTCAGATTGGACTAATGTGGTAAGTGGTCAAATGGCAGATGAGATTTAATATGAATAAATGTAAGGTTATGCATTTGGGAAGGAAAAATAGCCATGCATTCTATAAACTTAATGGAGCAAATCAAGGAGTATCTTATATTGAAAGGGATTTGGGAGTACTAGTGGACAACCACCTAGGTAACAGTGCTCAAAGCCAAGCAGCAGCTGCAAAGGCAAGTCAAATATTATCATGTATTAAGAATGGTATAGAAGCAAGGGGAGTAAATATAATTCTGCCACTATACAAATACCTAGTATGCCCTAATTTAGATTATGGAGTACAATTTTGGGCACCACTTCATAAAAAGGCTGGAAAAAGTACAAAGAAGGGCAACAAAACTAATAAGGGGAATGGAGGGGCTAAGTTATTAAGAAAGACTAACCAAATTAAACTTGACAAACCAACTTTTTGTACCAAGAGATTTTCAACTGACAAGAGGACATCCCTTGAGGTTAGAGGAAAAATGATTTCACCTTAAAGAAAGAAAAGGGTTCTTCATAGTTAGGGTAGGTAAACTGTGGAATTATCTATCAAAGGAGGTGGTGACAGCAAATTTGATAGATAACTTTAAAAAGGGGTTCGATTTTTTTTTAATAAAGAGGGCATTCAAGGTTATCCTAGATAACTAGCGAAGGAATATTGTTCCAGGAAGAAATTTGATCGCCAGTCTCTGGGGTCAGGAAGGAATTTTGCTTTTTTTTCCCCTTATGAGACAATTGGCAACGTTTTAATGTTTTTTTTTCCTCTGGATCAATTAACAATTATTAACAAATAGTCCACATATTAAAAGAATCAGTAGAGATGTAAAACTGTTGAACTTGATGGACTAACAGTCTTTATTCAACCTCAAATACTATGTAACTATGTATGTTCTATGTGTTTTTTTATCTGTTTGGTGGGGTTGGGGGTGGGTGGATGGTGTGTCCTTGCTATAGGTTTATGTGTATTTTTATCCTATATGTATGCATATTATGTGATAACAGTATATATGTGAAATAAAGTGTAAAGTATTGAATAATTATCTGGAATATTTTCCCCTGCACTCACTCTCTCTCTAGAACCAAACCTCCAACTCCTGGGACCTACGTGCTAAATTGTAAAAATCTACAACACAGTCAGCGCTTGGGTGGGTAGTTGGCAAATATATACAGTATGCCTGTCAATCACTAATGCATTGGCCATTTTCCATTGGCTGCTATGTCTGTGGTGCAGCAAGAATATCTGTACAAGTTAATTAATTGGCGATTTTTTGCGCGGGTGCAATAATCCAGGCCCTTCAGTGCTACTGATGAAAGCAGGGTTTATGGGTGTGGCCTAACCGCCGTAATGCGGGGAAATCATACATGTGTAATGTAAGGAAAAAAACTTCTGCAGCCGATTTACGTCAATGTTGCAAGTCACAACGCGCAAATTACATGGAGGCCATATTTTGGAGATGCTTTTACGTGAAGTCAGCATGATTTGTTGGACCCCCATGGCAGTGAGGTTAATTTTAGGTTCTGTGGGGTCCATAAGGACCCCTATGGTTATTGTATAATATACCAGGGGGATCTGTAGGGACCTCTATTGTATAGAGGTTAATATTAGGTGCCAATGGGGGCCCTTAGGAACCCCCATGGTTATAGTTTGGAATACTATGGTGGTCCATATTATGGTATAGGGGTTAATATTAGTTGCCATGGGGGTCCTTATGGATAGATGGGGAAATCCTGGGGAATAGCCAGGCTAGAGGGTATAAAGGGGATATCCCAAGGATTCCAGGGCTCATAGGGGGTTGTTGACATTGGGGAGTGTTCCTCTGGGATCTCTTGGCTCATAAGATGTAGCAGTATTAACCCCTTAATTGTGTTGGATTAGAGCAATCAAGCCTGAAATCCAACACCATTAAGGTGTTAGCTTATTCATAGCAATGTATTTGAGGTATTCAGGGTTCTCTGAGACATTAGTTTAAAATTTTGCCCATTCAGAGAGACTTCCGAGTAAACGTCAGCAAAACAGGTACTCAGGGCTTAGGATATTAGGGACATTTCACTCAGTTCTTTTCTTACTGGAACCATTGAATCTAGACCTATGTTAGCACTTTATAAATAAAATATAATAATAATTATTTATGGATATTTTATTTTTTATCAACTGATTTTGAATTGTCCAGTATTTGTGTTGAAACCATCATGCAATCTATTTATTTGCCTTTCATGATTTGCACAAATATAATTTATTATAGTTTTACTGGATGCATGTACTTGGTAATAATCTTACACTTCCTTTTTTACATACTTTAGTAATAAATATATTTTTAACACATGACAAGTTTTAACTAATTATATTTATATTTTTGGTTACTAAAATAAGCGATATTCAATATATATCACTAGTTTCATAATTCACTACACTGTAACCTTTTACACTGCCATATTGGAATGGTGGAATCGACTATTTTGGTATCTGCTGGCCATCTTTTGAATCCAGTGCAATGGGAATGTGGCATATATCTGGTATATGCGTTCCTGCATGCAGGAGCACTATATGAGAACGGAGCTAAACAGGACATTTTATCGCCATAGTGCTGAACAGTGCAATGGCGAAAAAAAGCATGCTAAGCAGGTATTTAAATGCCCGCAACACGATTGTGAGCGTTATCTCGTGATTTAGCACTTTCCAGGGTCTGGGACCGGAAAGAGCGCTATCATGGATCAGCACTTAGTGGGGTAGTGAAACTGGGTATACGTGTATAGCAAATAAAATATAGACTGCAGTATATGTACCGTAATTGAAGATAAAAATGTAAAATGTAAAGGTTGGACCTTGTTTGATTTTTTTAATCATTGTCAATTTTCTTTTTTTAAAGTATCATATAGAAAAAGAAATTACCACATTGGCCTTATAATGCATCTTTCTAGAGTGCCAAAAGATTGGACATCTTGTCCCTTTAATGGATTAAAGAACTTTAGGAGAATATTTCTCAGAAATTAGAAATAATACTCTGAAGCTGTAGAAAATGATCAAACTAGACATACTATGTAGTTGTTATCACCTGCCAAATTCTGTTTATAGCTACATTCTGCTATACATGCCAGTGCCTGTGTACTCTTATGTATATAGATCATAAAACGATGACAATGTGCACAGCGCCTCCTGCTGTTAGAAAAATATATATTCTCATATTGTCTGTGGTAAGATTTTATTTACCGTATATAAGAAAATGTAATATGTGAGGTTTTTAAAACTACTGATTTTAAAAAGTGTAACTTAATTACACATTATCAAAGTAATTCCAGTACTGGCATTGATATATTGATTATTTTAACTTTATTTTGGAATACTTTATAGTTTCATCAGCTAACGTTTTCTATTTTAATCGTTTTTGTTGTTTCCTTAATTGTTTTTTATTTTGCTAATTTAAAAAAATTGTATTTTCTCAGTAATTTCTAGGGTAAGCGTTGATAGAAAAAAAAAATGTAACTGTGAAAATTGCTTGCAAAAGTAAAATTTTATCACACATGATTTTAAAAAATATATAAATCTTAAAATTTACCTTAAACACATTATCTTAAAAGTTGAAATCATGTCTATTCAACCAAAAAAAAGGGGGGGGGGGGGGGAGTCAGTTGAAAAGAAAATAAGATTTAAAAACTACCCATGTAAGTATGACATTTGTGGGATGTTATGTGATCACACTAGCTTGTTCTTCCTATTAATACATTGTTACTTGCATATCTTTAGGAACATTTGCAAACAGGGATAGTAATTATAAATTACATATGTCACTTTGTGAGAAGGTATAGAAGTAAGGAGTGAAGCTACACCCTATTGACGAGGCCCAAGAGAGGATGAAATATACTTCTGCGATTTGCTGTTTCTCCTGTTCAGGGAAAAATTGCCTGGTATTTTAGGGCTGGATCGCTCTTTTGATTGAGACCAGACTGGCATGCCACAGGGCAGAAATGAGCAAAAAGAGTGCTGCTCTCTGAATAGGTATCTAGGCCTATAGAATAAAACTACTTAGTTCGTTCTCAGACTGAGCACCTCTGACTCTGTTTCTGCTTATGCAAACAACCCTTAAGAGTTTTGTCACCCTAAGGATGATAGGGGGCTCCAGACATGGATTCCTTGCTCACTGTGCCATAGGGAGTTATCAGCTACACCTAACTGACAAGGCCTATGAGAGGCTGAAATGTATGTCTGGGATTTGCTGTTTCTCCTTTTCAGGGTAGAATTGCCTGGTATTGAATCGGGCTCTTACTTAGGTGTGGTTCATTCTCAGATTAGGAGCCTCTGATTTTGTTTTGGCTGTGGTATAGAACTAGACCTACCAATTTATTATGCAATGAATCAGCCCCATGAAATAAAAGATCATGTGATATTGTGCTCATGTAAGATGTCATGTATGCTGCATTGCATAAGCCATACAGGTTTAGTAATATCTAGCCCAACTTAATTTGTAGTACAGATCTAGGTCCCTGAGATGCAGATCACATTATGGTCGGAAACATGGGTGTAGGAGTCAAAAAAAATCTGGGGTGGACAAAGTTTAAAGAGACAAAAAATTACACCCCTGGTCGGAAATAATCATGGGCAAACACTGGCCAGAGTTTGGTACAGGGTTTGCCAAGATATCAGGACTACAAACTGTTGACAAAATATATGGACATATAATAGGAGAAAAGTTTTCAAAAGAGAAGAGTGCATTGAGTTATTGTATATAGAGAAAGAAAAAAGAGCAACTATGAGTATAGCCAAATCCAGGAATAGACAAATATAAAAAAAAGTACAGTTTGTTATCTAGTCCAGTGGTTCTCATATCTCCAGAGAGATAGATAGATAGATAGATAGATAGATAGATAGATAGATGGATAGATTTCCATGGCCTTTTACAATTTTCACTTCTTGCTCCTAAATATAATAAGTACTAGCGAATTGCTCTTCAAAATGCTGTTTTAGACATAATGTAAAGCTTTCTTTACCGTGAGGACCTGCGGCGCTCATTGCAAGGCTTGCTCTGAGCGCCTTCCGCGCTCATCGCATGCCTTGCAATGAGCTCCTTCGCTCATTTCGAGGCATGCGGATGTTTCTTTTTGTTATTACAGGGGCTTTTGCTGTCATTGTAAGGTCATGGCTGATGCGCTTATTGCAAGGCCGTCCCCTGGAGCAGTTTGTGTGGTATGATTAGCGTTGGCATTGGTTGTGAGGCGCACAGTGAATGTCTTTTGTGTTTATTGCTATTTTTGTATGCCAATTAAATAATGAATAAATGATTAAATTAATCTACTTTATCTATTTCTAAGTAATATATGCAGGAAGCATTGTGCTGAAGAGCTGACAGTCTGTTTCGATGTTCCTGCAGCATACAATGTTGGTTTGCACTGTTGTGGAGCTGAGAAGTGTGTAGTGTAAATATGCTGCGTGAGCGAGGGAAAGCCGTTAGGGTAGCTGTGTACTTCCTCATTGTGAAAGTTAGTGTTGTAAAATGGCGGCGAATGTGTATGTGGTACGCGGCTGTGGATGATTTTGCGTCCTTACTAAAAGTGTATCTTTACCTCATACGGCTTTTTTGAAAAGCGGTATGTGCTAGGTGGTATTTTGCGTCTTTATGGTCGTGTAGCCTCGTTTTCCTTTTTTTCGGTGGCCATTTTTTCTCTTGCTTAGGGGATTTTCGTGTCTCTAAACTCGGGAATTTGGACTTAAATTGAGGTGTAACTTCACTTGCAGAGGTCCTGCTCCCCCCCCCCCCCCCCCCCCCACCCTTGCTGTAGGTAAGCTTTTTGTGTCTTTTTCGTGCTTATTTATTGTGTTTTTAATGTTTTCCGGTGTGCGCGGTTCGGCCGTTAAGGTGGTATTTTTGCGTGGTCGTAATGTTTTTTTTTTCTAAGTCTTGCGTCTCGTATTTTTTTATGCTAAGTCCGTAAATTTTCCGTTCTAAGTGCCACGGTTCGTATTTTTTTGTGTACGTCCGTATATAGTGATTGCGTGTTAGATCTATTTTGGTAAAGTGGCGCTTGTGTGGGTGTTTGTAACCGCGTGTGAGTCGCCGTAGAGCCTCCACCTTCGGCTCATTGCAGCCGAAATGGGAGCCTCCACCTTCTGCAAATGCGGCCCCTTGGGGACCCAACTGCGTCACTCGCTTCACGAGGGACGCAGCTCGCAAAGCTTGACGATGATTCATAGATTGACAACTATAATATGTGATAATGTATCTTTATGAAGGGCTTTCGCAAGTTTCCTTAAAACAGCCTATATTTCTGGCTTCTAAGTGTTAGATTTCATTGCCCACCCCTGTATTATATTTTTCCTAAAATAAAATTATTCATATGCCTATGGACAGTTATATGTATAAGGATGAAACGTTATAGGGAGAAGTTAACTAGAGGATTAAATAAAATATATGAGGAGGTATAGGCAGTAGGTGTATTCGGAAGAATGGAGATGTAAAAAGATGTTGTGCTGACAGGCTATGCTATAGGATACAGTTAAATGAAACATAATGTATTTTAAAATCTTGAAATATGAACATGGGTGTATGTAGGTTTTATGCTGCACCAGATTTGCAGTAATGCGTAGTGCTGTGTTCCTACAGTTCCAGCCGCACGATCCCTGTGGGAGAATAGTGTTAGGGTTAGGCTTGAGGTTAGGGGGATTAGGGTTTGATTTAGGGTCAGGGGACACAGGTTAGTGTTAGGGGGATACAGGTTAGGGTTACAGTTAGGTTTTAGGGTTAGACTTGGGGTTAGGGTTGGATTTAGGGTTAGGGGATACAGGTTAGGGTTACAGTTAGGTTTTAGGGTTAGACTTGGTGTTAGGGTTGGGTTTAGGGTTAGGGGATACAGGTTAGGGTTACAGTTAGGTCTTAGGGTTGTGGTGAGGGTTGGATTTAGGGTTAGGGGATACAGGTTAGGGGATACAGTTAGGTTTTAGGGTAAAGATTGGGGTTAGGGGGTTTTAGGGTTAGGGTTGGTGTAAGGGGTAGGGTTAAAGTTAGTGTTATTATATTAGTTCTGCAGAGTAGCAGCAGCACAAAATGGTGCAGCTGCCGGTTGGCGCGCTGCTTGCAACTCTTCTGTGTTGAACATGGAGCATCGGCCACACAACAGGAAAGATCCCAGAGATATTTTAACAGCAAAATCACATATAACAAGAAGTGATGTCTTAGAGAGAGAACAAACTACATTTCCCATGATCCTGTCTGCTAGTGGCTGTGTTCAGTCAGGAGTTAGAAAATTGAATATGAACTGAGGACTGCTGAAGGAAACAGGAAATGTGGCTGTGCAGATATATAGGTAACTGTAGTTTGCATGCTATGTCATGGGGCCAAGAGCTGTTACCGCTCTATGCATACGTTATTATTAACCCATAACTGCCAAACACAGGGGCTCAGGAAAAACTATTTGAGAGAATGGTTATGGACAGACACAGCACTGCTACTCTCTACATTGTATAGGTTTCACTGGTTGGTTAATTAATTATTTGTGTTTATGCTTGCAAAAGATTAAAAGGACAGGGAATGCTAAAAAGTTTGTATTTAAAGCGACTCCAACACGTAGTTGAATTTTAGGCATGAAAAACTAGCTATACATTGTACTATCAGTGCTTCTCTACAGCTTCTGATATATTTAGAATGTATTTGGTGACTTCTCTATGCTAATGTGTGACTTAGAGTGTTTGATAAGAGTTGGAGAGGGGTCTAACTGCCACATAATGTTACAGGCCTTGGTTTACAGAGACAGAACAGCAGACTGATCCTAATTAACACATCACATCAGCTAATTAATATGTGTAAAGTGCTCATTTACATATACTTATAACAACAACAATAACATGGAGTTTCCCAGGACTGATTAACTTTAGAATAAAATGTATAACATAACATAGAGCCAGTTTTTCATGCTCTTTAAGAATAACCTAAAAACAATATGGGATCTAGTGTGTTTCATCAGCGCCAGAGTCAGAGCTGCTGTACACCCTCCCACTGGTATGTCACAGACTCTGTCCTCTTAAGGTGGATTACTACAGTTACCACCATATATATCAACAATGATATACAAGCAGAAAGAGTGGTAGGATGGGGGGTAGGAGATCAGAATGTGGGACCTGGCCCCAGGTCCTCCATTCTGATCTCCTACCCCCCAGGTCCTCCATTCTGATCTCCTACCCCCCAGGTCCTCCATTCTGATCTCCTACCCCCCAGGTCCTCCATTCTGATCTCCTACCCCCCAGGTCCCCCATTCTGATCTCCTACCCCCCAGGTCCCCCATTCTGATCTCCTACCCCCCAGGTCCCCCATTCTGATCTCCTACCCCCCAGGTCCCCCATTCTGATCTCCTACCCCCCAGCTCTGAGTGTCACTATTTTACTTTTTGAGGCTTATTGTCTGCCACTACCCTAACCCTAAACCCTAACTCTATCCCTCACTCTAAGAACAAATTGAACAAAGTCTCACTGGATACTGCACATCACTGAACTGGCAGGGACAAAAATAGTATTATAGTAGTATAAAAATGCATTATTTATTTCTGTTTGCAACAGACTGATAAAACCAATTTGCTTTATTGCTCACTTCACTTGTAGCGTATTCACAGTGTTTAAAGAGCCACTGCACAATGAAAAAAGTTTGACAACTTTGAGCCTAACTAAGGGCCCGATTCAATTGCCCAATTCGTACATTTATACACACTTAAAATCACTCTTAATATTGCTATATATTCGGCAAATATTACTTATTAGCACTAATGAATTTTTAAGTCAATAGAATGCATACAAACATGTATTAAAAAAAAACAAAGCCAAATTTATGAGTTCAAGGCATTTTCAAGTAGCTAATAGAATATGGCCTTATGAGCATAATTAAATAGGAAAAAGTCATACAGCTAGTTTCTAATTAGAAAAAAAAATTCTAAGACTCTGCTGGGCTCTGGGCAAAACTATGATACATAGGTGAAAGTTGTATGTGAAAGAGGGGTGAGATACAGGGTTGAGTCATATTATTATGACCTCACCTACTTTTGCCGTCTGCAGCACGTAGCCAATGAAATACGGCATGTGTCGTGAGCTGGCTTGGTGGGTATATAAGGTGACATGTAGGGATTCTGCAAACCATGGGTAAACCATGGAATTTATGCAAATTTGAAAAGGGATTGTTCATTTGTTTCTGGGCCAAGGGTGGCAGTATTTCTGAAACAGCACAGTTTGTGAACTGTTTAGTGTGCTGCTGCGGTTAAAGTTTACTGAGACTGTACAAACCGCACCATTGTGAATAAACGACATGGCAACTGCGGAGCACTGCATGCCATTGATGTCAGAGGTGAACGTCAGCTGCAAAGGTGTGTGTGAGAGCCAACCGACATGCTACAATTGAGCAGCTCACCATCCAAATGAACCAGGGTGCAACCAGACGTGTGTATAAAATGACAGTACAATGAACCCTGTTGCGTATGGGTCTCAGAAGCAAATGGCTGGTCCCTGCATCCATGCTTATGAGGATTTATCCACAGAAATAGCTTCAATTTGCATGGCAGTACCGAAATTGGACCTCTCCTGAATGCCATAGGGTTGTCTTCTCTGATGAGTCACTTTTTCTGTTCCATCGACGTTGGCGTGTGAGGCACAAAACCTCTGAAATCAAAAACTCTGAAACCATTGTTGGAAGAACACAAACTGGTGGCGACAGCGTTATGGTCTGGGGAATGTTTCACTGGCATTGTCTGGTTCCACTCATACCTCTGGATGACACTCTCTAGAGATTTTGCTATCTATCCATCCTTGCAGATCAAGTGCACCCATACATGTTGGCTGTCTTCCAGCAGTACATTGCAATATGCATACGGCCATAATTGTCCAGGGGTGGTTGGAGGAGCAAGACGGATACTTGCAAGTACTTCCCTGGCTTTCAAACTCATGTTCGCCATATGAATCCTCCATCACATCTTCAGCATCTGTCGGCTGCACTGCAGTCTGCATAGCTACAGATACCCTTGCCAACCTTTCAGCATCTTATTGGCTCACTACTTTGCTGTCTAGCTGCTGTACGTTCTGCACACGGCAGTAATAATGTGACTTGACTATGTATGACTGCATTTTCTGAAGCACGGAATCTGCTTCTGGGCTAGTGGAGGGGAAGGGGCGTGGTGTCAGTTTCAATCTTATCCATTTATCTTAACAAATACCCTCTGTTTCTGCATTATGCACCCCACCCTCCACTCACTCCAAAAAACACATATCCTCATAATTCAGCTCCAAGATTAAACAAACACAAAATGTATTCCTGTACTCATAAACAGAGTCTTCAAAAATTTAAGTTTTCTCAAAAATAGCTTATACAGTATTGCTATTCTTGTTAGTTTGGTACTTACTTGACAACCAACTTTTTTTCTGAAAGAGCAGTGGAATTTTAACATGACTGGGGTGATCGGCTCCCCCTGCAGTCATAGAGCTTCAAATTGTAGATGTTTGTGTTGTGTACTAGCAATTTACAAGAATTTATATCTTAAATGTTTAAGATTGTTATTTTTTATCAAGAACTAGCTAAATGTTGTATAAGCCATTTGTTCTACCCTTTGACTTTCTTGTGTGGTATGCTCATTAGTGGCATAGCCTGCTTGTATAATATAGGGAGGGGATCTACTTGTATTAACTATAAAGTACCACACAGATCAAATCATTTTTGTCATAAACTGTTGAGACAATTATGCCTATTGGATAGGATATAGTGTTTTTTTATTCATTGTACATTGTTCATCTTTTCAGTATATAAATATTGAAAATGATTGGGGATTGTAATCATAGTTACAAGACCCAAGTGTGTGAATAGTGCCTCTTTTCTCAGTAGATGTAATGGGGCCAATCCTCCAGCTCACATCCTTGGTTCTGCTACACCTCACCTTCTGCGAGGGGCTGGACTATCCTTTCATGGACCCGTCACTGTCCTGGGATGTTCGGGTGAATGATCTAATTGAACGTCTAACTCTTGAAGAGATGGTATTACAGGTAATAGAAATCCACTCCTTTGTATAGTTATATGTAATATATTGGAGCAAAAAATCATCCATTAATCTATACCGTCAATACCACCCGTTGTAATTTCTATTATAGCAACCTTTTTGAACATTATTACTCTGTGACATTTGTAAGATGATAAAAAAAATCTATTATAACTTCAAGCTTTTATTATATTTAAGTAGTAAATGTCAATCTAAACTATTTTATTTTCATGTAAAAACTAAAATGAAAATTACTGGAGCTCCTCACATAATTTCTAAACTGTTGCATACAGGGGATCACAAGTATCTGCAGCTGCCTGTTTACTGCACAACTGTACTGGCAGAGTCTTGAGAACTGAGTTACATAATCTACTACAAAAAAAATATTCAAATGTTTAACTGATCTGGGGGCTTGCCCTTGTCTGCAGACTTATTTATGCTATGTGCACAATATGTTTTCATGCACAATTTGGGTAATTTTTAAAGCATGCTCTTTTAAATGCATGAAAACATAGGTGTGTGCATTGTCTTTTTTAATATTATGTTCTACAACCAGAGATGTATTAAATGTGTATGCTGCCCTAAGCCCTTTCAATAATATGGACCTCTCAAATAACTCTCCATCTTACCTTCCTTATATACTCCTTTTAATTTCAAAAAGAGTGTACAGACAATTCCAGATTGCATATAGATTTATCTTATTGTGTACTGGCACAGTAATTTTGGATGTATTCTCCCCCCTGGAATTGTCCTGGGCTAGGCAGTAATAGATTCCTACAAGATTCTACAAGATTCTGCAATGACCCTTCCATCAAGAAACGGTAGGATGATTAACTGTGCACCCATTAATTATTTTATGTATTGAAATGGATCGCGATCATAATATGCAGCTATCCACTTCAACATCTCAAGAGAAGCACATTCTTCTCTCTCATTTGCCACAGAGTGAATGGACCAAAGAAACAATAAATACCAACCACATATGCAGTGTAATGTAATGAGGTCCAAAGAAAATGGTTCAAATGTATTGATGTGGGCACAGGCCTACATGTTGATTACCCCTACAGAAAGTAACATAACAAATGGAACAAGGGAACCATATTTCAGGTACTTGCCAGAGCTAGGAATCATGCTATGAAGCAATTTTGAGGGTATGATGTGATAGGGTTTAATTCAACTAAGGAAATAAAACAATTGTGTAGATTTGGTTAGGTTTGGTTTAGTTAATAAAAAATATTTGGCTTGGAGCATCTATGTGGAAATGTTTTATATGTATATGGTTGATTTTTGTTCCAGATTGTCTTGAAATTGAGCAATAATTTTTGAGAAACTAGCATTTTGCTGGAATGATCATCTCTACACTCCATTTCTAGGGTATGGTGTGACAAAAACACTCTGTCTGGCTATGCAATGAAATAATTAAAACCCATTCACCCTGCAGATGGCAAGAGGAGGAGTGAAGGAGAATGGCCCAGCCCCGCCCATCCCACGTCTTGGTATCAAACCTTATAACTGGAACACAGAATGTCTTAGAGGAGATGCAGAGGCTCCAGGTTGGGCCACAGCTTTCCCACAGGCACTAGGCTTGGCGGCATCATTCAGGTATCTAGAACAAAAAATTGCTATAATACATTTAAAATAGAAGGTCAGGGCATTGCACCAGCTGAGTTATGGGGGAAGCTCTATGGAGAAATACACCCCAATCACTATCTTAGCTCTGCTAACGACATTATTCTTTCCTCCTCTCTTGTCCCCTCCTCTTCAGGACTTTTCTGAAGCTTACTCACTAAAAATGCATCCGTTTAAAGGCATATCTAAGTTACCCTATGTTTACCTTTCTCTAACCTAACACATGCTGCTTATATCAAAAACACACATTGCATTGGGTTATTCTATACACACACAAACTTATTTTATTTAAAAATAAAACTTGTTTCCCACACCCCTAGAGCTGCTTGCATTTTAGCCCTTTAGTGACCGACAACTACACAATGCAGAGATCTACAGATCAGTGTCTGGTTCCTCTTGCTTCCTTCTCCAGGAGAACTAAACACCCCATGATTCCTTTCTGCACAAACTGCCATCACTGATTGTTACAATGTATTAAAATGTATTAACTGCCTGTGATTGGCCAAAACAAATGATGCATTTTATGCTAGTTTTACCAGGGATATCAAGGGGTGTTAACTCACAAAAGCAAATTCTTGCAAATGCAAAAGATTTAAAAAAGCATCAGGGTGAGTTTGTAATGTTTATTTTGGTATTTTTCATCCAAAAAAATGTTCTTATACACTACTGGTTCTCTTCGATCAGATGCATTCATAATCCAGGAAACCTAAATATGCCTTTAAAGAAGCTTATCAACTGTACCCTTAATATGCACAGCTGCACACTATATTGCATAATATTGCTCACACCCACAATCTATAATGCAAAACACAGCCTCCTGTCTTACTCGCTGTCATCTTGCATCTATCATCTTTCCATATCACACCCCAAATTTACCTTCCAGATTGTAAGCTCTTCTGTGTAGGGACCTCTTGTGTTTGCACCAAGCTATCTGCAGACCCATTTGTTTCGTATTTGGTTTGCCCTATATTTGTATTTCTACTTACAACAGAATTTGTTTATACCTTTGTAATTTGCTACCTGTACCCTCTGTACTTCTTGTAAAAAGCCCTATGGAAAATCTTGATGCTTTATAAATAATGAGTAATAATACTCCCTCTGCTGGCTGTACATAATGCTGCAACAAAAATTAGGCAGTCCTGATTGTTCCAAAAGCATATTGTACAGGGATAAAAATACAGTTTTAAACCTTTACAGCACTCATTTTTCACGGGGAATATGTTTCAGAGATTTGATGCAAACTGTACCAAACAGAACTATTTTACTGTATCGGTGGGTACTTGTTGGCAAAGCTGACCAACTCTAGATTGTAAGTCTGCGAGTCTTCAATTTTGCATGGCGCTTTGGGGAAAGCACTATGGAGACCAGATTCTAAGCTCAAAGACAGGGCCCTCCATCCTTTGCAAGCCTGCTGGCATTGGCCCATTAGATGCAGTTTACACACTTTTCTTTCTTCTCTTAAACCTCACATGATCTCAGTCTTGCTTTGGTGAAGATACAGCCCTATTAAAAACGGGAAATTTGCGGGTTACATGCGGAAAAACCCTACGGGCTGTCGAAATCTGAACTCCGTTGCCACAAAGCCTTTGATGTGTCAAGCCCGTAAATGTTACGTTCACAAATTGCTATTAAATTTATACGAATCCACTGGCGTTCAAACCCATAAACTGCAAATGGAGCCAAAAAAGCCTACGGGTACTAGAGAGGACCCGCAAGGAGGTTAAAGTCCTATCCATAGCACTGTAAATGCAAATATAGACACACTACTGTACTTATTATTAAAGGGAAACTGATGTCCGGTATTAATATTAATAGCACAACACATTCTCAAGCTCGCAAATCTGCAATATAAAATACTTTTTTTTGATGTTTAACATCTATGTTATATCGATCCCGGCAATCAATGTGTTAATACATATAATGGAACTTGCATGGACTAGAATATAATATTTACTGATTTATTAACATTGCATTATTTCTGGAATGCGGGTCTGATCATAACTAGTAATTGAAACCCGTAAGGCATTGAAATCTAACCTCCATTTTTCAGTAACATAATGATGACAATCTCTTTTATCATTGGCTCTGTCTAAACCCGTAACTACGTTTTTTACTAATTGATCATGTTCACGGCCGCACATGCAACATGCGCAAGAATGATTTACGGGTTAGCATCTCCGGCCTGTTGGCCGCGGCATGATTGAATGTAATAGTTCTGTAACTACGGCGAATTTCAAGCATGCAGGCTTTGTGGGTGTACCAGTGCTGCTACGGGCTTCAAATTTAATATGGCCCTAAGTCTGTAGTTTCAGGCAAAAGCTCTGATGTCTGATTTGTATAGGGGTTGTGGGACTGAATGGACACATCCCAATGGGTAAGAGTAAATAGGGTTTTTTGCACCCTAAGCTCCACATTACACAGTGGATACTCCTACTGAAAGGGATGCACAAAATATATATTTTTCTTTCTAGCCAAAGAGCCCTCTGCACAGCATTTATGTTATGAAAGGGTAGATACCACATTATTTGAGCATTGCAGACTATATGGCTGAAATAAAAAGATGGGCTAAGAATATTATTTTCTTATAAGTGAATAATAAAAAGGACTTTCATATGTAATTCTTCCAAGACAGTGTCCCTTTATTGTATCCATAATATAACTGGACAATGAGCAGAATATTTTGTTTATATATTAAGTTTACTTTTATGAAGCTGTACATACCTTTGCATCGTCCAACACAACAGTGGATGCTCCTTTACACCCATGTGCATCTAACCTGACTTTGTCTGTAGTCCAGAATTGGTGGCCCGGGTGGCTAATGCCACAGCCACTGAAGTCCGAGCAAAACACAACTATTTCACTTCAGTTGGCAACTACGATGACCACACAGGACTCAGCTGCTTCAGCCCTGTGATTAACATCATGAGGCACCCACTGTGGGGCAGGAATCAGGTGAGATCAAACTTTATATCCCAATCAATTTTGGGGCTTTCACTCTATGTGGACTAACTCCAAATATAATATAGATGTGGCTTGCTTGTTGAGGACAGTACATGTATGTATGCTTTAAAAGCCACCGACATACTCTGAAATATGCACTAAAGTATGAAATTATGGGGAACTCTTAGATATAAGACACCTATAAATCTTGTGTTTTTTATATTTCTCTTTATGTAAACTTTTCTTTAGTAGTACGCATTGCTGGGCATACTTACAAAGGAACCGTTTTATAAAACCATTCCAGGCTGTGGTCAGGTGGTGGCCACAGCTGGATGTCTCAGTCTATTAACCTACCATTTCTCATTTTACTTTGTTGTGAAATATGTTGTTTATGACGCCATTTCATATAGCCCTTTCTGTTTTTATATTGACCTGTCACAGGGTCATGCATGGAATATATTAAAAAAACTGTGGTAACATAGATACAGTAATTCATCTGGTAATGTACCTTCTTCAGGAGACCTATGGAGAAGACCCTTATCTAAGCGGAGTTCTAGCTACGGCCTTTGTGAGAGGGCTGCAGGGAGACCACCCTCGCTATGTGAAGGCCAACGCAGGCTGCAAACACTTTGCTGTACATGGTGGGCCTGAAAATATACCAGTATCTAGGTTCAGTTTTGATGCCAAGGTGAGGAAATACTTTTTTTTTGTTTCCATTAAAGCACCACTTTGGCCTAATATTTTTCTATATGGTCTTTTGAATAACTAAC
Organism: Discoglossus pictus; assembly: GCA_027410445.1. Classification (NCBI taxonomy): domain Eukaryota; kingdom Metazoa; phylum Chordata; class Amphibia; order Anura; family Alytidae; genus Discoglossus; species Discoglossus pictus. The sequence continues at coordinate 210,218,120 of CM050164.1, forward strand.
CTTGATAATGGGCAAAATGTTTTTAAAAAGTAAAAAAGTAAACAATTTTTACATTTTATCCAAGTATTCTTTACTCCAGTGTTCCATTTTCGCTTTTGAGCTGGTACTACCTGCTACTTTCTAAAGGGGATATTTTCCTGCAAGTTAGTCCTTTTGAAAGCACAAGAATTTTTAATGGCCACCTTCCCATTGTGGAGATAGAACCTTCCCCTGCATTTAAAGTCTTCTCTCTTCTCAGAATGTTAATAAGCAGTAACCGAAATTATATATACCACTCCATACATAAATTGTAATAAACCTGAGACTTTATTATTATTTTTTACATTCTAAATAAATAGTTTGTATTTTTTTCAATTATAGTTCTTCAAGAGCATATTTTTAATAAGAAATTAATTAATTACTTAGGGAAACAGTGCACAGGAAAATAGCTCACTCCACCCTTTACATACCAGTATCTTCTGTGTTCTGCAGGTGGAGGAGAGAGACCTGCGCATGACTTTCCTGCCTCAGTTTCATGCCTGTGTCCAAGCTGGGACCTACAGCATCATGTGCAGCTATAACAGGTATAAAGCGGCACAAACGGTCATGGCAAATTTTCTGTTTCCTTTTCATTTTAAAATGTACAGGGCTATTTCTTGTATGTATGTACAGTGGATATAAAAAGTCTACACACCCCTGTTAAAATGTCAGGTTTCTGTGCTGTAAAAAAATGAGACAAAGATAAATCATTTCAGAACTTTTTCCACCTTTATTCTAACCTATAAAATGTACAACTCAATTGAAAAACAAACTTAAATCTTAAATCTAATATGGTTGCATAAGTATGCACACCCTTAAACTAATACTTTGTTGAAGCACCTTTTGATTTTATTACAGCACTCAGTCTTTTTGGGTATGAGTCTATCAGCATGGCACATTTTGACTTGGCAAATTTTGCCCACTCTTCTTTGCAAAAACACTCCAAATCTGTCAGATTGCGAGGGCATCTCCTGTGCACAGCCCTCTTCAGATCACCCACAGATTTTCAATCGGATTCAGGTCTGGGCTCTGGCTGGGCCATTCCAAAACTGTAATCTTTTTCTGGTGAAGCCATTCCTTTGTTGATTTGATTGTATGCTTTGGGTCATTGTCATGCTGAAAGATGAAGTTCCTCTTCATGTTTAGCTTTCTAGCCGAAGCCTAAAGGTTTTGTGCCAATATTGACTGGTATTTGGAACTGTTCATAATTCCCTCTATCTTAACTAAGGCCCCAGTTCCAGCTGAATAACAACAGCCCCAAAGCATGATGCTGCCACCACCATGCTTCACTGTGGGTATGGTGTTCTTTTGGTGACGTGCAGTGTTGTTTTTGCACCAAACATATCTTTTGGAATTATGGCCAAAAAATTCAACCTTGGTTTCATCAGACCATAACACCTTTTCCCACATGCTTTTGGGAGACTTCAGATGTGTTTGTGCAAAATGTAGCCTGGCTTGGATGTTTTTCTTCGTAAGAAAAGGCTTTCGTCTTGCCACTCTACGCCATAGCCCAGACATATGAAGAATACGGGAGATTGTTGTCACATGTACCACACAGCCAGTACTTGCCAGATATTCCTGCAGCTCCTTTAATGTTGCTGTAGGCCTCTTGGTAGCCTTCCAAGACCAGTTTTCTTCTCGTCTTTTCATCAATTTTGGAGGGAGCTCCAGTTCTTGGTAATGTCACTGTTGTGCCATATTTTCTCCACTTGATGATGACTGTCTTCATTGTGTTCCATGGTATATCTAATGCCTTGGAAATTCTTTTGTACCCTTATCCTGACTGATACCTTTTAACAATGAGATCCCTCTGATGCTTTGGAAGCTCTCTGTGGACCAACTAGAGCAGCTGAACTTTATTTGGGGTTAATCAGAGGCACTTTAAATGATGGCAGGTGTATGCTGACTCCTATTTAACACAATTTGGAATGTGATTGCTTAATTCTGAACACAGCTACGTCCCCAGTTATAAGAGGGTGTGCAGACTTATACAACCACATTATTTTTATTAATTTTTTTTCTTCTCTCCACCTAAAAGATTTAAGAGTTTTACAGTTTATAGGTCACATAAAAGGTGGAAAAAGTTCTGAAATGATTTATCTTTGTCTCATTTTTTTACAGCACAGAAACCTGACATTTTAACAGGGGTGTGTAGACTTTTTATATCCACTGTATGTATATGTGTGTATGTATATATGTATATGTGTGTGTATATATATATATATATATATATATATATATATATATATATTGTGACAGATCCACTGTCACACTCTGGATCTGTACCTTAGTTTTCAGCAAAATGGTGGACTCTGGAAGCTTTGACACGCTTGAACAGGCTTTAATGTATATTGTCAGCTTACAGAAATAAGCAAAACAAAAATCTCAGCAATCCATCTGCAGAGGAGCCGTGTCTCTTTCACCTCTCTGGTCACACTGGACACTCTTCTCAGTGTTGTGTCTCTCAATTGTGCTGGCTCTACACTTAAGACAGCCTCGCTTTCAAAATATATTTTTTTCTAATAAGAAAAACGGCTTTATGACTTTTTTCCTTCCTATTTATGTTTAATATTTTTATCAGTGTACAGTGGTCTTTTAAGAGACTTAGAAATGTTTTCAAAACTGGATATTGCGTTGTGGTTTATCTTACAAAAAACAAAACAGAGGTGCTCAATCAGAGAACGTACTATCCTTAATAGGTTAGTTCTATGGACATGATAACCCACTCTGAGAGCAACCTCTTTTAGCTCACTTGTGCCCTTCACAGGGAGAAATATCCTGTAGTATATCAGTCTGGTCCCACTCCCTAGAGTGACCCAGCCCCGAAATACCAGGCAATTCTACCCTGAACAGGAGAAACAGCAAATCCCAGATGCACGTTTCAGCCTTCTTTGGGCCTCATCAGTGAGGTGTAGCTGATAACTCTCTAAGACACAGTCTCCCTAAGGGTGATAGGGGACTTCAGACGTGGACCCCTTGCTCACTGTGCCTTAGGGAGTTCAGTTGCACCTGAGTGACGAGCCCCATAAAGGCTGAAATGCGCCTAGGGTTTGCTGTTTCTCCTGTTCAGGCTATCAAGGTTAGTTTGTTCTCTGAGGAGCACCTCTGACTTACTTGTTTTGGTTTATCTTACTGTAGACTACAGCGTTCTGTAGACTTTTGGATTACTACAGGTGCCGTGTTTACCCAATATTCCAGCATTAAATGGGTCAATCAGCCTGCACTGTATTGGTATTTGAAATAAAAGTCCATCTACTGATATTGTCATAGGGTGAATGGAGTACCAGCTTGTGCCAACAAAAAGCTGCTGACAGACATCCTGCGCTCAGAGTGGGGGTTCAATGGGTATGTGGTAAGCGATGAGGGCGCCATTGAGTTCATCATGCAGGAACACCATTACACCAGTAGCTTTCTGGATACCGCCATTGGTAAGTACACTATTGCAGCACTGAAGTGTTTCTTTTTGACAATGTATTTGAATACAGCAGAATTACACGCTATATAAAGTATTTATAATAATAGAAAATACATATACATGAAAAAAACAACATCTTTTATTGCACAAATGCAAAATCTAAATTATGATCCTTTGTTTGTAAGAATATAAAAAAATGATTTGATATCGGTCATTATTTGTAGTGCTTGCCATTTTAACCCTGACACTAGTTTGCATTTTTTTACTTTATTCCAGGCTGATTATTTTAATATTTCCTTAGTTTAGCTTTCTATTTTATTTACTTTTTTGCAGCTTTTAAATATTTTCTTGCCTCATGTTTTTTATTTTCTTTCATTTGCAGAGTCTGTGAATTCTGGGTGTAATCTGGAACTGTCCGTCAATCTGGCAGATAATGTCTTTATGAAAATTCAAGAAGCTGTGACAAGTGGTAACATTACAGTTGAGGTGGGAATTGTATAGTCTAAAGAAAGATGAAAGCACTAGACATAATAGTAATACCTGCACTACAGGTATTACAATATACCCTAAGGGCCTCATTCAAATGCAATTCGGCCAATTGCATAGGGCTCTATATAAGCACATAACATATTTTTTTTACAGAAGTTTTTAGTTGGTGAGCTTCTATCCAAAAGCAAGGTCTTCACTAACTAAAAACTTCTGTAAAAAAATATGTTATGTGGTTATATAGAGCCCTATTCAATTGGCCAAATTACATTTGAATGAGGCCCTAAGTATATAACAACAAAAGAAGCATTTTAAACTATGTAGTATATAAGTGTTCCTCAAAGGTGGCCTAGGAGGCACCTTATTACAGCTGAAGTGTTTCATTATTTACAGCAGATTGTCAGGCAATGGCTGACTGACTAGGCAGCTAAAGAGAAAATTAGCATTTTTTGGACCTATCCTGTTATGGTAGTGCTCATCGTGCTACCACTTTTGCAGAGGGTTTGTGCGCGGGCTTTCCCATGTGCCCCCCTGCCCTCTTAAGGCAAACACACATGCTGTTCCTCCTACTGTAGCAGGAGCAGCACAGACGAATCAAAGAGTAAAATAAAGTAAAGGTTAAGTAAACAAAAAACACAGATCCTAACCCTATGCCTAACCCTAAGAACTATTTTTATTTTTCTATTTAACTACACTGTATTACCACTAACTAAAGGCTAGATGGCGCTGGAGCTAGATAACTACACTGCATTACAACTAATTAAAGCCTAGATGGCTCTAGAGCGCGCGTCAGCAGAAAGCCAGCAGCGCGCCTGTGCCCTGCGGTCACGCTCTGCGCTTCCAAAGCGCAGCGTGACTATAAAAGGAAAGGTCCGCAGTTGATCAACAATTGACTTAGCTATTGTCATGTTTAGTTATTGTTTGTATAGCCCTTTGAGTCATCATACTAGAAACTGCATAATTAAAAAGGTTAGAGCCCGTAATTTTGATACTTTGTAAAATATAAAATACACTAAATAAAATACAATAAATGAATATATTAATTTCGTTACACAGTTTCTATCGTGTAACATAGTGATGTAGTGTTAAAGTGCTAGTGAATGCAAGAGACAGATAAAGGGCTGTGAATATGTAGTTCACTACTTTTTATTTCAAGAAATGTGTATTTATAAATTCAACAACAATAAATCTCTAAATAAAATGGTTTAAGAATAAATGTTACATGCCTGGCATACCGGGTCTGTCTTCACCTCCTTCCTGTCAGTCACATGACTCAATTTTGTTTATGTGGAAGCTGTTTAATTATTAAGTAGTTATCACTTATCTTCCCCTATTGCTGTGCCACTGTCTAAAATAATAATTAACCAGCTAACAGACAACTTCAATGGCTTTTACAGAAACAATGTGAGTTATATGACAGGAGGGAGGTGGAGACCGACTGAACAGCTCAGATAGGTTAACACTAATTTTTAAATAATTTTACCTGCAGGTAGCTTTATTGATGAACATATTAATGTACAGTCAGGTCCATAAATATTGGGACATGGACACAATTCTAACCTTTTTGGCTCTATACACCACCACAATGGATTTGAAATGAAACGAGCAAGATGTGCTTTAACTGCAGACTTTCAGCTTTAATTTGAGGGTATTTACATCGAAATCAGGTGAACGGTGTAGGAATTACAACAGTTTGTATATGTGCCTCCCACTTTTTAAGGGACCAAAAGTAATGGGACAATTGTCTGCTCAGCTGTTCCATGGCCGGTTGTGTGTTATTCCCTCATTATCCCATTTACAAAGAGCAGATACAAGCTCCAGAGTTAATTTCAAGGGTGCTATTTGCATTTAGAATCTGTTGCTCTCAACCCTCAATATGAGATCCAAAGAGCTGTCACTATCAGTGAAGCAAGACATCATTAGGCTGAAAAAACAAAACAAACCCAACAGAGAGATAGCAAAAACATTAGGTGTGACCAAATCAACTGTTTGGAACATCCTTAAAAAGAAAGAATGCACCAGGGAGCTCAGTAACACCAAAAGACCCGGAAGACCACGGAAAACAACTGTGGTGGATGACCGAATAATTCTTTCCCTGGTGAAGAAAATACCCTTCACAACAGTTGGCCAGATCAAGAACACTCCCCAGGATGAAGGTGCATGTGTGTCAAAGTCAACAATCAAGAGAAGACTTCACCAGAGTGAATACAGAGGGTTCACCACAAGATGTAAACCATTGATGAGCCTCAAAAACAGGAAGGCCAGATTAGAGTTTGCCAAACAACATCTAAAAAAGCCTTCACAGTTCTGGAACAACATCCTATGGACAGATGAGACTAAGATCAACTTGTACCAGAGTGATGGGAAGAGAAGAGTATGGAGACGGAAAGGAACTGCTCATGATCCAAAGCATACCACCTCATCAGTGAAGCATGGTGGTGGTAGTGTCATGGCGTGGGCATGTATGGCTGCCAATGGAACTGGTTCTCTTGTATTTATTGATGATGTGACTGCTGACAAAAGCAGCAGGATGAATTCTGAAGTGTTTCGGGCAATATTATCTGCTCATATTCAGCCAAATGCTTCAGAACTCATTGGACGGTGCTTCACAGTGCAGATGGACAATGACCCGAAGCATACTGCAAAAGCAACCAAAGAGTTTTTTAAGGGAAAGAAGTGGAATGTTATGCAATGGCCAAGTCAATCACCTGACCTGAATCCGATTGAGCATGCATTTCACTTGCTGAAGACAAAACTGAAGGGAAAATGCCCCAAGAACAAGCAGGAACTGAAGACAGTTGCAGTAGAGGCCTGGCAGAGCATCACCAGGGATGAAACCCAGCATCTAGTGATGTCTATGCGTTCCAGACTTCAGGCTGTAATTGACTGCAAAGGATTTGCAACCAAGTATTAAAAAGTGAAAGTTTGTTTTATGCCTGTTAATCTGTCCCATTACTTTTGGTCCCTTAAAAAGTGGGAGGCACATATACAAACTGTTGTAATTCCTACACCGTTCACCTGATTTGGATGTAATACTCAAATTAAAGCTGAAAGTCTGCAGTTAAAGCACATCTTGTTCGTTTAATTTTAAATCCATTGTGGTGGTGTATAGAGCCAAAAAGATTAGAATTGTGTCGATGTCCCAATATTTATGGACCTGACTGTATATTTCTGTAGCTAACAAGTGGTTAACTAGATACAGCCCTTGATGTGGTGCTTACACTGGTCATTTAAAAAAAATTCCATTGCTTATTCCTGAGATTGAATCCTACCACTTCCACTTTTAATCTATCTATCTAGCTAGCTATTTAGCTATCATCTATCCATCCCCCATTCTCTAGATATATTCATATATATAGTTTAAAAAAGTAAAATTCATAGGATATCAGTCTACCTATTTATTTATTAAAAGCACTACAAAAACCTTCTATTTGCCATTGCTTCACTATATAATCTATATCATTGTTATTATTATTATTATTATTTGTGGGTGAAAGAGTGGACTTGGGAGGAGTTGAACTCAGAACCACAACTCTATAGATGCATTTTACTCACTTGCTTTTATCTTAGCTAAGACGTATTTACATCGGATATATACATTGTCTGGTTCTACTTAATATTGATTACACCTTACAGTGCAAGGCTGATTGGTAAGGCAAGAGATACAATTACAGACTGTAAACATGAAACGCCTGACTTCTATTGAGCAGAACTCAATGAATTCAACACTGATTTTAAAATTGTAAACACTTTTTCTGCATGCATTTCACCCTCTGACTGAGGGTACAGAAAACAAATGTTGACTTCAGTGTGTCTTTAACAATAAACCTAGGTTTATCATATGATAATATTTGAACAAGTTTATTCTTGTCCTTCAATGCTATACTATACAGTGGCGTGTTCCTGCCTATGATTAGGACAGCATGTTTTCATGGGGCATCAGCCTGGCTCAAACATGGTTATCAAAAAGTATGTCCATACTTATACAGAAATGTGCGTTTGTGTGTGCATATATATATGTATATGTAATCTTAGGATAGAGGTATGCCCCTGATAATTCATAAAAGTTATTATTAGAATTTATTTTCAACCTTTCCAGTTTCGTGCCCACCAGCAGTGGGATGCAGCAGCCAATAGGTGGCGCTACAGTGGCTCACCGAGACTTTGTTCAAATTCTTAGGGCTAGGGTTAAGGTTAGATTCAGGGGTTAGGGATAATGTGCCACTACTTTACTATGTAAAGCTTATCATCTGCCACAATCCTAACCCTAACCCCTAAATCTAACACTCACCCTAAGAACAAATTGAACAAAGTCTTGGCGAAGCAACCGTCGCTCCACCTGACCACTGCACGCCACTACTGGTGGGCACAAAACAGGGAAGATCTTTTTTTATATATATATTTTTGATTAAATATGGTGCATCCTTGATAAGTGGCATTCGTTAAAGTCACATAGTTTAACGTCAAGGAACAATTATTTCTGTCCATACTAATTAATACAATTAAATCAGATAAAATAATTCTTACCTAACTTACTGCACAAGTTGTAGATTTTAATCAGCAATTGAGGCTGATTGGGATCATATCATTTTAAGATATTATTATTATTATTATTATTATTATTATTATTATTAAAAGTTATATTTTATTTACTCTACTATTTTTGGTTTTAAATGTTCCTAATGCAATGGAGCTTTATGCTAATCCCTAATGTTATCAGGGTTTGAGATTTTATATATATATATATATAAGCATATCAAGATGATTCTCTCATTATAAGACTTTCAATGGGCCGATGATAGGATGCACAAACATGTATTCAATATGTATTTCAGACAATAAAGGATCGTCTGTACCCCTTATTCTACACCCGCATGAGACTCGGAGAGTTTGACCCACCAGACATGAATCCATACAGCTCCCTGGACCTCAGTGTAGTGCAGAGCCAGGAGCACAGAGACCTTGCAGTGGAGGCTGCTATTAAGAGCTTTGTATTACTGAAAAACAACAAGGATATTTTGCCCCTGGACCTGGAGAGCATCCGAGGGAAAAAGATTGGGGTATGAAAAGTTCTGGTCATCGTTGTGTTGACCAAGATTCTTCTATAACAAATACATAAAGCAATTTAATTTTGTGATAGGTTGAATCATTTCTGAGGTGAAACGGAAAAACTTAATAGATGAGATACAAAGCATTCTGACTTTCAAAGGTTTCTTGATTAACAGCCTTATTAAATTGCGATTCAGCAAATTAAAAATGGCTCTATTTAAGCACATAGCATTTTTTTATACAGAAGTTTTTAGTTCGTGAACTTCTATCCAAAAGCAAGGTCTTTACTAACTCAAAACTTCTGTAAAAAATTATGCTCTGTGCTTATATAGCCCTTTTCAATTGGCCGAATCGCAATTTAATAAGGCTGTAAAGGGTTTCTGTAATTTAGGAAAAAACTTCACATTTGTAACATTTGTAACTAACAAAATTAGCAGCTGTAGAATTCAACAGTGTAGAAACATGTTTAGCAAAAAACTCTGGGCCCGATTCAATTAGCTACTTGCAAATGCCTTTAACTCATAAATGTGGCTTTGGGTGTTTTTTTTATAATTGTTTATATGTATTTTATTGACTTAAAAATTCATTAGTGACAATAAGTCATATTTGCCGAATATGTATTAATATTATCAGCCTTAATAAGTTGCGATTTGGCAAATTTAAAAGGGCTCTATTTAAGCACAGAGCATATTTTTTTTACAGAAGTTTTTAGTTAGTGAACTTCTATCCAAAAGCAAGGTCTTCACTAACTAAAAACGTCTGTAAAAAAAATATGCTATGTGCTTAAATATAGCCCTTTTAAATTTGCCAAATCGCAATTTAATAAGGCTGTATAAATTTACAAAAGTAGCAATTGAATGAGGCTCTATGTTACTAAGGGCCTTCTTCAATTGCTATTTGGCCAATTGAATAGGGCTCTATATAAGCACAGAGCATATTTTTTTACAGAAGTTTTTAGTTAGTGAAGACCTTGCTTTTGGATAGAAGATCACTAACTAAAAACTTCTGTAAAAAATATGCTCTGTGCTTATATAGAGCCCTATTCAATTGGCCAAATCACAATTGAATGAGGTCCTCACTAGAGACTGTAGTGTGATCTGTCCTGTTCAGCGTGTGGTGGGGTAGGTGCTGAGGAGGTAAAATGTGATTGTCACTTTGGAGTGAAAATGCCTGCTCCTGAGCATGTGCAAGGGGCTGAGCGGTGGTAAATGACTAAAAGTTGAACTTAAGCAACAGAGATGCCCCCACAGTTCCACATTAGCAAGCAATGCTGAAGATTTCACTAGGAATATACTTTTATATACTTTATTTTATTATAAAGTGTTCAAAAGCTCTGTATTATTCTGCCTAAAGCCGTACAAATTGTCCCTTCTTGGGTCAGCCCTTTGCAGCTCATGAATACATAGAATGGCCCATTTGAAACACTGCTCTTCGCAAAGAGTGACCTTTTTCTCAACAGCAGTTTGCAGCATGTCACTGAGATATTGCTACTGATAAATGTAAAGCGATACATAGGTATATTATATCCATAGTGAAAACCAGAAACCTTTCATATACCTATAACGGCACCCTGCTTTATAATACTGTCACTTTTGATTCAAAAACCTAACTAGAATACATTTCCTTTAACAGATAATTGGCCCATTAGCTGATGATCATTATGTGCTCTTTGGAGACTATGCACCACGTCCAGATCCCCAGTACATCTCTACTCCCAGGTAGGAGATTGAGACCAAAAGAAACTGGTTGGGGGGATGCCGAGCAGAGCACACCATCTACAGCCCACTGGGAGACAAACTCATCTATTCCCCCAGTGGACAAAGCCAGGTGGTACTCTGCCCGGATACGGGAGCGCACCAGCACCCGGAACATGGCCTCAGGTGACAATGGAACACCCTCTGCCAAACACTGCTTCCTGGACTTATATATAGCCAGCTTGGCTAATGCCAGGAGCAGGTTCTACTCCCAGGTAGGAAAATCAGACATGAGAGACATCTGTTAATCAGGTAATTAGGCAACAGCAAATACCTGCACAAAACATCTTACATTTCCCGATGTTGGATATAAAGTGTGAGGATCCATTGGTATTTTATTCATCATATCACTGGCACAAGTGAATGGTTTTAATAAGACTTCTCTACTCTACAGGGATGGTCTTGGCATACTTCCAGTGCAGGTCAGCTTTACTGCAGGATGCACTGGTGCACAATGTGTCAACTACTCCCACTCTGAGGTACAGACATTGGTCAAGTCTGTTGATATCACCATTGTGTGCCTTGGAACTGGTAAGTGGTATCTTATTGTATGAAAAGTAAATTATACAATTGGTATGACATGAAGTATGGAAAAAAAAAACATTAGATGGTGCTATATGATGGAGAATAGTGTGCGTGTATCTGTGTTTTCCATTGTTTCTTGATCATAATTCTCAAATCTCTCTGTATATTAATTTGTTACAAAACACAAGCAAAAATATGGATGAGCCCAAACAATATATTTGCTAAGAAGTGATAAAGTGTTGGGACATTACTTTTACCTGTGATTATGACAAATATTATGAGCATTACTGAGAGTGGTGCTGTGTAACTGTGAGTCTTCCTGTGATTTCATTATGTACCTGTGGACAAAAATTGCAAGTGTTCTTGTTCCTATTATGAAGAAATAATAATACTTTGAAATTGGCATTGCTACAATGGAGCAGCTTCATGTTCATCCTTCACATATTGAAATATACATGTTTGGTATGTGTTACTCACATACAGTCCCTTTATTGTAGGGTTGGTGAGATACAGTGCCTTATGTTGAAATACTTTTTGAATTTTTGAAATACATTCTTTTTTCACAGAGAGAGATTTATAAATGTAATGTCTGTTTACATGAGACTGACATTCACCCAGACAAACCCACAACAGCAGCTCTATGCAGAGAGCAAAAGCAGAAAAAGAGTTAACCCTTCACAAATTCATCAGCAGAGAAAGGACTGCTGGGATCAACAAAAAATGACAGTTGGGGATTAACATCTCCCGCTGCATTTCTTCCCCTCTAGATATTCTTATGCAGTCCACTACTTGTGGGTACAACATGTGTACAGTCAAATGAGCTGTATATATTTATCAGTGTGTGTACTCAACTGACGCCTGATAATTAGCCCTTTTTCTTAATAGCAACCCAAAATATGATTATAAAAATGCTAATACAGTATCCTGGAGCTACTCCTCCATTCTAGCAGACTACAGTTAGTTATTTACAGTGTTTGTATGTGATTAATTAGTTTTTAGCCAACTGATCCAACAGATATGAACAAAGCAATGGCAGCACTCACCAGTGTATGTACTGCATCTTTTAGTCATTTAAAGGGTCACTGGGGATTGGTAAATACTTCACATGCTTGTGTTGTATGTAACAAAAAAATACTACCGTATATGCAAGACAGGAACATAAAATCATTTTTAGAGGAAATCTTATATTTACAGATTATCTCAAGTGGAATCCAATTGGACTGCTAGTCTGTCGGTAGTTTGCCAGCTTCCATTGAGTTCTGTAATTCTGAAGACCTGCACTTCACATAGCCCACTTGATAACAAAAGTACAGCCATATTTTAATACACAGTTCCTCTCATTCTTACCAGGTTTATAATTGCGTTTGAAACAAAAGATACAACTTTGCTCATCATTAAAGCAAAATTTAATAAAATTAGTACAGGATTGCATTTATTTATTTCAAAATTTGTCAAAACATGTTGCATAGTTCTTCCAAAGGGAATACTATACATAAGGCACTTCAGTGGTCCTTTAGCAAGACTTTACTAACCTTGGTCTGTATGTAACAACCCTGTTTATCTGTCATTTAATAACTCTAGAAGTTAAAAGACCACTTCACATTGAGGACAGTAACGTTGTTTGAAAACAAGTCATACATATAGTTCTTAATTAGAAAAAAAAAGATAATTTTAATGCCTGTGCAGAACCCTAGACAGGTCCAGTGGTGGAAGTTTTGTGTGTGAGATGGTATTTATATTTCTGGAAAACTATTGATTGAATAAATTATACTTCTGGGTTATAGACCTGATTCAAATGTGTTGTGCCAGGGTCACAGACTGTAAAACTGACCTGTTCAAATCTTGGGAGAAATTATTGTCAATAATCACTCCTAAGAAAGAGATGACCGACTGTGCTATGTGAGTTTATCAAAAAGGCTGATTGACGGGTCAGAATTAAACATTTTCAAAGTTAGTTTATAGTAGATAATGCACCTAACTTTTCATGTGTTGAGTAGTGAATGGTATAAATTTGGATGACTGTGAGAGTTATTGTGTAGGATGATATTTTGTAGCTGGTAGTGTTTCTGTGTTTATTATTTAATCTTTTCTGCCAGGTATAACTATAGAGAGTGAAAGTGTGGACCGCAATGACCTTTCCCTGCCGGCCAACCAGGAAATCCTCCTAAAAGATGCTGTGGATGCAGGTATGTTTCTGTATCATTTTAATAATTTTCTAAAATATGTTGTTTCTTGTTTGTCAGTGACCCATTGCTACATTCTGCATTTCTGAGATTAAACAATTGGCAATAAAAACATGACCCAGCGGGACCTATGTCTGTCCCCAACACAATACAAATTATGGAGGTATAACCGGCCACAGCATTTATTAACAACATGAACATAGTCACAACCTATGTAAAGGGGGGAGCGAGGAAGCCAGCCAGTGGCAGTCACCTCACGACCTGAGTCTGCACTGAAGTCCCACTGTTTTTCACCAGCACGCCACCATAATATAGCGACAAACCTATTTATACCACTGGAGGCAACTCCCCTCACCCTTCCGCTGTGACAAAACATCCAAACAAAATAACTTAGATACATAAACAAAATCAGCCCATCAACCCCCAATAAACATTATATATAACCTCTAAATATATATACTATCACCTATAATAGTTGTGGTTATACGGGCCATCGACCACTAGCCTCGCGTCACCCCCAGTAGTACCTGGTGCCTGTCAGTAGGGGCTGCAATGAGCGCCGATGGCTTGCATCACCCCTTCCTAGCCTACCCAGGGATTGCCTTACCCACACGAGTACTTGGATGCGACCCTGCCACAGTAACTGGATGCGACCCTTCCAGTAGCTAAAGCACGTACCTGTATGCAGGCCTACCAGCAGCGCCGCACACGGTCTTCTCCTCTGCGGCTCCCGTTGTCCGTCCAGACTACAAGTTCTGGCCGGAGGACGGGAGCCGCAGAGGAGGTGAGTGCGGTGCTCCTGGCATGGTTCCATCCAGGTATGAGACATGGGAGGGAGAGGGGGAAAAGGAGACAAGGGAGGGAGAAGAGGGGGATCAGAGACATAAGGAGGGAGGGGGGAACGGAGACACAGGGGAGGGAGCGGGGGAAAGGAAACACAAGGGTAAAGGGAGGGGAAATTGAGGCACAGGAGATGAGAGGGGGGGAAGAAGACTCAGGGGAGCGAAAGGGGGTAAAGGGAGAGGGGGCAAAGGAGGTACAGGGGACTGAGAGGGGGAAAGAAGGCAGGGGAAGGAGAGGGGTAAAAGGGGTAGGGAGAAAGGAGGCACATGAGAGGGGGAAAGGGAGAGGGGGAAACAAGGTACAGGGGAGAGAGAGGGGGAAGTAGACACAGTGGAGGCAGGAAGGAGACACAAGGGAGGGAGATGGGGGAAAGAGGCACAAGGGAGGGAGACAGGGGGGTAGAGACACAAGGGAGGGACAGTGGGAAAGGGAGAGGGGGAAAGGAGGTACAGGAGAGGGAGGGGGGAAAGGAGACACAGGGGAGTGAGACAGGGGAAAGGAGACACAGGGGAGAGATAATATATACACTGCCTTGCAAAAGTATTCACCCCCTTGACTTTTTACCTATTTTGTTACATTACAGCCTTAAGTTCAATGTTTTGTTAATCAGACTATTGTGTTCTGATCCATCACATAAAATTCAAAGTTGGTGAAGTGAAATGAGAAAAATATATACATAAAACATTTTTTTTAGAAATAGAAAACAGAAAATTGGTGCAACCAATTACCTTCAAAAGTCACATAATTTGGGAAATTATGTCCACCTGTGTGCAATCTAAGTGTCACATGTTCTGTCATTACATATACACACCTTTTTTGAAAGCCCGCAGAGGCTGCAACACCTAAGCAAGAGACACCACTAACCAAACACTGCCACGAAGACCAAGAAACTCTCCAAACAAGTAAGGGACAATGTTGTTGAGAAGTACAAAGCAGGTTTAGATTATAAAAAAAATATCCAAATCTTTGATGATCCCCAGGAGCACCATCAACTCTATCATAAACAAATGGAAAGAACATGGCACAACAGCAAACCTGCTTAGAGACAGCCGCCCACCAAAACTTGCGGACCAGGCAAGGAGGGCATTAATCAGAGGCAGGACAGAGACCTAAGGTAACTTTGGAGGAGCTGCAGAGTTCCACAGCAGAGACTGGAGTATCTGTACATAGGACGACAATAACCGTACGCTCCGTAGAGTTGGGCTTTATGGCAGAGTGGCCAGAAGAAAGCCATTACTTTCAGCAAGAAACAAAATGGCACGTTTTTGAGTTTGCAAAAAGGCATGTGGGAGACTCCCAGAATATATGGAGGAAGGTGCTCTGGTCTGATGAGACTAAAATTTAACATTTCAGCCATCAAAGAAAACCCTATGTCTGGCGCAAACCCAACACATCATATCACCCAAAGAACACCATCCCCAAAGTGAAACATGGTGGTGGCAGCATCATGCTGCGGGATGCTTTTCAGCAGCGGGGACTGGGAAACTGGTCAGAGTTGAGGGAAAGATGGATGGTGCTAAATACAGGGATATTCTTGAGTAAAACCTGTACCACTCTGTGCGTGATTTGAAGACTAGGACGGAGGTCCACCTTCCAGCAGGACAATGACCCCAAACACACGGCTAAAGCAACACTTGAGTGGTTTAAGGGGAAACATGTAAATGTGTTGGAATGGCCTAGTCAAAGCCCAGATCTCAATCCAATAGAAAATCTGTGGTCAGACTTAAAGATTGCTGTTCACAAGCACAAACCATCCAACTTGAAGGAGCTGTAGCAGTTTTGCAAGGAGGAATGGGCAAAAATCCCAGTGGTAAGATGTGGCAAGCTCATAGAGACTTATCCAAAGTGACTTAGAGCTGTGATTGCTGCAAAAGGTGGCTCTACAAAGTATTGACTTTAGGGGGGTGAATAGTTATGCACATTGACCTTTTCTGTTATTTTGTCCTATTTGTTGTTTGCTTCACAATAAAAAAAAACATCTTCAAAGTTGTGTGCATGTTATGTAAATTAAATGATGCAAATCCTCAAACAATCCATGTTAATTCCAGGTTGTGAGGCAACAAAACATGTAAAATGCCAAGGGGGTGAATACTTTTGCAAGTCACTCTATATAAAACTATGCCCTTGCACATATGGGAGGGACGGTAGGGAAAAAACTTCCTCCGCGGTTAGCTGTGGGATAAGTGTTGGCAAACAGGCTTACAGAAGAGGTGTTATATAATACTCAGCCTACACAGTTTTAACTATTTAACACCCGGGCCCACTGGAGTCAAGGGGTGCAGAAACCAGAGCCTTCCAGTATGCACAGGGCAGTGCATGCAAAGAGAATTTAATGTTTTAAAAAATGTTGCCTTATAATATAGATAAATGTAGATGTATATATTATCATGTGCATTTAAGTGCTATAAGCATTACAAAATTAAGTATGCGTGTGTGTATATATATATATATATATATATATATATATATATATATAGTAATTATTAATCCATATATATATATATATATATATACATAGATTAATAATATTGCAATATAATTTGATACCTTTTGTATTGGACAAACGTCTTATTTATAATGACGAGCTTTCGAGAGGCTTAGCCTCCCTTTATCAAGTCTCAAGCAATACTACATGAGATGGAACCCTCAGTTTGAATAACAGCAGATACAGATAGAGTGGAGACAGCATCTGACATCATCAGGTATATACATATATGGGGAATAAACGCAACATAGTAAAGGAAACATATATACACATATTATATGCACACATATATCAATATATACATGAAAAAGCAGAGCACTGTAGTCCACAGTGATATCTTTCCTGTTGGACAAACACCTCACTAAGAGAGCTAAGTCTGTTATAGTATAAGAAGAAAAAATAAATAAAATCACATGAAATTCTGATAATGTGTTAGAAAGCCCAAGTCTATATTAAGTCCTGTGTTTTTAGAGTTGAAGAATGTGATCATCTTTATTTTGAATGCTTTTCTCTCTTGGATGCTTTGAAATTTTCCTCTGAGTATTTTGACTTTTAAGTTATGGATGGAGTGATCATTCTGGCTAAAATGGTGTCCTACTGGGCTACAATAACTGCCTTCATTATGTTTTCTTATTGAATGCCTGTGTAAATTCATCCTTAAATGCATTTATTGTTCAGTTTCTCCAATGTAACAGCCTGTGTCACATAAAGTACATTGTATCATATAAACCACGATGTACATGAATATGATCCTTTGATGTTATAGGTTTTGTTGTTATGTGTGGCTGTATCATCATTACAAATGTGTTGGCATAATTTACAGGCACGTTTGTTACAAGGTTTAGTTCCATTTTTTGTATTCAGTTGTTCATTGGCCAATTTTCTGCTGACAAGTTTTTGTTTCAGGTTTGGTGGTTGTTTAAATGCAAGGATGGGAGTTTTGGGAATATATATTTTAATTCAGTATCTTCAATTAGTAATGATTGTAAATCTTTGATTATATTCCGAATTTTCTCTAAAATTGGATGGTATGTGATCACTAGAGGTATACGTGAAGTAGTTTCTTTTGTTTTGTAGTTTAATAGGTGTTCTTGGGGTATTTTGATGGCAGTGGTTATTTTTTGGGTAATAATACGGGGTTTGTATCCCTTTTGTTTGAAAGATTGCTTGACTATGGATGATGGCTTGTTTGGTGTGGGAGGGATGGAAACTGGAGCTGTGTAGGTAATTACATCTGTCTGTGGGTTTCCTATATATAGATGAGTGGAGAGTGCCATTGGTGATGGATATAGCAGTGTCTAGAAAGTTTACCTGTTCTGTGGAGAAATCCATTTTAAGTTTTATAGATGAATGGAAGGTGTTGAATGAATTATGAAAGTATCTGAGTTTGCTTTCTCCTTCTGTCCAGATGATGAACAGATCATCTATGTAACGCTAGTATTTGTATGGTTTGTAAATGGATACAGATAAGAATGTTTCTTCTAGATTGGCCATAAATAGATTTGCGTATTGTGGAGCCATTTTGGTACCCATGGCAGTCCCCATCATCTGTAGGTAGGTATCTTGGTTAAAAGTAAAATAGTTGTGGGTAAGGATATATTCTATTAGTTTAACAATAATATCAGGGCCATATTTATTGTTTTGCTTGTTTGTTGAAAGAAACCTAAAGCAAGCCTCAGTGACATCTTTGTGTGGGATATTACTGTAAACAGACTCTACATCCATGGTAATTATGCCAACACATTTGTAATGATACAGCCACACATAACAACAAAACCTATAACATCAAAGGATCGTATTCATGTACATCGTCAAATGTGGTTTATATGATACAATGTACTTTATGTGACACAGGCTGTTACATTGGAGAAACCGGCCAAAAAATGCATTTAAGGATGAATTTACACAGGCATTCAATAAGAAAACATAATGAAGACAGTTATTGTAGCCCAGTCGCACACCATTTCAGCCAGAATGATCACTCCATCCAAAACTTAAAAGTCAAAATACTCAGAGGAAAATTTAAAAGCATCCAAGAGAGAAAAGCATTTGAAATAAAGATGATCACATTCTTTAACTCTAAAAACACAGGACTTAATATAGACTTGGGCTTTCTAACACATTATCAGAATTTCATGTGATTTTTTTTTTCTTTTTCTTCTTTTACTATAACAGACTTAGCTCTCTGAGTGAGGTGTTTGTCCAACAGGAAATATATCACTGTGGACTACAGTGCTCTGCTTTTTCATGTATATAATATGTGTATATATGTTTCCTTTACTATGTTGTGTTTATTCCCCATATATGTATTTACCTGATGATGTCAGATGCTGTCTCCACTCTCTCTGCATCTGCTGTTATTATTCAAACTGAGGGTTCCATATTGCTTGAGACTTGATAAAGGGAGGTTAAGCCTCTCGAAAGCTCGTCATTATAAATATATATATAATGTGTATAGTTAGGTATATTATAATAGTAATACTTTACCATTGTAATCCCACAGCTGCAGGGCATCCTGTTATCCTGCTGTTATTTAATGCTGGACCCCTGGATATTTCATGGGCTAAGGACAGTGATGGTGTACATGCCATCATGGAATGCTTCTTCCCTGCACAGGCTGCAGGCATTGCCATCGCTAAGACTTTAGAGGGAGAAGGTGGTGTGAGCCCCGCAGGCAGACTACCAGCCACATGGCCATATGGGATGAAGCAGGTGGGATATAGTACAAGATTTCCTTGAATATAGGTTACACATAAACTGCTATGTAAATTTTCAAAATACATTAGAAATCCTTCATGACAACATAATATACTAGGAAATTGCCCGTCAAAAATGACGAGAAAAAATTGTAAGGCTGGCAATGCTGTGTGCAACACAATGTGAGGCTTTTGCTCCTCTGAGCACCTGCGTTGGTTTTATTTTCAAAGTCCTGCATGCCTGACTTTTGTTAGTATTATTTTCTAAGTCCCGCGTGCCCGGTGTTGCAGAGCGTAGTTTTCATCCTGTTTCAGAATTTTTACGGATCTCCTCCGTCATTTTTGCCCTTAGCCGATTTCCGTTCAACAAAAAACGCAAAATATGGCTCCAATTAGTTTGTAACTTCACTCCCAGGCTTCCTTTTTCTCCACCTGTACAGTTGTCCAAAATAATAACAAAAAAATAACACACTCACTGTGTTATTATTTTTTTGTTATTATTTTGGTAGTTTTTCTGAGTTTCAGAGTTAGGAGTTTGAACCAACTGCGTGCCTCAACTGTTCGCTTTGCAATGCGCTCATTGCATACTAAGTCCTGTGTGCCTCAACTGTTCGCTTTGCAAGGCGCTCATTGCATACTAAGTTCCGCGTGCCTCAACTGCTTGCCTCGCTTTGCGAGGCTTGCAGTGAAGTGAGCACCTTTGGCGCTTATTGCAGCCTAAATTGTGTGTGCGTCAACAGCTCGCTTTTCCAAGGCTTGCAGGGATCCCTCGCTGTGCTGTGCAAGGGACTCAAAAGCCTGACCAACATCACAAACGTTCCCAACACTGATAACTGTATATGTGATTATTAATAAGAACTTGGAATGAGACTAACATCAACAATTACTCTTATTATAGGTGCCCAACATGGAGAATTATACCATGCAGGGAAGAACGTATCGATACTATGGCAACCAGGTGCCTCTGTATCCCTTTGGTTACGGTCTCTCCTACACAACATTCCTGTACAGTGACCTGCAAGTGATGCCGAGCATCCTGACGTTATGTGATATGCTCTATTTGTCGATGCAGGTGAAGAATTCTGGTACCAAGACAGGGGAAGAGGTGAGAATGGGACAAACTACCAGTGCTAATTTATCTACTTGAATATGGTTATGATCAGTCTATATTTAAAATACCATCAGTGTTACCTTTTTAAAAAAAAGCTTATTTCTTCTTAATTTTATTTCACCTTTTGTGTACTCTGTAGCCCAATTATGCAAATCTCAGGTGCTGGGGGTGTCGACTTCACCCCCAGCACATTTTTTACTATATTGCAAAAACGGTTTGCATGTTTTCATGCAAATGTTTTTGCTATGTGGGTTATGATGCATTTTACTGGATGCATTCATAGCCCACCTCACTTGGTGTGCACAGGAGATGCCCTCGCAATCTGACAGATTTGGAGTGTTTTTGCAAAGAAGAGTGGGCAAATCTCTCCAAGTCAAAATGTGCCATGCTCATAGACTCATACCCAAAAAGACTGAGTGCTGTAATAAAATCAAAAGGGAGAGGATGAGGGGAGGGAGAGGAGAGGGAGAGGGGAGGGAGAGGGGAGGGAGAGGATGAGGGGAGGGGAGTGAGAGGATGAGGGGAGTGAGAGGATGAGGGGGAGTGGGAGGATGAGGGGGAGTGGGAGTATGAGGGGGAGTGGGAGTATGAGGGGGAGTGGGAGTATGAGGGGGAGTGGGAGTATGAGGGGGAGTGGGAGTATGAGGGGGAGTGGGAGGATGAGGGGGAGTGGGAGGATGAGGGGGAGTGGGAGGATGAGGGGGAGTGGGAGGATGAGGGGGAGTGGGAGGATGAGGGGGAGTGGGAGGATGAGGGAGAGGGGAGGATGAGGAGATGGAGAGGATGAGGAGATGGAGAGGATGAGGAGATGGAGAGGATGAGGGGAGGGAGAGGGGAGGATGAGGGGAGGGAGAGGATGAGGAGATGTAGAGGATGAGGAGATGTAGAGGATGAGGAGATGTAGAGGATGAGGAGAGGATGAGGAGAGGGAGAGGATGAGGAGAGGGAGGAGGGGGTGATGGGAGTCCTTGGGACCCGGCATATGCTAATGTTGTGGGCATGTGAGCACTTCAAATGCTAATAATAAATCAATACTGGACCATTTCAATTACGAGTTGGTCGCTGTTGGTTTCGTGTATGTCAAAGTATTTATTGTTATAATACACATAGGTAGTCTTTTATTCTTTTTGTCCACATTAGTAGACAACTGTATATTAAGTAATTTTTCTTTAGCTTATTCACATTTTATGGGAGGGGGAAGGTATGGAATTGCTCTCATGCATATACGTATAGAATTTATATGGTTAGTCTGATATACATTTTCTAAGTATTTATACTTCTAATTTCAATAATTGATTTGCGTATCCAGTGTTATAACATTTGTATAATCAGCAAATGTACATCAAGTAACCAGGAAGTGATTAAAATGCAGTAATAATTGATTGGCGTAGTTAGTGTTAAAACATTTGAGTAATCAGCAAATGTACATTAAGTAACCAGGAAGTGATTTAGACGCAGCAGCGTCATTAGCCTAGGAAATAAAGTGATTTTTGTATAGTCTCTTCCATCAGGCGATTGCATCTTGGATATGGATGGCAAATACGTAGATGGTTGGCATTGGATGCACAGCGTGATGACGCGATGACGCACAGAGCGTCGCCACGTCACCACGTAATCGCATCACAAGTAGGAATAGTAAAGGCGCGAATCTAACACAGCGTGATGACGCGGTAGTGCGTGCCGCGTCATCGCGTTATTTGACAGACCAATGAGGTTGCTTTAAACACAGGCAAGAAGTGGATAGAAAGTGCTATAAAAGCACTGTGATAATGGAGTTTATTAACCCATGAGTAAGCCCTAAGCAGGGCGAAACGAGCCGTCGGGACTACTCCATTCAAAGATAGGTGCATTCACTTAGGTGGTGGTGTATATTTCATTGAGAGGGTGTTATAAAGTATATATCTGTATCTAGCTAAACAGTAATTACTGAGGGTATTTTGCTACAATACGCCACCCTGAATTGCATGCTGTGCATTTATGAATAAGTTGTGTATATAATATGGATAACACTGGCAATGTTTTCCTATTAGCCTTTATTCAATTATAGTCTTTTTCACCCCCTCTGATATATTGACAAACAATGTAATATATTCATTGTTTGCTTTTTTCTGCTTTTCATTGTTCCCTACCTTACAGTGTTTGCACTTATCTTTTTCTTTTTTGTTGTTTTATACAACAATTGGTTTTAGCTATTAAATAGGTTATAGCTTCCCTAGGATTAAGCAAATTTATTTGCCATATGAGGGAAACTATTATAACCTTTATTACGACCTGTGTTATATTCAATAGGAATTATTTGCATTTAAATACATACAGTGGTATTTAGGTGTGCATGTGGAAAGTTCCATTCCTCCCCCTATATATTATATTTTTGGGAGTGTAAGATATATATCTTTCAGATTGTATCATATCCTATACATGGTTACCTTAATAGCTTCTACTATATCCACTGTCCTTTTTCACAATTCCAATTTTCGTTACAATTTTTTCATACATATTGTAGTGTTAAGCACTTAGGAATTTCCATATAGTGATTATCTATTACATATATATATATATATATATATATATACTAGCGTATTGCCCGTCAAAAAATGACGGCAATGAGATGTGTATGTTTTTAAAGTTGTTTAGTTATTAATATAGTAAATTAAAAGTACATATGTGTTCACATTTGAATGTCTAAAGCAAGTTAAAAAAACTGCTTCCAGCTCAGAGTTCCGAGAAAAACAGTTATTACACTGCATTCTGGGAAGTTGAGCTGGGACACACAAATATGGCCACAAATGCCTCGCTCTTCCTATTAATATACATATGCAATTGTAAGGTAGCTAATGTTGTTTTGTGTGTACTACTGAAATATAGAATTCAAATTAATAAATGAATATACGTATTTTTATGCATTGTGTTGAAGAGCTGGCAATCTGTGTTGATGTTGCTGCAGCATTAGTGGTGTGGAGCTGCTGTGTAAGCGTGATGAACGTGTGCAGTGTAATAGTGTGCGTGCGCGAGCCGAAACTGTTAACGTAGCTGTGTACTTCCGCATTATCCTAAAATGGCGGATAATGTGTGGTATGCGTCTTAGCGGGTGATCCGTCCGTCATTTAATGGTGGGTAATGTGTGGTATGCGTCTTAGCGGATTATCGGTACGTGTTTTCAGTGGTTATAGTGCTGTAGCCTCGTTTTCGTTTTGTTCGTACGCCATTTTTTCTGCGGCGCTCATTGCCAAAGTACTACGGTTCATCGCGAAGCCCACTAAAGTACTGCGGTTTAACAGTAAATATGGTAAAACGGTCAAATGACGGTCAATAGAAATTAAATGTGGTGAAATTTGTTTGCCACACAACATGACTCAGCTACATGTGTCCCTTTTTTTTTTTTTTAAATAAATACACATTTTTTTTTTGAACTTTTTATTTTTGTAACTTTTTTTTTTTTTTTTTTTCAAAATCTTTTTATTGACACATAAGCGGTGCTCAATAACACAATATTGTTGGACTCGCAGGTCCAACACAATTTTGCATAAACAGGATTTTTTAACATCGTTTTAGATATCTTGTACAACTTTGTTGTCAATAATGATTATCCTGTCCTGACAATTTTGGGTGTCTGCTTTATGTGTCCACCATAACCTTTTTCCGTTTTCTCAACTTTGCAGGAAACGCCTGCTAGCTATTCCTTCCCTAGCAATTGACTTCTCAATACTAAACTTGTCAAATTCTTACATGTGAGCTAACTTGTTGTCTTTCCATGTAGATATATATAGATGTTCAATTTTGCATAGCTCGAGAATTACATTATTCACCTAGTATATGGGAAGTATAACATCGAACAAACAATGAATAAACAAGTCAATGAACTTATTACCTGTATCTTCCTTGCTTTTTTTTTTTTTTCCTCTTTCTTCCTGTCTATCTTCTTTAGTTTACTCAATTCGCCAGTAGTTGTCAACGCCCAAGACACCCGTCACCCCAGCCTGGTGTCTCTGCCTCATCCAATTACGCCTTCCCTTCCTAGTGTACTAATTTCCACTCTAAATCAAGTTTTTGTTAAATTAAAATAGCTTTGTCCGACTCCACCCATCTGTCCCAAATTTGACTAAAAGTGGAGAGGGAGTTGTTTATTGAATGCGTCATTTTTTCATAAATCATGATGTGGTTTAATTTTTTTATAACCTCTTGGCCGTCTAAATGGGGTGATTTCCAATTCTTTGCAATGTGGCTTTTGGTTGCCAGCATGACCATTTGTATCCACTTGTTATGGTTCTTATTAACGTTCAGTACTGGCATTCCCAGTAAGCATGTCTCCCTAGAGGGGTGTATTTCCCTGTCTAATACCTCAGAGATCATTGCAGTTACCCTTCGCCACAGGGCCTGTACTTTTGGGCAGTCCCACCAGATGTGGCCAAAGGTTCCTCTATCTGAGCAGTTCCTAAAGCACTCAGGAGGGGAAAGCGGATTTATCTTATTTAGCCTGTCAGGTGTCATGTATACCCTGTGTAGTACTTTAGTTGCTGTTTCTAAATAGCTAAAGAAGAGGGAGCCTTTAGTCAGTGCCTTGTGTATTTTTCCCCATCTCTGGGTGTCCCATTCTACTCCCATTTCCTGTTCCCATTGTAGGACATGTTTAGGCTTTTGGTCTTTAAGTGGCTTGTTGGCAAGCGAGTAAAGGGTACCAATTATGCCTCTGGCTAGGGGGTTCTGCGCACATACTTTCGCAAACCAGGTGTCCTGTGGGGGACCCGAGGATTTGACCAGTTCTTGGACCCTGTGGCATATCTTGTTATAGTTAAATATCTCCCTGTCTGGTAGATTGTACTTATTTATGAATTGTATAGAGGTTAAAAGGTTGCCGTCTTGGAACCATGCCCCTAGCAGGTCTAGTTTCCGCGAGAGCCACCACGCTTTTGAGACCCCCCCTAATTCCTTCATAATCTGGGACCCCGAAAGGACTGGCGTGAGAGATGAAAGGGAGTGTGTTAACTGCCGCTTGGAGTTCGCCCCTCTCCACTCCTGCAGGGATAATTTAATCATTGGATTATTGTAGCCTGATTTTGCTATTGGGGGGAGTGTCGGGGACCAAATGATATTATCCCATTTGTAGGGTTTCATTTGATAGTTCTCTAGGGATACCCACATTGGTTGGTGTTCACTGGAATGGGCTTGTGGTAGGAAAGAAATCTGGGCTGCTTTAAAGTAGTGTATCAAATTTGGGCACGCCAAACCCCCTGCTTCTCTGTCTCTATACATTAGGGACTTGTTGATTCTCGGGTGTTTATTTTGCCAGATGAATCGGAATACCGCTTTTTGGAAGCCATCTAGATCTCCTCTATGTATTCTAATCGGGAGTGTTCTAAAATAGTATAAGATTTTGGGTAACATGTTCATTTTAAAAGCGTTTATTCTTCCTGTCCATGACAGGTTGTATCTATTCCACCTAAGTAGATCTGTTTGTAATTTTTTGTAAAGGGGAATATAATTTTCTTTGTATAAAGCTGACAGCTCTGGTGTGAGGTTAACTCCTAGATATTTGATACTTCCCTTTGGCCATGAGAACGAGTGTCCCTCTTTTAGGGCTTGTACCTGGTCTGAGGGCACTCTCATGCATATTATTTCAGATTTATCTGCATTAACTTTGAGGCCTGACAAGTTCCCAAACCGGGACATTAAGTCCATAAGGGCTGCTATTGAGGTTACCGGTTTTGTAAGCGTGCACAAGATGTCATCTGCGAACAAACTGCATTTCATTTGTTGACATCCCACCTCAATACCCTGTATGGTGGGGCATGTCCTAATGGCCTGAGCGAGAGGTTCGATGGCTAGAGCGAATAGTAGCGGGGACAGGGGGCATCCCTGCCTCGTACCTCTCTGGATGTTTATAAGATCTCTATTAGCCCCTGGAAGCCTAAGGCTTGCCGTCAGTGCTTTGTATAATGTATTTACTAGATTTGTAAATTTGCCTCTGATGCCGAAGTTATCTAGAACCGCATGTAAATAAGGCCATTCAACGGAGTCGAATGCCTTTTCTAGATCTAAGGCTACTAGACTGAGAGGTATATTCGCCTTTTTAGCTATGTGGGAGACATTTAGAATACGTCGTATGTTATCCCCAGCTTGTCTGTATTGTGTATTAGTTTGGGGAGGAATTTGGCTACCCTTGCTGCCATTAGCTTAGATAGGATTTTAATGTCCCCGTTTAACAGGGATATTGGCCTATAGTTCCTTGGATTTAAAGTATCCTTTCCTGGTTTAAGGATAAAGACTACATCTGCCTGGTTTAGCTCGGCTGGCATTGGCTCTCCTAATAGCATCTCATTAAATAATTTGCTTAGGTGTGGGGCAAGGTGTCTTGCAAGGCTTTTATAATATAAGTTTGAGTAGCCATCCGGGCCAGGGGCTTTTCCTGCTTTAAGCGTTTTTATAGTGTCAATAACTTCGGACGGGGTTATCTCTGCATTTAGGGAGTCTAATTCCCCCTCTGAGATTTTGGGAATGTCTAGGCTGTTAAGGAATTCCTGCACTGTGAAGTTATTGGCTTTTGTTTTTGCCGAGTAGATTTCTTGGTAGCACTTATGGAATGTCTTTTTTATTTCCGATTGGTTCATTGTAATTTCTCCACTTTCCGTTTTAATTTTGGTGATATGAGTTAAGTTTTTCTTTAGGTTGAGTCTGCGTGCAAGCATAGGGGAGGGCTTGTTACCCTGGGCGTAAAACTTATGCCTAGTTTTCCTAAGGGCCTGTTCAGTTTTAGCGGCTAGTACCGCATCCAGTTCTAGTCTAGTGTTGTCTAGCTGGGTTCTAGAGACCCCAGGAGCTTTGGCCTGAATTGCTTTTTCCAAGTACTGCAGTTTTTTAAATAAGTCATTTTCTTTTTGAATGCATTGTTTCTTTCTGGCAGCTGCCATTTTAATTATGGTGCCTCTAATGTATGCTTTGTGCGCTACCCAGACCCACCCTATATTTGCCTCGGGGACCATGTTTAACGTGAAGTAATCTTGAATGTCATGTTCTATTTGAGCTAGCGATCCAGGATTCGTTAGAAGTGCCTCGTTTAAGCTCCACTTCCCAGGGGTTGTGAGACTAAGTCCCAGTTGAATTTTGATGCTAACTACCGCGTGGTCAGTTATTTTTGTAACTTTTAACTTATATTTCATC
This sequence comes from Discoglossus pictus, assembly GCA_027410445.1. Taxonomy (NCBI): domain Eukaryota; kingdom Metazoa; phylum Chordata; class Amphibia; order Anura; family Alytidae; genus Discoglossus; species Discoglossus pictus. The sequence goes on from CM050164.1 coordinate 210,245,840, forward strand.
AAATGCGTTGTTTTAGGCGGGAAATCCGATGTTGCGCGAGACAAAGGCGTTAAATCTGTGTTAATGCGTAAATCTGTAATTGCGTTTCGTAAAATGTACTCGCTACTGTCTTTTTACTAATTGCGCGGTTAATCCGCTCCTTTATCTCGTTGTTTTTCAAACACATATGTCTGTGGCTGTGTTTTACGCAGTTCGTAGTAGTATAGCCTCGTTTTCATATTTTTCGTCGGTCATTTTTTTCTCGCTTAGCCTATTTTCGATCTTTGTAACTCGTGAGAGATGAAAGGGAGTGTGTTAACTGCCGCTTGGAGTTCGCCCCTCTCCACTCCTGCAGGGATAATTTAATCATTGGATTATTGTAGCCTGATTTTGCTATTGGGGGGAGTGTCGGGGACCAAATGATATTATCCCATTTGTAGGGTTTCATTTGATAGTTCTCTAGGGATACCCACATTGGTTGGTGTTCACTGGAATGGGCTTGTGGTAGGAAAGAAATCTGGGCTGCTTTAAAGTAGTGTATCAAATTTGGGCACGCCAAACCCCTTGCTTCTCTGTCTCTATACATTAGGGACTTGTTTATTCTCGGGTGTTTATGTTGCCAGATGAATCGGAATACCGCTTTTTGGAAGCCATCTAGATCTCCTCTATGTATTCTAATCGGGAGTGTTCTAAAATAGTATAAGATTTTGGGTAACATGTTCATTTTAAAAGCGCAACACAGCATGACGACGAATCGTAGTTAGATAATTATAATATGTGATATATATATATATATATATATATATATATATGTATATATATATTCAAAGCAGATTATTCTTCTCCACATTATTAAGTGCCTTTAATGGTCCTTTAAGCAGGAAATTAGTATTAGGTTAGGTTTTAATTAGAAAATAATAAATGTTGATGCTTCTGCTGGTCCCTGGAGACATCCATGATATATTGGTGGATGTTGTGAGAGGGGTGTTTACATTTCTGGAGAAGAGTTTGTTTGTTTATTTTATTTTTATTTCACATTTCTATAGCAGTTTTTCCTAAGCGCTTTCAACTGTACTTTTATCCAAAGCTATGTATAGCCCATGACTGGAGCTCATAGGCGTATGGGGCATGCGTGACACAGTTGGTGAGGGCTTAATGTGAGGGTCAGAAAGTGAGTTATGATCATACACATGCTCATTGTGCCAAGTGATAGTAAGACAAGACAGTGTGAAAGTCGAAGCTTTGTTAGAATGAGGTTACCGTAGTTAGAATGAGCATGGTGGGTGGGTAGTAATTTAAAGATGTTACTGCCTAATCAGGAGCATGTGCTTTGCAAGTCCATATATAGAAAGATTAGTCAGATATAGAAATATTAAAAATGGGTGTAACAGCCTGCTTCTGGTCTATTGAGGGGGTGTGGCGTGGTATCGTTTTCAGTTGTAGCCAATTATCTAACAAAGTCATCTGGTTTCTCCCTGTTGCCTCCTTTCCCCAATTCTTCCTCCACTGATAGATTACAAAACATACATTCATGATCCAGCTCCTAGGAAGTGACATAACAAACACAAAATGATTGTGATTTTTCAACAACAAAAATGATCTCCTTGGTTTACACTTCTGCTGCTGATGTTATTAGTTTGTTATATAGTACAGTTGTCCTTTTAAAGGACCACCAAAGAGTCTCATACACAGTATGTTCTTTTGAGCAATTGATATTTTATATATATATTTTATAACCACACCCCAACTAAATAAATAGTGATTAATACGGAGAGACGGGTAGAATGTGCACTGTTGTGTTCTTAGTCAAATTGTGAACCATCCCATTAAAATTCTTCTGTTTTAGGCCTTTAGCACACCACTCAATCTCGTACGTATCATTTAATCAGGTTCAAATCTACACTGGATACTAACATGATCAAAACATCTGCATGGTTTTTTTTCATTTGCAGGACCTGCGCCAAGCATTGCATTGGCCTATATAACATTACCTCTGCTGAGAGGCAATTCTTTCCATGCTCTACCTTTTCATTGAGCTTGCCACCTTCCAACGTCACAACTGTTCCTAGCTGCTCTTAAAGGGAGACGGCACAGGTAGCAGTTGTAGAGAAATGAAACAGATAAATCAATTTAAATGCACTTGGATTTATATTTAAAATATCAGGTTGCATGTCCAGTTAATTTAAATGAAATTGGCAGATTAACATGCTCTTCCTGCTTATCACCAGCACTGTAAGAGGTGATCACCCTATGTAGTAACAGAGGAGGAGGATAATTTCGGGTAGTGTATATGCACGCGGAGCACCAGCCCCCTCCCTTACTGTGGACTTCTTAGGGTAATCATTGGTCCTGCAGAGGTATCCTTCCCCCCCCCCTACCTGTAAGTCTTTCTCTCCATTGGCAGGGAATGACACGGGAGGTCATTCAGGATTCCCTGCACCGGCAAAAAGTTGTGCCATCAGGGGAAGGATACCCTGAAACACCAATGAAACTCTGGATCTTAAGAAATCCACAATACGATTCAAAGAGGGGGGCCTGGGGGAGTCTGCTACAGTACAGAAAAAAGAATGGAAGTATAAAATTAAATTAAAACAAAAAATTAGACAGCACTGTGTCCCCCGTCCTGCACCCCTGTATTTGATAATGTTCACAGTATGATTTCTTTTTTCAAATAAAGGTCTCAGAGCGCTAAAAAAAATTGTGCTTGGGGCTTGCTTTCTGCCAGTCAATGAGATCTACAGAACAGAGTATTAACAGTGCAATGCAAAGAGATTTTGGTTAATATTTTATCATGCAAAAACAACATATGTAATGTTTAAATGCATGAAAAAAGCAGTTGTTTTAGTTGTCCCTTAAAAATAACTTTCAAGCTCAGTTAGCTATTATATCCACCTAATAATTGTAATAACAACCAATTGCATTTTTTTATCTGTGTACTATTCATTTCTGAATTAACTGGGACCTTTAATGTGTTCTTCCGGTAAAGTTTGTTAAAATGTAAAGGGGATATCTGGATTTATTTAACCTCTGTATTCCATATGGTGCAATTGGAATCAAATTTGATGGCATATATAAATGATACATGGGACATCCAAACCTAGTAAACTAATTATCACAAAAATCATCCCTTAGCACAGTGATATCCAAAATGTAGATTGTGGTCACCAGGGAGATTTTGAGCATTAAGGACAAGGTGTAAGAGAGAAGTAGTAAACATGAATATATTATCCACTGTGTTTGGATGTGGCTAGGAAGGTCAGTGGACACCATGCTGGTAGAGAAATAAGAAAAGTACATCCTAACACCATATAGATATTAATAAAATTCTGAATTTAGTAAATTAAAAAGCAGTTTTCAATATTAACCTTACTTACTCAAAGATTAAACTGGTTCCCACCCACTATAAGATCATTGGGCAGAGAGGGATCTGAATGGCAGGGAGCACAAAATGGATACAGTGCTATTCATTGGCTGGATACTTGTTGTACTAAAGTAATTTATCGTGGCAACAAGCCCTTGCTGTGGGTGGCAGCCTATGTGATTGTCTGGACTCTAATTTAATTTAAGATTGCTTTTAAACTTTTTAAACCTGTCATCCAGCTCTACTTTTATTCCACCATCATGTAAGTGTGGAGGCAAACAACTCCGCTTAAGTAAGTGTAATACTGAAAATATAATTTGTAAAATCACTATAATTTGTAATACATAATTAAATTAAAACACATAGCTTCTCTTGTTAGAGGATTATAGAGATCATTAAAACAAATTGGACACCAATGATTTACCACAAAGCAAAGATCTGTTTAAAGAATAGTTATCCCTATATTAAGACAAATAGGGGGATGTTATGGCTAGTAGAATATTCAAAATAACTAACATAAGAAAAAATGACTTTGGAGAATATATTCCATAGACTTTTTTTTATTGTTGCACTGGCTCTGTAATCTGCTCCTTTGTCCCCCAGTGTGCTATTAACCTGTATTCCTCTCCCCAGGTGGTACAGCTGTACATGAGCTGGTCTGAAGCCTCTGTTCCTGTTCCAGGCTGGCAGCTGGTTGGCACTCAGCGAGTCAGTATCCCGGTTGGCAATACCATGAAGATATATTTTTCTGTCCTACCCCAGCAGAGGGCAGTGTGGACTGATCAATGGATGCTTGAACCTGGGAATTTTTTACTGTACGCTGGAGGCCAGCAGCCTTTCCAAGTCACAAGGGTCCCATCCAATGTCCTGGAAGGCAAATTCACGGTGCTGGGGGCAGCACGGCCTCTCAGTACTTGCTAAATATACAATACTGGTTTGTTTTATCTCTCTCCACTAGGAGGGGATGTTCGAGAAGGATTTGATTTTTTTTCCTTTACTGCCTGTTGTGAAAGGCATAATGTAATGTATGAAGGACATGGATTGACAAGATATGTACAATAATTTTGTATGGTTTCAATACATACATGATTTTATACAAAATATAAAAAAAATATATGTTTTCTGACTCACTCAGGCAAATGTTGTTAATGGTGCTAATGCAGATATTTGTCTAATCTAGAAATTTGCCTAATCCACATGTGTTTCAGTGAGAGGATTTTTTTGTTTTTCGCGACATAGTCAGGATGATGCAACAACAAGGTCATGATTTGTTTTTGCAACTGAGAAAAAGAAGAGTTTTAAATATAGAAAATCACTTGCTTCTAATAAAATGCTTTGCTATATGATCTCTTCCCAACCCAAGTGCACTTTTAAATGCTCCTCACCAGGACGTATGACAGAGCACTGGATTAGTAGGCCTTGTCCCTCTTTGTATGTGACATTAATAACTTGTACCCTCCCTTCTTCTCTCTGTCCTTGTCACAGTCAGACTCAAATGCTGTGCCCTTCACACTTTATGAATACACATTATTCTGCTTCTGTAATCCATTCAATAAAAAGAATAAAATACCTTATTCTACAGATGATACTATATGTATCAACATAGTGACAAGGTTGCTATATAATAGTATGAGCGTTATTCACATGATAAAAATAATGCAGATGTGAGCTTAAATTTGGGGTTTAAATAGCAAAGTTCTGCTTTCCTAAGTTTCTCTTCCTTTTTAAGGAGTTCTTTGAAAATACCACTGCTTTACAGAGCTTTCCATACATCACTGGCCTCTTATTGTGTGCACATGATCCGCAGAACAATCCAAGCCTCCTTTTCATATGTACAGAGCTTTCCCAACCCCACAGGCCTCTTCTTTGTACATATGTAGCACTCTAACTCTTCTCCACGGCCGCAAGAGTTAGAGTTATGATCGCAAAACTCTAATCAATTGCTCCGATTCCTCATTCTGGCAATTTTTTTCACACTCGTAAACTGCAAATGTAGAAAATTATCCTACGAGTACTAGAAAGGACCCGCAAAGGGGTTAAAGACATGTCCGTAGCACTGTAAATGCAAATAAAAGATCACTACTGCACTGTAAGTAATGGGGAAAGCGATGAAAGACATTAGAATTTATTGCGCAACATTCCCTAGCTCACAAATCGGCAATACAAAATAATTTTATTTTATGTTTAATTTCGGAGTTTGATCGCTCTTGGGAATCAATGGGTTAATACATATTGGGCTACCCACATGGACTAGAACAGTATAGGCATTCATTTTAAATAGTTAGTATTATGCAGGTTTGCGAGTCTGATCGCATATCGGACCCCGGAACCTAATTGACTGACATGTAACCTCCATCTTACTGACGGAATGATGCCGGTCTCCTTTTCTATTGGCTGTTTCTAAATCGGGTGTTACTTTCTTTGCTTGATTGATCATGTTCCCACCCTGAAATGCTGCGTATGAGTGCATGGTTTACGGTTTCGACATTCGGCCTGTAACTTGCTGGCTTGTTCAAATGAATAGCACCATAACTGGAGCGTGCAGGCCCACAGACATACGGCCTAGATCAGGGGACTTGCTGCCTTGCAATTGAATGAGGTCGTATGTCTCCATGTTATTGTAACCAGGCTTCCACATTAACAGATATAAGCACATATACCAAATACCGTATATTGAATTTCACGGCTCTAAAAGAGACACACATATTGGTGCTAAATGTACTTAAAGACAAATAAATATATTTTTGCACAAGCTGAAATACACAAAATAGTTAGAGGGAAGTTGACATCTTAAATTACATTTTTTTTTAGAAAATAAAAGAGGCAAAATGGTTTTGTATGCAGAAAAAAAATTATGCAATTATTTTGCAGTGGAATTTACCATTTTGGTTTCAGTTGATAATCTTCCTGAAGTGGAAGAAGACTTGGAAAGGAAGCTTTGATCTACACAACTGGAATGTGACATCTAAGGATTCATGGAAAACTCATTAGTTTACAAATACATGCCACCCAACTGTCCCTATAGAGCACTATGCACAAGGAAGTTTGTACATGTGGTCCCCAGGTTACAGATGACCCATATTTAAGAACGGGCTCCCAAGGCTTTTTGTATGAGATTGTTTTTATATTCTGTTTGTTTGAATTAAAAGAAAGAGAACAATAGTTTCTGTAACTTATTATTTCAGTACAGCAGTATTTTTATTACTACAGTATTACACTGTATTATTATTACCACATATGAGCCATTGTTGTTATTATTCACCATTCATTCAAATTCGACCTAAAGACATGAACGTATCTCTTCCGTAACCCGGGGACTACCAATATTTCTACAGCTTAGGACTTGTATAAAATGTCTACAGCAGAGCTAAACAGTGCATATTTTTCAAACATATACTGTAAATGTCCCTCTTTGGCCATTTGATGTGACAACAGCATTGACAATCCTGAAGTGAATTGCATTGGTATTGTAGGTTGCCACGGGAACAGTAAAAGTTGCAAAGGGAACTTTAACAATCGGCCGGGGGCTAGTGTTGTTTGAGTTCAGAAGAAGTGGACAAGGACATGATGTATTAAAACCATTTCCTATACATTGCTTGGGACAGAGCCATTTAGTAACTGCCATCTTGACCAGATCCTCAAGAATGTCTTCCTCCACAGTATCCCTAGCACCAATAAACAGAAATCCGCAGATGAGAGGACCTAACCGGTTGTATCCAGTAATTGGCCTGCCAGCTGGCCCTCCTCTTGACAGTAGGCAATGACACTCTCTCCTTAGAATGTAGTAGAAATAATTAGAAATTAAAGAATAATAGCAGTTAAAAGTCACCATTTTTGTGTTAATTTATTAATGTTAGCTCTTTAAAACAATTTTGCCTTTTATCACTTTTGTATCATTGCTTTTTATATTAAGTAATAAGGTTAAATATCTCACTTCGGCTCTGTAACTAGGTGCAATTGTTACCCAGCTGTCTTATTGTGCCTCAAAATGGCTGTCTGACCCTGTCTTTACAGGTGCACTGTGCATGTTCCAAACAAACAATAATGAACCAGTACTCATGTAAGACTGACGGTCTATAGACCATGCTAAATACTGCTGTGCTGCATTTTACACCTGGCTACTGAATAAACAGCCGCAGAAGGGGGAGAGTTAGGAAATAATGTACTCATACATTTTCTGCACATAGGAGCAATGTATTATTAAGGTGTCAAATTCCCTTAAATGAGGCCTGTGTGCCGTCTAAATTGCAGGTTTAGCACAGTAGGAAGAATTCAGAAAGATGTCTGAAGTGCATATTTATTTCTAACGAGCCAGTGTTACTGAGAAAATGTGTAAATTACACCAGATTAGACCTACACTCAGATACCTTGACTTCAGCTTTTTTTTAAAGTAAATTGCACAATATCACAGTTTGAAATAACCAGAGACATCAACATTGACATGGATCTGAATATGCAATGTGTGAAAATGTATGCAGCAGAGAAATATCAAAACCTTGACATCTAATTTGGATATTGTTCACATAAAATGTTAGTATAAAAGTGTGTGCATCAGTGCAGGGCAGTATAACTGTTGTGGCCTTTTCTTTTATTGTTTTGTACAATATATGATTACAGAATGATCATTGAGGAGATATACCCACTTCTTGAAGCTAATAGTACCATGGAAATTAAACAAGCAGTGTTGTTCTTTAATCAGCCAAAGATGGAAGATCCATGTACACTTTTAAGGGACATTGAAGCTTGACCTAGAGAGACCCTAATGGGCCACAACTCAACAACAGCTTAGCCATAAATAGAAAATAATGACACAGAGACCTGGGTGGGAGTAAAGCTGGCCACAGCATATTTATTAACATACTAACAAATCCTAGGAGGAGGAGCCCGCCCAGGGCACCAATCCTGTCCTTTACCACGCTTCTGAGGTAAGGGGGGAAAGGACCCCCTTCTTAACTTCCTGGCTCGAGCGCCTCCCCACCACCACAAAGCGGACAAGGGAATCACTTATGAGTCCGCGATCCCCCCCTGTGCTGCAAGAGCCTGCTGTACTCCCTCCCTGAATTCCAGCATCATTAGCTCCAACCCTACATCCGTCAGGTGCACCCCATCCGGTAAGAAAAACAATGTTGCCGCCTCATCGAATTTCTTATGTCGGAGTGCCACGAACCCCTGCTTTCTCACAAAACTCGACATTGCTTCTTGACCTTCTTTCTAGCCTTATCCATACACACAGGGTTCCTGGCACTCCTCCACACCCTCCTTTTAATCATCTCTGACCAGATGATAAATACACCTCTAAATGTATGCATCCAATCCAACAAATCCTGTTTCATGACCCTAACCAACTCTTTCATAGGGACTGAACCCAGATCGTTACCCCCAGCATGTACTAATAGCATGCTGGGGAGCCCCCAACGCCTGGCATAGGACTCCAGCAGTCCGCTCGTTTGTTTCCACCAGAGCCCTCAAATTCCTATCCACCTCACCTGCATTGTCTCTACCGGCACGACCAGTTGCTCGTTCCTCCTCCTACCTGTGGCGAACCGGTGAGCCCAATGCACGTAGGAGTGTCCCACTATCCACAGTTGTCTTCATCCTGCAAAGACAATGACAGGGTTAGCCGCTATTAGCCGCTGCTAATATCCCAAGGCTGTCGGTCTCACATATGTCATATATTGTCTGGATTCCCATCACCCAATTCTCTTTATCATAGCCTCCGGTAGTCCCAACCGCTCCGCTTCAGTCGCAGTCTCAATTCTAAACGAGTGGGTCCCAGACTCCGACTGGTTAAGGCCCAAACACCGCAGACCGATCTTCAGTACCCTGGTAAACTGAAATCGGGAGAGTGCTGTACTGTCCTCATGTACCCGAAGGGGACCTATCACCCCCGGCCGCCACTGCAGAAAATCCCTTAAACATTCACAAGGACAGCAGTCTGTACCAACTCTCTGAGACTGATTTCCTTCCCCTTTCCAACCTGATCCGTCTTGGATCTCCTTAGCCACATCGTTGTTCTGTCTTCCCATAGACAGACATCCTCCATCTGTATGCCACCAGAACCCTGTTTGCTTCCCGCGATTAGCTCCCCGATCCGGAACGCCCTGAAAAATGCTATCGAGAACGTCGTTTTAAACAGTATGGATTCGTAGGCCGTGTTACATATCTCCACCAGCACCGCTGACAACCTCAGCAACCACAAAAAAGTGATTGGGCGCCTCCCGTCATGACTGTGTTCTCCCTTGAACAACCCTTGCACGACAAGCCTAACTACAAACTCCTTTGTCAGGTCCCTCAGCCCAGCTAACTTAAACATGAAAGCTAGGGCCGCCACCTGCCTCCTAACCAATGCTGCCGACTCTGCATCGTCCCTGCTTCAAATTAGGTACCACAACAGGACACCAACCATCCTCTTCTCTGTGTCGGCACCACCAGCCGACTCCACCAGATCCCGGCACTTGTCCCATACTCTCTTGTAGCTGATCCATGTCGCTGGCGCCAGCAATCTCCTGACCAATGCAGATATCTCTGCTCCAAGTTCCCATAGTCACTGCGGGATCTCTTCTCCCCTATCGCGTGCCTCCGAATGAGAGAGTGCGTCAGCGATCCTGTTTTTGTAACCTGGAACGTGTTTTGCTTTTAACCAGATATTTACACGCAGGCATTCCAGTACCAAAGGCCGCATCAAGCGAATTACTGGTATTGACGACGCTGTCATGTTGTTGACTGATTGGACCACCGCCATGTTGTCCGTGAAGAAGATTTCCTGTCTGTCCGCCAATTCCTCGCCCCAGATGTGCAAGGCCACCACTAAGGGGATCAACTCCGGGAACGCAAGGTTCTTTGTAAGGCCCGCAGTTTCCCATTGTTCTGGCCACGGCTAGAGCACCACTTACCACCAAAGTATGCCCCCTTATCCAAGGTGCCCAACGCATCCGTATACAGCACCAGCTTTATGCTGGACTGTGCTTGCCGCTGTATCAATGCCTTCCCGTTGAATGAGCTCAAGAACAACAGCCAAACCCTGGCATCCTCCCTCATAGCCATTGTGATGCTAACAAAGAGATGCAGGCGCCTTGCGCCTACCGTCGCCTGAGCCAACATCCGACTAAAGACCCTTCCCATTGGGATTATGCGACAGGCGAAGTTCAGCTTCTGGCACCAGCCAACGCTTCTAGCTCCTGTGCCAGGTTCTCCACTTTACCCATAGTCAGGCTACACTCCATCCTCTGTGAATCGATACATATCCCTAGGAACACCAGCCTTGTCGTGGGACCTTCTGTCTTCTTGCGTGCTAACGGTACGCCGAATTCCCCCGCCACTCTAGTAAATGTCTCCAGGATATGTGTGCATGTGTCCCTAGCCTCCGGCCCAATGAACAGGAAATCATCCAGGTAGTGGGTGATATTGTTACATCCTGACTCCCTTACCGTGACCCATTGTAAAAATTAGCTAAAGGCCTCAAAATAAGCTGATGATATGGAGCATCCCATGGGCAGACAGAGGTCCACAAAATACTCCCCTTCAAAACGACAGCCTAGTATGTGATGGCTATCCGGGTGCACCGGCAACAGGCGAAAAGCGGATTCGATATCCACTTTGGCCATGAGTGCACCCCGGCGGAGCTTTCGGACCAACGCGGTGGTGGAGTCAAACGAAGCATATGAAACTGAAGACAAGTTCTTGTCTATCCCATCATTCACCGAACTCCCAGCTGCGTATGACAAATGATGTATTAACCTGAACTTCCCTTCTTTCTTGGGAACTATTCCCAATGGTGAAACCCTAAGGTTGACGAGAGGACGCGAGGCAAAAGGCCCAGCCATCCTCCCCAACTGCAGTTCCTTACTCAGTTTGACCCATAACACATCCAGGAATTTTAGGTTCCGCGGTTCCTTACCGGACCATGCTGTCTCGCAAGGAATCGAGAAACCATCCCGGAAACCCACCAACAGGAGCTTCGCCGTTGCGGACCTACCGCACGCCTTACCGTGCATCGCGCCAGTGGATGCTCTCCCCTGCAACTAGAACACAGGTGCCGGAACCCGCAATTAGGGGTCTGTCCGCATAGCAAATTCTGCTGAAAACTGCTGCCGCGGGGGCGGGAGTTCAATTCCCGCCAGCCCCGACTCGAAAGGGCAACACCGCCCTCATAGGTGTCATTTAATAGGCAACCGCCTTCTCGCTCCACAACATTGTGGGCCTTAACACCATGCACTGGCTGAAGTCTTCGTCATACTTCCACCATGCCATACCCCCGTAGGTTCTGTACGCTCCTCTGATGTCCTCACATGGACAAACAACGCGGAACATTGCTCCAGAAAATTCTCCCCGATGATGCATGTCAAACGTTCTGGTAATCCACTTTGATCTACCGCTCCTGTCCTCCAGCCGCCCCCACCGTGACCCTCTTGCAAGTCCGTGACACGTGCAAGGGGAAGGAGAGAGAACAGTTACACGAACTCCCTGCTCCATATCCGCTCCTTGACTTCTTGAGTAAGGTAAGCACTCAAGTTATCAAGGGGACACACCACCGTAGGTCGTAAAGATTCTCCCGACACCACTATGGAAGGTGCCGTGCGTTCTGGTACTGGAACGACTGAGAACCTGCCGTCAGCGCGGCTGTCGGGGCTAATTGCCCCGCAGCATGGGGAACGTCCCCGTCTAATGCCCAAGCCCTACCCGCTAAAACGGACAGCCACCGACCTATCTCAGCGTCCCCTGTTGATACATTATGTCTCTCAAGTAATGTCCTCAAACCTGTCACCAATTGAGAGTCACCCCCCCCTCCCCCGACTATACCCCTCAGTCTCTAGGAACAGGTCTCTAGCGGTTATGCCTTGCTCACCTGGGCCTTGCGACACAGAAGCTTCCCTGGGCACTTCCCGCTGAGGGGACCTCTCCTGTCTCCTTCTGGAAATGGCCTCCCGCCCAGACCCCGAGCACGTGTGCTGCACCGGCATGAACGCCTGCTCCGAGAGCGAGATCTGTCCCTGGTCCTCCTGGGAATTTCAGAAGAGCTGTTACTGTGGCTCCTGTGCCAGTGCCCTACAGGCTGGGGTGCGGGTACCCCCTCTGAAGAGTCACTGTCGGCATAACCTATCTGGGAAACCCCCTCTTCGGGTAGGGCCAACTGGGAAATTCTGAAGCTACTTTGACCTAAACCTATCACGGGATATTTCCCCCTGGTAGAACTAGGGTTGGGAAATAGGAGACCTCCCTGCCTTGGGCCACCAATGTCCCCCATCGTGTCACTCCTAACTCTTTCTTTTTAGTGTGTGTATTGTGAAAAAGGAGAGGGCTGTACCTTGCAGTAGATCGGTGAGCTCTGGCTGGCCTCGTGGTCCTAGACGACGTGGCCTCACCCTCCCGTTCTATGGCCGCATTCCTGTCCTTCTGCTGCTCCGTCTCACGAGACGTTCCGATGCTGATGCCTGCACTTCCTCTGTCAAGCTCCGCGCTGTTGGTAAGTTGACCTTTAGAGAAAGCAGGGTTAGTAGGTTCAACCGCTCCCTGTGAAACCACAGACTATTGCCTATCTAGAGTTCGAGACTGCAAAAAAAAATGCTTACTTTTTTTCTAATTATTTTTTCTGGGCCTAAATTGACCAGTTTAGGTGCTAATGTCTTTTTAAAGGCATTTTGAGGGGTTTTGGGGTGTTTAGGACCCTGAAATTTGGGGACTCCCGATTCACCGGAAACTACACGTATCTGGCAATAGGGAGTTCCTGTGGGTGCCGGATAACAGGGGTTTTACTGTATATATATATATATATATATATATATATATATATATATATATATACACTATTCTTAAACAGCAGCCAGTCCCCTTCAACATCGAGCTCCACACAGCATTCACCCCTCTTAGCACCCAGTCCTTTTCAGCATCCATCCCCTTGCAGCATCAATCGCCAAACAGCACCCAACCCCTCTGAACACCCACCTCACATACATGGCCAGATCTACCTTTTTGGAGCCCCTGGGTGGTGAAGTGGAGTGCGTGCGCACAGTTACAGACATACAGTGCCTTGCAAAAGTATTCACCCCCTTGGCATTTTTCGTGTTTTGTTGCCTCACAACCTGGAATTAACATGGATTTTTTTAGAATTTGCATCATTTAATTTACAGAACATGCCCACAACTTTGAAGATGTTGTTTTTTTATTATTATTATTGTGAAGCAAACAACAAATAGGACAAAATAACAGAAAAAGTAAATGTGCATAACTATTCAACCCCCTAAAGTCAATACTTTGTAGAGACACCTTTTGCGGCAATCACACTGGGATTTTTGACCATTCTTCCTTGCAAAACTGCTCCAGCTACTTCAAGTTGGATGGTTTGCGCTTGTGAACAGCAAGTCTGACCACATATTTTCTATTGGATTGAGGTCTGGGCCTTTGACCAGGTAATTCCAACACATTTACATGTTTCCCCTTAAACCACTCAAGTGTTGCTTTAGCAATGAGTTTGGGGTAATTGTCCTGCTGGAAGGTGAACCTCCATCCTAGCCTCACGCACAGAGTGGTACAGGTTTTGCTCAAGAATATCCCTGTATTTGCACCATCCATCTTTCCCTCAACTCTAAACAGTTTCCCAGTCCCGGCTGCTGAAAATCATCCCCACAGCATGATGCTGCCACCACCATGTTTCACTGTGGGGATGGTGTTCTTTGGGTGATGTGATGTTTTGGGTTTGCGCACGACATAGCATTTTCTTTGATGGCCGAAAAGTTACATTTTAGTCTCATCAGACCAGAGCACCTTCCCCAATATTTTTTGTGAGTCTCCCACATGCCTTTTTGCTAACTCAAAACATGCCATTTTGTTTTTCGCTGAATGTAATGGCTTTCTTCTGGCCACTCTGCCATAAAGCCCAACTCTATGGCGCGTACCACTTATTGTCGTCCTATGTACAGATGCTCCAGTCTCTGCTGTGGGTGGCCGACTCTTGGCAGGTTTGCTGTTGTGCCATGTTCTTTCCATTTGGTTATGATAGATTTGATAGTGCTCCTGGATCATCAGAGATTTGGATATTTTTTTATAACCTTACCCTGACTTGTATTTCTCAACAACATTGTCTCTGACTTGTTTGGAGAGTTCCTTGCTCTTCATGGCAGCGTTTGGTTAGTGGTGTCTCATGCTTAGGTGTTGCAGCCTCTGGGGTCGTAATGACAGATCATGTGACACTTAGATTGCACACAGGTGGACATCATTTCACTAATTATGTGACTTCTGGAGACAATTGGCTTTTTACAGCTTTTTTTAAGGCTGTATTGTAACAAAATAGGTAAAAAGTCAAGGGGGTGAATACTTGTGCAAGGCACTGTACACACAGTTACAGATATAAACAGATTCACACACAGTTACATATTCACATACACATTTACAGCCACACACACGTACACAGGCTCATACGTACACAGGTTCACACATAGACCGTTACAGACACATACATAGGCCCACAAATACACATACCACAGGCTCACGCATTCAAAGGCTCATACACATACATAGGCTCACACACACATAGGATCACACATAGATAGGCTCACACATAGATAGGCTCACATATAGATAGGCTCACATATACATAGCCTTACACATACAAAGGATCACACATACACAGGCTCACACATACGCAGGCTCCCACATACACATACATAGGCTCACGCATACATAGGATCACACTTAAATAGGTTTACACATACACATACATAGGATCACACATACATATGCAAATTATTTTATTTAAATAGCCCAACAGATGACACAGACAAAGGGACTTACCTTGTTCTTCAGCTCCTCGTGGTCAGGGCTCTCCAACACCCAGGCTGCTGCTCTGTTTTACTGCACAGTTGCAGTAATGGACCTCCTCCAAGAAGTAGGACATGGAGGAAAGGTAGTGGCAGAGCTAGGGATGGAGATCGGGCTAATTTTTTTTTTTTATGTTTAGTTTTTTAATTAAAATGAGGCACCCCTCACTGAGGAGTGCTTGTAGGCATCTGCCTAAGTCGCCTAATGATAGATCCGGCCATGCTCACATAGCATCAATCCCTATCTCATTTGCTGCCCCTCAAATAACCTATCCACTCTGTACTTTGCTGTCATCCAGCTCTTGCTCTCTCACCTCTTCCAATATACACATCCCCTGCATGCTGAAATGCTCCACACTGCCACCTCATGGAGCTTCATTGGAAATGCTCTTTTTTAATTAGGCCCCAGTGCATTGCATCACCTACACCACTGGTAGCACTGCCTCTGTGTGTACATTGAAATATGTTTGTTAAAAAATGCTCCTAATTTCTACAAGAAATGTAGCTGTGTAAGTTAAATGCCCTGTTTAAAAGACATAGAAGCAGTTCCACTACAGTTTGGTAAAAACATCATATGCTTGTGAAGTATATAACAAAAAACATCAAATATGCATGACAGAAACATAAAGATATTTTAGAGAAAATCTTTTATTTAGATGACTCTTATCCTGTTATCAAAATTCCACCTTGGACTGCTTGTTTGCCTATAGCTTGAGGGGGACAGTTATCCTATTGTCTATGGTGCTTTTTTGGAATGACAATCTTAACAGAACTTAATAGATACCTTACTTGACCTAAGCAAGGCCCAGTTGGTATGTACGGATAAGGGTTAAACACAATTAACTCTGACCTATCATGATTAAACACAGACTACTTCTTGGGCTAAATTATAATGATTAGACACAGACTAATTCTTGAGAGGAAAACTGGCCACAGCGTTTATTGGTAAACACAAATAACCATAATAACCATAACCATTAATAAATAAACATAACCATGTGAGGGGAGGAGCCTGGCCAGAGACAGTACGCCCTACGCCCTGAAGCCTCACCCAGGGCCTACCGTGTTGTAACATCCGTACCACAGTAGGGTAGATTCTTACCCATTTTACCACTGTCCCGAGGACTCCCCTGACGACCCGCCGCTGTGACAACAACATAAACATAATTTGTTAACATATAATGTACACTTAAACACTATAACAAGCACAAGTGCTTAACAGAACAAGACAATCCTTCAACTTGACAATATACATCATTAATTTGTATTTATTTTTTTATTAAAAACATATTATAACTTTAAACAACAATACTCTAGCTAGCTGGGGGACTACTGATGCAATTGGCACCAAACACAGCCTATAAGTGGCTCCAGCTCCCCCAGCTAGCCACCTCCCTCCATACCCGGTCCTGCCAGGTCAAGGGGCCTTCATTCCAACCACAGCAGGCTGGGGAGGCCTCCAGGCCCTTCATGAATTGCAGATCCTCCCACTCTTCTCTGCTGTCTTATCCTATCACGAACAATGACAAAATGTCTGTCAACACTAAAGCAAAATTGAGTACAACAGTTAAATGTTTAGGGCTCAAATTATTTATTATAACCTTTGAAAAAAACACTTTGCCCATTATCAAGTTCTTCAAAAGAAAATATAATAAATATGACAATCGAATAGTTCTTTAAGCAAATTAAAACAGATGTGAATTCCAAGTGTATTCTAATTTGTGCTTGGTCTTTTGAGTCAAACCGATTACAGCTCTGAATTCTAATCAGTAGAATGAACATGAGCTTGTGTCTCCTACTCTCTCTCTGTTCTAAGTTGTACATGTTTGAGGCATTTCATTAATAAAAATACTAAATTACATCAACAGTGCTGCGTAAATCACATAATGAGGTAGTTCCTGTGAATTATGTAATTTCTGGAACATTCTACACAGTGCTAGGATACCTAATAACAGTAAAAGCTTGGTAATATTGAACTGCTTGGTGTGTAAAGCCATATGATGTCACAAGAAAATCTTATAACACAATAATTTATAGTTACCCAGTATTTCATACTTTGTTCTTGTATAAAATATGCCATAGCTCTAAACCAGTTTTATATATAATATTGTTAAATACATAGTATTGCAAAGCTCTATACGGTCACAAAGTCTGGAATTAAGGGGTTAATTTGAGCGGTACCTCCAGAGGTTTTAATGCAGTTATAAATTGTACCAAGCTGCCAGGCTACACTGTAATTACAGACTGCGTCTAGGCTCCTGCTCCCCTATCCCCTCCCTTGCTCACTTAGTAGCTCCAAACATGTTAATTAGGATGTTCTCTCTGTAATTAATTAGCTTCGGGCACATACATTCAATCTGCACAGATTGAAATCATCCCTAACTTATCTGGGTTGCCGTCCCTTGTCACAACAATGGGAGGTTAGAGCTGCAGTTTAATTTTAGCCTTCTGGATCTTATATGATTCTGGTACCTTTTAAAGGGACGTGTGAGGTTTCTAGATTTCACTAGAAATAGGATATACCTATGTATCTATTTACTTTTGAGAAACTTTATCTTCTTGAAAGCTCTGTTTTTTCTGCCTAAAATCTTAGAAATTGTTCCTAATTAGTTACTCTCCTCTGATCTATCCCATTTCAAATTCTCCACCAGTGACAGCAGCAGTTCCGGCACTGTTGATATTTTGCAGCACTGACAATATTTGAAACAGGTTGTAGCCTTAGAAGGTTACCCTAACCCTTAAACTAACCCTTACTCTAACCCTATCCCTAACAGTCTACCTAACCCTAACTCTGGTATCGGCACTGAAAATCGGCAGCGCCATCTAGCTGTTGGTGGCCACCACTGCTGCTGCCACTGCTGGTGAATTTATGGCGAGTTTAAAAATGGAAAGGACTTCACAGGATGTGCATTGTCTCATAGTAATAAATCAGTGGCAACGTTCTGCAACATGCTATTTGAGAGAGGTCACCGACAGGGTAATTCAAACACTGCACTTCACAGTCTGTGTACAGTCAGGTCCATAAATATTGGGACATCAACATAATTCTAATCTTTTTGGCTCTATACACCACCACAATGGATTTGAAATGAAACGAACAAGATGTGCTTTAACTGCAGACTTTCAGCTTTAATTTGAGGGTATTTACATCCAAATCAGGTGAACGGTGTAGGAATTACAACAGTTTGTATATGTGCCTCCCACTTTTTAAGGGACCAAAAGTAATGGGACAGATTAACAGTCATAAAACAAACTTTCACTTTTTAATACTTTGTTGCAAATCCTTTGCAGTCAATTACAGCCTGAAGTCTGGAACGCATAGACATCACCAGACGCTGGGTTTCATCCCTGGTGATGCTCTGCCAGACCTCTATTGCAACTGTCTTCAGTTCCTGCTTGTTCTTGGGGCATTTTCCCTTCAGTTTTGCCTTCAGCAAGTGAAATGCATGCTCAATCGGATTCAGATCAGGTGATTGACTTGGCCATTGCATAACATTCCACTTCTTTCCCTTAAAAAACTCTTTGGTTGCTTTTGCAGTATGCTTCGGGTCATTGTCCATCTGCACTGTGAAGCGCCGTCCAATGAGTTCTGAAGCATTTGGCTGAATATGAGCAGATAATATTGCCCGAAACACTTCAGAATTCATCCTGCTGCTTTTGTCAGCAGTCACATCATCAATAAATACAAGAGAACCAGTTCCATTGGCAGCCATACATGCCCACGCCATGACACTACCACCACCATGCTTCACTGATGAGGTGGTATGCTTTGGATCATGAGCAGTTCCTTTCCGTCTCCATACTCTTCTCTTCCCATCACTCTGGTACAAGTTGATCTTAGTCTCATCTGTCCATAGGATGTTGTTCCAGAACTGTGAAGGCTTTTTTAGGTGTTGTTTGGAAAACTCTAATCTGGCCTTCCTGTTTTTGAGGCTCACCAATGGTTTACATCTTGTAGTGAACCCTCTGTATTTACTCTGGTGAAGTCTTCTCTTGATTGTTGACTTTGACACACATACACCTACCTCCTGGAGAGTGTTCTTGATCTGGCCAACTGTTGTGAAGGGTGTTTTCTTCACCAGGGAAATAATTCTTCGGTCATCCACCACAGTTGTCTTCCGGGTCTTTTGGTGTTGCTGAGCTCACCGGTGCGTTCTTTCTTTTTAAGTATGTTCCAAACAGTTGATTTGGCCACACCTAATGTTTTTGCTATCTCTCTGATGGGTTTGTTTTGTTTTTTCAGCCTAATGATGGCTTGCTTCACTGATAGTGACAGCTCTTTGGATCTCATATTGAGAGTTAACAGCAACAAATGCAAATAGCACACTTGAAATGAACACTGGAGCTTGTATCTGCTCTTTGTAAATGGGATAATGAGGGAATAACACACTTTTGGTCCCTTAAAAAGTGGGAGGCACATATACAAACTGTTGTAATTCCTACACCGTTCACCAGCTGAAAGTCTGCAGTTAAAGCACGTCTTGTTAGTTTCATTTCAAATCCATTGTGGTGGTGTATAGAGCCAAAAAGGTTAGAATTGTGTTGATGTCCCAATATTTATGGACCTGACTGTATTCATGAGTTGCATAACCTACAGAGGGCAGACCTAAACATGCACACATTTTAAGCACTTCTTACTAAAATAAAGTACAAAAAAGTAAATAGATATATAGGTATATTATATTCCTAGCGAAATCCAGAAACCCTCCATGTGCCTTTAAAGAAGTGTTTCTTATACCTTTTGTTTCTAGGGGTTGGCTGGGTGATGATGATTTCTTTTGAGATACAAGCCATTTTGAACAGGGTGATAGAGTGATAAAAAAAGCCAATTCTTAAATATAAATATAATGTATGTATATATATATATATATATATATATATATATATATATATATATATATGTAAATATATACTAGCGAATTGCCCGTCAAAAAATGACGAGTGAGCTAATGCTGTTTGTTGTGTACTACTGAAATATATAATACATTAATAAATGAATATACTTTACCTATTTTGAAGCATTGTGTTGAAGATCTGCAATCTGTTTTGATGTTGCTGCAGCATTAGTGGTGTGGAGCTGCTGTGTAAGCGTGATGAATGTGTGCAGTGTAATAGTGTGCTTGCGCGAGACCAAACCGTTAGCGTAGTTATGTACTTCCGCATTGGTGTAAAATGGCGGATAATGTGTGCTATGCGTCTTAACGGAATATCCGTTGGTCGTTTGTGGTGTTTTGCGAGTTTCTTGTGGTGTTTTGCGTGTTTAGAGTGCTGTAGCCTCGTTTTCGTTTTGTTCGGCGGCTATTTTTTCTCTCGCTTAGCAAATTATTTAGTGTTCAAACTCTTTTATTTTTAGTTAAATGAAGGTGTAAGTTGTTTTTTTAAGGTCCTGGATGCTCCCTCTTGCTGTAGGTAAGCTTTTTATGTATGTGCTGTGTGTATTTATTGTGTTTTGAATTTTGTAATGTTCGCAAGTTGCGTCCGATTGTTGCGAGGTCGTAATGTGTGGTAACGTGTCTCGTATGTTGTTTGCGTTGCGAGGTAAAGTTTGCAAGGGTCGTAGTTGGTGTGTCGTGTTTGCGTTGCGACGTAAAGTTTGCGAGGGTCGCAGTTGCTGGCAAGGAGCGCCTTGTATAACTAGCGAATTGCCCGTCAAAAATGACGGGGCAATAAAATTTAAAGCCATGGGAATGCTGTTTGACACAGAATGTAAACCATTTTGTACTGTGAGGACCTTCGGCACTCATTGCGAGCCTCTCCTGTTGTGTACTTGTGGTCCTCTGAGAGAGATATATATTTCTATGTACATGTAGTTAAGTAATAATGAATTATTTATTAAGTAAATTAATATACTTTTATTATTTATAATTGATATATGCAGCGAGCATTAGGCTGAAGAGCTAACAATGTGTTTGTATTTTGCGTAGTATTTTCCGGCTTTTGTAATAGTGTATTTTGTAGGTTGTAGTGTGATGTGTAAAGTGCTACGCGTTTGGCAGTGTTTTGCGCGGGTCGTGGTCGTGTAGCCTCGTTTACATTTTTTGCGGCGGACATTTTTTTTTCTCGCTTAGGCGATTTTCGAGTGGCGAAAATCATCTAAATCGAGTTAAATTTGGGTTCCACCACACTCCTAGACGTCCTGGCTGTTGCCCCGTGCGGTCTGTGATGTTTTTGTAATTTTTTGGGGTGTATTTAGTGTGTTTTTATTGTTTTTAAATTTTTGTCTTTCGGCCGTTAATCTCATAATTTTTTGCATCTCGTATCTGTTTTTTCTAAGTCCAGCGTCTCTTATTTATTTTTTTCAAGTCCAGCGTCTGGTATTTTCTTTTCTAAGTCCCACAGTTGTCAACCGCTTGCACGCCAAGGCGATCAAGCGTTTAGGAAGTGTTTTTCGGCAAAGTCCCGTGTGTTTCATTGCCTCTTCGTGTTAGTGCTGATAGTTGTAGTGCGTTGTAGTGGCTTAACGGCTCGCCTCGCTACACGCTCATCGCCCAAGTGCTACGTGTTAACGGCTCGTCTCGCCTTTGGTGCTCATCGTCTAAGTGCTACGTGTTGACCACGAAGGACATGGGCTGCAATGACTGCCGAAGGCGCTCATTGCAGCACTTAGCGAGGGACACAAAAGTATGGCCCGTAGGACTTAGGACCACAGGCAAGTATATGGACTGTGGGCCTCGCAAAAATACGACTTTAACGAATGAATCACTGAACAGGAAAAGGCTGACAAAAAACAATTAATTTAAAAAATTCACATGCAAACAGCAACAAATTAAAGCTTTAGCAAAAAATATAATTTAAAAACACAGTTTACCTCATTAACGGCTATTGTAATACGCCTCCCCATATCTCTCATTATCCTGAGCACTACTGGAAGGAACTCAACTGTGATAACATTATTAAAGCTTTATTAAGACAGCTTAATCAATGTTATCTCAGTTGAGATCTTTCATTTTTCTCAGTATTGCTCAGGACAATGAGAGAGGTGGGGTACAGCAGTGGTCATTAATGAGGTAAACTGTGTTTTTAAATTCTATATTCTATCTAAAGATTTATTTTGCTTCTGAATGCATGTGTAATTTACTTAATGGTGAACTAAAAATAGGTTTAACATGAAATGTGCGTACACTGACCCTTTAATTAAAAGTAAATATATTCATTTATGTGCTTAGAAAATATATTTATGGAACAAAGGGACCAGTGACTACCAAGCAATTCTAGAAGATGCCATAGTGACAAATATTAGGAATGCCTCAATGGCAAATGATGCCACACAGCACCATATCTCCAAACTGTCTCTATTTTGGATGGACAATCCCTGATTTTAAGGGAAACCCCCCTGTACCACTAAGCCTGAAACATGTCCCTCTTTTGAAGAAAGCTGTGACCATGTCCCACTTTCCACAGTTCCTTCTGTTATTGTCTTGCAAAATCCTTGGAGACAGATAGAAGCCTGGAGTGCCAGTTCCCCCGAATATATGAAGTGTTTTTCACTTGTTAATTGTGTGTGTATGTGTAAAAATGATTTTACACATTCTGTGGGTAACACTGCCTAGAAGTACAGGAAGATAAGTGTCAATCTTTGACCACTTGCAATTTTGGGAGGTATCTTAAGTGATCATTGTGGTCATTTGTTTTTTTATATGGCATTTTACATAACTAAGCTTGGTAACGAGCAGAGACATTTAGAAAGTTAAACAAAATAGACAAACCCTTTAGATTTTTATCTTTTTTTTTACTAAATTATTCTTTACCGCAGGCATTCATTTTGTCACCTGATTCTGTCTATGATTTTCTTAAGACTAATCGGCTTTCCATTAATACAATCTCTGTCAGATGTAGATGCTATATCCCCATTGTAAAAGTCTCCTCCCACCTCTGGAAGTTGATCAGAAGAACCCAAAATGGTAGATCCCACAACAGCATAAGGTAACGTTTTAGCTGTTTTATGTTATTTTTACATTTTAAAAGCATTTTGCATATTTTCAGGTGTAGTTCCTCAAAATAGAATATTTTAAATATGTGACCACAGTGGTCCTTTTAGAAGTCAACAGACAATCAGGTCTAGTGTCCTTGATTAGATACAATGAGGTCAATATTCCTTCTTCATCTAATAAATCAGAGCTGTGGTGCATTTGTTTTACAAACTGTAGGGTGCAATTCCTTCCTCTTCCACATTCCTCTCTGCTTCTCGTCTGTCTATCCCCCAATTCTCTCCATTTATTTTTATCTCCACCCCTTTCTCAGTGTCTCCATCTATTCATTGTCCTCTCTATCTCTCTGCTCTCTTACTCCTTAATGATATATTAACTGCTACATCTTTGCTATAAATATTTCACCACAATAATAGCTTTCTTTAGTCCAGTGGAGAGAGTGAAAAAAACGGACAGGATCTATCCCGTTGTGTATGGACATGAAATCATCAGCACTGACAGCTGCAGTGCCATCAAGTATCCGCTAGATGGCGCCGTCAGGTTGTAGGGAATGCCTATAATTATTCCCCCCTCCGACGTGGCACAATTCAACCATGCTGAATAAATAGTGAGACCATCGGGCCTCGGGTGCGCCTCTCATAGCTAAAGGCCTCTTCTGTCGGAGCGTCTTATATGCAGTGTGCAGCAGTATTGCGAAAATCGGTAGCACCATCAAGCGGTTGGCGGCGGCACTGCTGCTGCCAATCTTTTGCGAAGGGGAAGAGGGAAAGTACCAACAGGCAAAGTAGAGGTATGGTGTCGAGAAACTAGAAATATACAGGAAGTGGCGGCTACCAATATTGTGGCATAAGATGATCAGATAAATCACATTAAACAGCACGCTATCATTTAGAGCTTGTCAGAATTTGAAAAGGCAGAAATTTTTAGGTCCTGTCGAAAAAAAAACAGAAAAGTGTTTTGCACCTATGAGATAGTGTTTGTGGAATCCATTTTGTAGTTCAGCAAGGCCATATCATTCATCTCTTGTATTTGTCAGTATGAAATAGAAGAGGAATTTCAAAGCTTATCTTTGTAAATTATACTGAAGAAAGGGTTGCACCCCTTACCATCCAAATACCCAGCTGTCCTTCAAAATAATTCCCAGAGTGCATCTGCTGCAGAGCTTTGTGTCTTCAGAGGTCAGAACTATAAATATATTGTGGTAACAGCAGAGTGAGGGGTTAACAGCTATAGTGTTCCTCATCTATAGGAGTAAAATAGTCGACTTTTATAGTGTTCTTTAATGTAAATTAGTTACATTGTTGTTCTCTATTGCAATGTTTTATTGTCTATATTTATCAACTAGTATAAATTTACCTCACAATGGAAAATAAAACTGATATGGAAGATGTAGTGCAAAAGCATATTGCACCAAAGTGTTTTAAAGAAAGCAAGTGATGTAAATACATTCAAAAAAGTGACAAGAGAGTTGAATTCACAGTTTTTGCATGCTGTGTGGCCAGGAAGTTCCCCTCCATATGTCTGATTCTGCAAGACATTTGTACTAAAAGTATGCATATTCCTACACTAGATGATTTTTCAACCATATATTGGGTTATAGCAACATGTGCCAGGGTGGGAGAATCATGTTGAAGCTTTGGTGAGGTACCAATGTCACTGTATTTTAGGTTGGTAGGTAGGTGATCACTTAGACAGATCCAAATTAATGGCATTTAAGCTCATAGGTATTTATTAAAGGGATATGAAAGGTTCATGGATGAATACATTTCTGCACTCTTTAGGGAAAAAGCAGCCTATATGTATGCAGCACATCTCATAAAACATTTTATGAAAACATTTGATGATTATGTTGACACCTCCAGTGTGTCTACACAGGCATATGATCCCCCCAATCAGCATACAGCATCTGGGGAGCAGCATTAACCCACTATTTACCTGCTTTTGCAGCTTTCTGTCTGTATGTCAGCATCAATACATTGCACATATCAGTGATACACTACATTTCCCAGGCTGCTTTGCAGCACAAACAGAAACCCCAGAGTTAATTCAAAAGTTTCAGCTAACCTGATTGGCCAAAACAAATCATTTTACATTTGATGCTAATTTAGCCTGGGTGTTGAAGGTGTTAAGAAATTTTGCTGACTTCAATGTAAGTTTTTAAATGTTTGATTTGTTTTTGTTTTTAATGCAAACAAAATGTTTGCATACACTACTAATTATCCTCTATCAGATGCATTCATAATCTAGCAAACTTACATATCCCTTTAACAGTTTTTTGCAGAATTCCCAGCACAATGTATGTTATGTCACTGTCCAGCTAACTACAAATGGCACTGAAACTTCATTGTACACAGGAAAATTTGTAAACAGACCATACCAACCTAGGCCAACAAAGCCACTACCAGCCCCACCAAGTAAATTGGTATCCCTCCAAGGAAGCTAGTCCTTACCTACCCCACTAGTCTCCAATGCCAAGCTGACTAGAATAGGATATATACAGTTAACCTCCCTCACCTCAACTGACCTGCCATTCAAAATCAACAGATCTTCTGTATAGAATTATACAGAACTTGAACAAGATTGAATGGGATTTGTATATCACCTTTAACAAAAACTATTAAGGCAAGTTTATTTACTTTCTTCTATTGCTTTTTTGCTTACACAGTGCTGCAATGTTTTCTCACACCATCTTCTTCATTATAACCTCCAGCTTCTTTCTCAGACTCTCTTATACTGTCTCTACACATCATGTCTCCAATAATATAACTATCTTACCTTCCCTGCTTTCCTCTCGTCTTCTCTGCTCCCATGAGCTCCTCTCCTTCCTCCAGTCACTATCTCATCCCTTCCCTAAAGCTGAAAGACAGAAATGCTCCTGTAAGTCCTATTCCCATCTCCTTTTACTCTCTCTCCTTCTTCTGATGGCTTGTGGAGATATATCCCCTAACCCAGGACCGTCACTCAATTCCACCTACTGTCAGCCACGTAGAGTCCCGAGGGCAGCAAATACCCAAAACACCAGGAATATAATACCCATCACTTGTCACAAACCATCTACTTTGCCCTTCTCTTGGGCCCTCTGGAATGCAAGGCCTGTTTGGAATAAACGTATCTTCATTCATGACCTCTTCATTTCCAACTCCCTCAATTTATTGTCTATTACGGAAACCTGGCTCACTTCATCTGTCTCCCCTGCTGCACTCTCTTATGGTAGTCTACACTTCAGCCATACTCCTCGACCTGGGAACAAACAAGGTGGAGATGTGGGCATACTGCTATCCTCTTGCTGCACTTTTCACTGCATACCCCCTGTTCCCTCCCTCCAATTTTCATCCTTTGAAGTTCACACTATCCGCATCTTCTCTCCCATCCGTCTGCAAGTAGCTGTGATCTAACGTCCGCCTGGATCACCATCTCAATTTCTTGACAACTTTGCCGCCTGGCTCCCTCACTTTCTCTCCTCCAATATACCTTCACTCATTCTTGGCGATTTCAATGTAGCCACTGACACACCCACCACCCCAACAACTGCAAAATTATTTGCACTTATCTCTTCCCTTGGCCTCTCACAATGGACAGATTCTGCAACTCACCGTGGTGGACACTCCGTTGACCTTATTTTCACCAATTTCTGCACTATCTCCAAACTTATCATCTCCACACTTCCCCTATCTGACCACCACCTGCTAATTTGCAACCTCACCTCATCTTCCGCTCACCACCCTTCTTCAATCCCTGCTACGTGCACTTAACCCACAACAGTTTTCCAATGTGCTAAAACACCCTCTCAGCCCCCTCACCACCCTTGCCTTTTCTGACATCGCCACTTCACAGTACAACACGACTCTAACCTCCACCCTTGACACTCTTGCCCCCATAATCACAAGCAAACACCCTCACTCTCATCCACAACTATGGCACACAAACACTCTATCTACAGAGATGCTCACGCACTGCAAAACGACTATGGAGGAAATCTCGCACTTCAGCAGACTTTCTCCACTACAAGTTTACCTTGCGCTCCTACTTGTCTGCCCTCACTCTTGCCAAACAACACTACTTCTCATCACTAATATCAAACCTGTCCTCCAACCCTAAACGTTTATTTCCTACATTCAACACCCTCCTTTGTCCACCCCCGCCTCCTGCCTCTTCCTGTCTCAGTGCTGATGACTTTGCCAGCCATTTTAAAAATAAAATTTGAAACCATACAAAATGAGCTCTCCTCCCAGCTTAGCCCTATCCCACCATCCTCTCCACAAACTGACAACACCCAGCCCTTACCCTTCCCTAATCCCTCCTCCACTATGGACTCCTTTGACCCTGTAACCGAGGATGAAGTATCTACTTTACTAGCAACCTCTCACCTTACAACATGTCCACATGATCCTATTCCATCACAGCTAATCCCTCCCCTATCCACCACACTTATCCCAGCTCTCACACATCTATTCAAACTCTCCCTAAACACTGGCAATTTAGCATCCTCTTTAAAACAAGCCACAATTACAGCCATTCTTAAGAAGCCCTCATCTGACCCAGCTTCTGCCTCCAGCTATCGCCCTATCTCACTACTTCGCCTGGCTTTTAAACTGCTTGAGCGGCTTGTTTACAATCGCCTCACTCAATTTATTTCTTCCAATTCCCTTCTTGACCCCTTCCAATCTGGCTTCCGGGCCCAACACTCTACAGAGCCAGCCCTCACAAAGGTCACCAATGACTTGCTAACTGCCAAATCAAAGGGTCACTACTCTATTCGAATTCTCCTGGATCTCTCTGCTGCCGTCGATACAGTTGACCACCCTCTTCTAATCCAAACTCTCCGCTCTTTTGGCATCCAGGACACAGTTCTTTCATGGTTCACATCTAGAAGATTGTACATTTAGTGTCTCCTTCTCTGGCACCTCTTCTTTACCTCTCCCTCTGTCTGTTGGCGTTCCCCAAGGTTCTGTCCTAGGCCCCCTCCTCTTCTCCATCTACACATCCTCCTTTGGCACCATTATAAAATCATTTGGATTTCAGTATCATCTTTATGCAGATGACACTCAAATCTACCTCTCTGCACCCAATCTATCCCCCTCTATTTTAGCTCAAGTTTCCAACTGCCTCTCTAGCATATCCTCCTGGGTGTCTGCCCATCAACTCAAACTCAACATGTCTAAGACTGAACTCCTAATCTTTCCACCCTCTACTACAGCTTCCACTCCTCAAATATCTCTCACTGTTGACAATGCCATCATCACTCCCACCTCCCGGGCCCATTGTCTTCGGGTTCTACCGGATCTGTCAGTTTCACCTAAAAAACATCTCCAAAATTTGTCACTGTCTTACAGAAGACACAGCTAAAATTCTAATACACTCTCTCATCATATCTCGTTATAAATAAAGGATAATAATAAAGGATAATAAATAAATAAATATCTCGTCTCGACTACTGCAATTCCCTCCTTGCTGATCTACCCATCTCATCTGTCTGCCCTCCAAACTATAATGAGCGCCTCCACTAGACTCATCTTCCATACCAAACGATCAGTGTCTGCAGATCCTCTCTATCAATCATTCCACTGGCTTCCCAAAGCTTCAGAATCAAATCAAGACCCTAACATATAAAGCCCTAAACAACAGTGCACCCCCTTATATCTCTGCTCTTGTTTCAAAATACTCTCCTAACCGACCCTTCATTCTGCTAACAACCTTCTTCTTTACTCCTCTCTGATCACTTCCTCTCACTTTTCTTGTGCTGCCCCTACTATCTGGAACTCCTTGCCCCGCTCCATTAGATTATCTTACATATTCAAAACCTTTTAAAAATTACTAAAAACACACCTGTTTAAAAAATCTTATCACCTTCAGCCTTAACATGTACAACTGCTCACTCCACAGCTTAAAAAACCTACACCCACAATCTACAGTACAACATGCAGACACCACCACTTGACTAAACAAATTGCTTTCACATTGCCATCTTGCATTTGTCACCTTCTTGTATCACACCTAAACCCTTAGATTGTAAGCTTGCTAGTTTTCAATCTTGCATCAGGATATTTGAAACAAGCTCTATGTACATTTGATTCTAAATTTAAAAACAGGGCCCTCCTTTCTTTAGAAGGTGTTGGGTTTATTTATTTTTTGCCATGTACTCAACCCCTGTACAGCGCTACGGAATATGTTGGCGCAATATAAATAAAGATAATAATAATAATGACTCCTCCAGACCCTCCATTCCATGCATAATGGACCCACCCCCCCCCCCCCCCCCACCCCCCTACCTTAACTGTATAAGCTAGAAACATAAGAGAGGCACAAATGCCCTCTTCTACTCACACCACTGATCCATGTGGGCTATGATATGTTTCCAAACTCTCCTGTAACCATTTTCTTAAAATTTAAAATGATTATTTATTTATACAGTACCATGAATCCACAATTTCTACATCAGAAATGGACCATACAAAATATATGCCACTAAATGAAAATAATTTAAACAAGGACTTTTACAGGCGGATCTGCAGCCATACATTGACCCTCTCATTGACCCTTTAAAGGACCACTTTGCTACATTTACAAATAAAATTCATTCGTTTGTTTGTTGCACATGCACTATAAAAACCAGTATGCAGTTTAAAATTAATAAACAGTAATATTTATTATATTTCAAATTGTCAGTTTTTCCATCAAGCAGACACTTCTTTCCAACTCATTAAGGGGGATACATATACTCTTTCTTCTCTTACCTGAGACTGATATGGAGGTTTAATTAATTTCCAAACACCTATCTGCAGGTTATTCTGTCTCAATATATATGGTTGTGTAATTGACTGTCATTGGTGGCCAACATACTTTTGTCAACAGATGAAATGTTTGCATGTATGTACAAGAGACTTAGTGGATACATTTCCAACCTTCTAAAGATGATCCAGTACCCTCATGGTTATATGGTGTGTGGAAGGCTGTGGGTGGGATAATGTATCAGCCACCATTTTCCTCTGGATTCACCTAAGCAGCACAGGAACCGTACACATCTTTACACAGCTATTGCTGCAATACATAACCTTTAACCTGTACACATTGATTACACAAGTCAAGTGTTCACCATTATGACGCTACCTATCTCACGTTTACGTGACTGTACCAAAGTTTAAACATTACATGATGTCTCACCTTGGTGACAATGTACAAAAGGCACCAAGCAACCAGAGATAAAAGAGCACTAGTTTTAAAAAAAAATATGATGTCAAATTACTATATAAACAAAAAAATATTAGAATGTGGCTCTAGGCTTGTAAACCAAGGGAAAATAATATCTATGGGTGCTACCAAGGATCAAACTAGGAAATGTATAAATAAATAGAGGACAGAAAAAGGGATCCTTTTGTTGTGGTGCACTCCATTAGAATCCAATGTTACATCAGCAAAAAGATATTAAAACTTAACATTTATTTATTGATCATGTTAAAACCTATGTACATGAATAAAAACTAAAACGAGACGTCATGTCAATATGAACTTTTGAAACTTTATGTAGCCCCTCTTGGTAAATATTGCATTTGCTTAATTAAATTAAATCAATATATTGGATGTATCTGGGATAAAGAATATGAAAGTGCTATTGTGCTAAAGTGCTCAAAAAAGAGGCAAGGTGCTTGGAAGGTAAAAGGCAGAAATTGATATTGTGCTCAAAAAGTGCTTGTGGCTTAAAGTGACAGTTGTGCAAATTCTATATTCAAAGTTCTAATTTACCAATTATGAAAGTGCTTGATAGGGCTACTCAAATTAATAAAAATGTGTTAAATATAACATCCAATGCGTCAATATTGAGATAAAATTAACACCAATTTATAGAGGACCTCCTTAAAGCTAAATTAGGACTTTGAATATAGAATTCGCACAACTGTCACTTTAAGCCACTAGCACTTTTTGAGCAAATACCAATTTCTGCCTTTTACCTTTTAAGCACCTTGCCTTTTTTTTGAGCACCTTAGCGCACTAGCACTTTCATATTCTTTATCCCAGATACATCCAATATATCGATTTAATTGAATTAAGCAAATGCAATATTTACCAAGAGGGGCTACATAAAGTTCATATTAACATGGACCACGTGACGTCTCGTTTTAGTTTTTATTCTTGTACATAGGTTTTAACATGATAAATAAATGTTAAGTTGTAATATCTTGTTGCTGAAGTAACATTGGATTCTAATGGAGTGCACCACAACAAAAGGATCCCTTTTTCTGTCCTCTATTTATTTATACAATTACTACATACACTAAGGTGAGAGTTTCCTCATTGATGAGGTCAGACCTCTCCAACTATATGTAATCTGTTTTTCAAGTTGGCGAGATCTATTAACATTTAGTTAATATGTTTTGAAGGATAACATAGGCATTGTATCTGTCTCACAATATAAGTGAGAACGCTCTCACTTTAATTAATATGGCTCCGTATAACATTGTCCTCTGTGTATCATTATACAATATAGTGTAAATATCTGTTTCTTTGACTTATTTTTGGGTATAATATTCTTATGACTATAAAGGACGTAAAACATTGTAGAAGAGAAAGTTACGCTAATACAACTGTAATATACATACTCGTACTCTCAATTAATTGCATATATAGGCTCTCATTCAATTGCGATTTGGCCAATTGAATAGGGGTCTAAATAAGCATATAGCATATTTTTTTTAAAGAAGTTTTTAGTTCGTAAAAACCTTGATTTTGGATAGATGCTTGCTAACTAAAAACTTCTTTAAAAAAATATGTTATGTGCTTATTTAGACCCCTATTCAATTGGCCAAATTGCAATTGAATGAGGGCCATAGTGTTCACAAATATGCTGCATAAATGTGCTAAATATTTCTGAAAACTATTGTTTTATGGTATGAATTAAGGATGCTGGTCTGCTTTTAAGAAGAAAAAAAAGGGCAAGTGATGAAATTTGCATTCTGGCACCAATTACATTTAAAACGTTTTTTTTCTGCTTGTTTGAAACAGGCCCAGTTTGAATGAATAAAGTTTCTTTGGAATCTTCCTCTTAAACAGACAGTAGGGGAGGTGTAAATCTAATATGGTGGGAAGCTGTCTCCACTTTGTTAAGGAAGAGTTCAGTCCTGTTTGAATTAATGGTCTCTGTGGGAATCCTGTATTTGCGTGTGAAATGATGTCACGACCTTTCTCTGTACATCCTGGGAAGTAGTGAGGAGGATATTCATTGATTATCACTACAGGTCTTAAATAATCCCTGGAATAAAGATTGAAGACTCAGCATCCTGTCTACTGAGGATTAGTCACATGTGACAACAAGTCAAATATGATCACCAAATCTTTCTAAACCAAAGTCAATATGCACATATCTGTTGGTCACACTTTTTGGATGGGGGAGGTTGTACATTTATAGCAGTACAAAAAAGCTGTATAAATATAGAACATCCTAACATCCTTCAATGTGTTAATAGGACACTGCAGTAATAGTAGTTATTTTCTGAATTAGAGTAATAGTAAAAATTAAAAAAATCAAGTTGTTGTTAAGTCATTGTGTCTTTTCCAACTCTCCATGACCCTATGGACTGCAGCAGACCAAGCACATATTATTATTATTATTATTGTTTATGTGTAACGCGCCAACATAAGTTAATTTCCAGGCCAAGACATATTCAATATTAACACATTGCAAAGAATGGAGGGCCCCGTCTTTGAGCTTAGAATCCGGTGTCCATGCAAGATTGAAAACTAGCAGACCTACAATCTAAAAGTACATATGTCTATGGTTCTGTTTATCCATTTGGTTTTCTTGGCATAGATACTGGAGTGGGTTGCCAGTTCCTTCTCCAATGGACCACAATTTGCCTGAACCCTTTACTATGACCTGTCCATATTGGCTGACCCTACATGGTATAGCTCACAGCTTCATTGAGCTACACAAGCCCCTTCACGACCACAAGGTAGTGATCCTGAAGGGGAACCCCATGTTAGCCCATCCTAAATGTTTTCTCACTTTTGTATTGTCTAGGTTTAATCCTTTTTTCAGTGTCTCTTTATGTTCCATTCTCCTCCTCCCTATTGTATCATCATCTGCTGCATTGTTGACTTGTGGGGGAAGGAAACAAACTTTTGCTATTTGTACTGTGCTTTGGCAAAGCAACACCCCCCCCCCCCCCACACACACACACACACACACATCCCCCCCAACAAGTAAACATTGGACAAGGTTATAAAAAATCAAGGGAAGGAGAGTGAAGCAAGCAGAGACTCTGAACATATATTACCGCTAGAGGTGAGCAATTTACAAATAGAAAAAGTGAGGCGTGCAGTTAAGGCACGCGACTACGAGGCTCGCAGGAGTTAGGCTGCAATGAGCTAGGCTTGCAATAAGCGCCACAGGTGCTCATCGTCAGCCCTGAAGGACTTAGGACTGAAGAACATAAAACGGACGAACCACGCAACTGGAATCGTCAGACTTGTACGACTATTGCGGCCTCGCAAAATTACGAATTTAATGGCCAAACAACAAAACTGGAAAGACAACGAAAAAAACACAAATATGCCTCAAATTAACTTACACACTCACACACAGCACAGGGGGAGAGCCAGGGAGCCTGTGAGTGAGGTCTAAGATGGATCTAACCATGACAAAATCAGAGGCATCTAAATAGAAGACTTATTCTATAAAAAAAAAATGATGTTCCTGTCTTGTATTCCTGCTGAAATTGTTATTTTGTAACATATTTCACAAGCATGTGAAGTTTTTACCTAACTACATCAGTTGTAAGTTTAGATATTAAGTGTGTCACAAATAAAAAAATTAAAACAAAAACAGAATAACATGCTGACACACGCGAATCTTTAGATCCCTTGTTTGGTGACTCCAGATGTTACTTGTGGATTTAACTCCTCTGGCTCTGTGCTCTGGGCCTGCATGTTCTGATGAAAAACTGGGTTTGGCTCCAGGGAATTGAGAAAAATAATGTTGTATTCTGTATTAAGCACAAATAAAACTGTGTTCTCAGTCTTCTACAGCTTAACTACAGTAAATTAGAAAACACAGTGGGGACCGCAGCAGTTTTAGCTGATGAAAGCAACTCTTGTAACTCACAACTCAATGTTTGGTATCACTCCTTTTCCAGAGTGTTAACTCGAAATGTCCTGTTCTGACTTGGGGCATTAAAGACAATGGTCATTTGTACAAAAGATAATGAAATCACAATCGTGATTATGAATTTTGTATATTTATTTATATATTTGTTTTAAATATCAGTGCATTATAAGCGGTCTTTCCTATCCTTAAACACCCAAACTCACCAAGTGGCATGTACAAAATAGCCCATCTGTTCATTTGTCCACTTGGATTTTTTAAGAGGTATGCATATAGAGAAAGAGATGTTGTTAGGAAGATTTAAAACAACATAACACATTTGTAAGACATATCATCAGCTTCATAGTCATAGTGCAGTTCCTATGTAGGTAGGAGGTTGCTGCAGTAACCCTACAACTAAGAGGTATCCCTATTCTCCACCATTATTGTATTAGTATAAACCTCAGCTTGTAGGTTTTGAGGCTCTGAGGGGGGATATTGTGGTTCTGGAGCCAGCCAATTTTGGAGTCCTAGGGTAAAATTTTGGACACTGGACATTTTTTTCTACATGGAACGTTCATGAACCAGAAGCATTTAGGCTAGAATTGGCAGCTATGGAGTGTACATAGGGAGAGAAATAATATACACTTTATCCAGACATTTATCTGTGTTAATAGTGTTTTGGACGCATAACAGAACAGTAGCACTTTAGAATCCTTAAAAATTGATTAAATATAACATATGAGATATTGATTATACGACTGATTTGGGTTCTTTAGGCCACATGGAAGGCATTGTTTTTAGTTTACCCTTCTTATCCTTGGTTTTAATTTTTTAATCGTCGTTGTGAGGTATAAGTACCTAATAAATTGTAGAAACATATATATTTTTTCCCATACCTTACTATATAACAATTACATGGAAGGTGTTGCAGGGTTCACCATTTTTGGGGGGTCTGTGGGCCCCCCTGATTCTTATGGAGCCCAAATATCATTCCCAGGGCTGAAATAGTTTGGGAATCTCCCTACCTCACATCTTTGGTACCTTGCACAGTAGTCACTTGTGCTGTCTCTAGAGATACCAGCATCCTGATTGACTTTCAAACTAGTGCTGCATCTTCTCAGAAACATATTCAGTAGGGAAAACAATATAGCTATTAGAAAGAGGGTACAGACATACTCTAACCTAAGACATATAAGGGAAACCCTACCCTAGTGCTTAATTAGGATAGTGCATTAATATTGCACATCAACATTTCACTAGTTTACAGATTTGTATCAATGTGGGGATGAAAATGGCTTTTTGGCTCCTATAATTACATAAAAAATAAGTGAAAATTATGACGTAATTAACTTTTGGAGATTTTCCTAATATTGCAATTTCATTGCACATTTTTTATCAGTTCATCTGAGAACGCACCTTTGGTGTGTGAAAGAACTATCATGATTTAACAGCCAGAAACACACATAAATGGGCTCACCGTGCTAAGTTAGCTGCAACATTGCAATAAAATCATCCTTCAATAATTACTGCATTTTTAATGACTAAGCTACACAATATTTGGATCACTTTGTTTTCTTTTATTTCCATATGAATTTTAGAAGAGCCTCAAAACTTGTGCATAGCCCAGGTTGGATTCTGGAGACGCAGCCAATTGCACGTTCTCTTATCAGTCTTTTATTAAATGAGGCTTTTAAATGTTTTAATGAGTGAGGGTAATTAATTCTCTATCTCTGTTCCCATTAGTCTTTTTGGCACACTAGACACATATATATGCTGGATCTGATCCCTTATTGTTTTCACTGGGATTATTGTGTTCACCTCTTGCTCCCTCCCATCTACCTTTTATCAGGCTAATAGTCTGTATGCACAGGAGGTGACTTTTACAGCTTCTGATTAGATCGACTGCTATCACCAGGCAAACCTATAAAGGAGTTCAGTAAAGGACAATTATCATTTTACAAAGTACTGCTGTAGGATTTAAACGTGCGCAGTCAGACAAAACTGTGAAATAAGTATGATTAAAAGATTAATCTATAAATAAAATACTCCTGAAATGGTCTTCTGTACTTTATAAATGTTGGCAAACTCCTGTAACCAGCTAATAGTTGTTATAGGAAGGTATATTTGCCTGTGTTCTGTACCTAAGGACCAACACTGACTACCCCATACCTAGATTAATTGTAGTCAACAGGACTTCACTTGTTGGCCTTACCCGGTTATATATATTGGAAAACCCGTTCCCTCTTTCACATGGACCCTTTTGTGCTCCACCACTAGCATCTCACTCCATCTTATCTCACAAAACAATACCCCCCACATCCTTCATTCACCTGTCTTCCCATCACTGAATTTTTGCCATTTTTTGTTTTGTAACCAATCCTGTGGGGAAATTACATGAAAGAAATGTCATATCACTCACCTAAATAACATAACTTACTGCCATTACATGGCAAGAATGGAGCCCACAAAATGGCGTCTAACTCAAGTTCACTCTCACAGTCAACAGCCATAGCATCGTTCGGAAAGTCGAAAAAAACATTACATTAATTAATAAAGACTTTATAGAAACTGTAATAGGGTAAGCAGAGGCCAAGGAAACCACAGATGGTTATATAGGTCAAGAGTAAACATTTTGATCCGAAAAATCAATTCTTTATTTGCTGGGAATCATCTCCTTCTGGAAAAACTGTTTAAGGCCATTAAAGTGAATGGAAATAATATCCGAAATGCAGAATCATTGGAGACTGAATTACCAAACAAATAGAAATAGCAACAAGGACTTTGGATGCTGACATCACCTCCAGGCCTGAGCTGTGTTTGTTTTTGTCTATCTAGCGTCTGAAGCTCTCACGGATACATGAAATAATTGTTTGTCTCACAAGGAGTTGTGACAGCTTAAACTTTGCCCAGGGCTGAGAAACACTCAAGGAAAAAGAGAGGTGAACAGATTGTAAGCCTGAAAATCTAGTAGGATGAGTGGATCATTTGTTAAGAGTGTTATAAGATATGTTTAATTGGCTTATACAGTATGTCCCAGGACCAAAGTGTACTTTAATAGGGACATGTGTAAAGCAGAAATGTTTGTTTGTTTTTCCTTAATACAGTGTCATTTTAGGAAGTCAAGCCAAAGTGTATTAAAGGTATATGAAAGTTTAATGGATTATAAATGCATCTGGTAGAGGAATATCAGTAGTGTTTGAAAATATTTTTTGCATGAATAAGTCCCATAATAAAGATTAATAAAATTACCCTAAAGTTTGCCACATTTCTTCAGTTTTCTGATTAGCATAAAATTCATAATTCGTTGTGGCCAGTCAGTGGCAGCTACAACAATGTTGCCGTATATGGGGACAATCTCCTCTGCTGGAGCAGTAGCACGGCTCACACACATCTCTCTCTCCCCTGGGCCCTCATTCAATTGCAATTTGGACAATTGAATAGGGGTCTAAATAAGCACATAACATATATTTTTTAAAGAAGTTTTTAGTTAGTAAACATCTATCCAAAAGCAAGGTTTTCACTAACTAAAAACTTCTTTAAAAAAAAAATGTTATGTGCTTATTTAGCGCCCTATTCAATTGGCCAAATAGCAATTGAATGAGGGCCCTGGAAAGCAATGCTGCTCTGGGTCTCTGCATTGTGCTGCAATGTCCTGGGAGGCTAGTATAGGGTTGAAAACTGTACTTGGATGCAGTTCTTCTATTGGTTAGTACAAGGTGCCAATGTTGGCAGCTCTGCGGGTGTGGAAGTCACTTTTTTTTTTTTAATAAAATAAATCTATATGTAGAATGGATCAATGTAATGTGTGTTTCTGATATAAGCAGCATATGTTAGATTAGAAAAAGCTGGAAACTTCCATATACCGTTGATGGCAGTGACATGTTTAAATGGTACTATTGAAACTTATAGTCCACCTAAACAAAAACACTAGTAGCAATGTTATATTTAATAGTCGTGGCAAAAAATGAATGACAGTGAAATATGTGAGGGTGCCAAGAAAACCTGGGTGATGCCATCATCTGCATTGCCAATGTGTTTAGCACACTAATCAGTTATGATTCAGGTGTGGGAATATGCCGTGTCCAGGAAGTGTCAGTATATTCCTGGAAGCCATTAAACCACCAAAGACTGAAATAAGTGAGAGTACCATCATTTGAATGCAAGAAGACCCCACTTGGAGATGAGGGTATTCCATTTGGATATGCCACATCCCTGCTTAAAGGACCACTGTAACAATGAAACAATATATATGAAAACTTTGAATCTGACAAAGAGCATAATTAGGTAGGAAAAAAGTAATTAAGCTATTTTTGATTAGAAATAAAATATTGATACATCTACTGGACCCTGGATCAATCAATCTCTCTATCTATCTATCTCTCCCTCTCTCTCTATCTATCTATCTATTTATCTATCTATCTATCTATCTATCTATCTATTTATCTATCTATTTATCTATCTATCTATCTCAGATAATAGAAGGATATATAGACTGCTACTAGTGTTTTTTTAGGTGGAGTGTAAATCTCAAAGATAGATAGATTTAAATTTCACATCTGGTTCATAAACACCCTGAATACAGATAAATACTGCTAACCAAGGCCCCTATTAAATTGAGCAATTGTTAGTTACTGGAGCCCGTAATGTAGCCCGTAAACTAATTTGCTATTCAGTTGTCATCTTTTAGCTACCCACAAACGATCTAAGGGTTACAGGCTGAAAATCCCTGTGGTTGTCAAAATCGTAACTCCGACCCAGTTAAGCCTTTGATCTTTCAAGCCCGTAAATGCAAATCGCTATTCAACTGCTACAATTCCTCAAGCCCGCAAATGTTTTCACACCTGTAAATGGCAAATGTAGAGGAAAATCCTGCGGGCTTGTTCAATTGAATCGCTCTGTAACTGTTGCAAATTTCAAAATTTGTAACAGTTACAGAGTGATTCAATTGATCAAGCCCTCAGCTACCTGGCCTGATCAATTAAGCAAGACCGTAACTACCAATTTAGAAACAGCCAATAGTAAATGAGACTGTCATCACAACGTCAGTAAAACATGGAGGTTAAACCACAATCAATTAACGTTTAGAAATCCGATATGCGATCAGACTCGCAATCCGGCAATTTACAAAATAATAAAAATTAACTGAATAGGGGCCCTACTGTGGAAAAATGTGCTAATCAATAAAACTGAGAGCATATAAGTATAATTATGTGTAGTTGCACAGTAATCCTATTGAGGAAGCACATAAATGATAATTGCAGCCAGACGGTTTACTATGTTGTTTACGAAGTCACTTTCGGAAAAACAACAAATGTAATATTAACCCTTACACTACTGCAGTTAACAATTACCATCCTTTAAATTTTGAAATGAAAGAAAATGCCGAAAAATATTTTACAAACTGAAACCTAGCAACAAGAATTTGGCCAATAAACCATTTATTCTTATAACAAGAAAGATGTGATTACACACTTACATTTTTTAGTAGGAAGGATTTAAAGAGACACTGTGGTTATATATTTGTAATAGAAACAAAAACAATGTATATAAAGGCACCCTATATAACAAACAGGGGTTCCCTGATGATCCATTGGTTAGGATTTGGTGTTTTCATCACTGCAACCTGGGGTCCATTCCAGTTAGGGAACCAAGAGGTCTCACCACTCTGAAGCCATGCAGGGTTGGACTTGGTCAGTACTT
The DNA here is from genome assembly GCA_027410445.1 of Discoglossus pictus. NCBI lineage: Eukaryota > Metazoa > Chordata > Amphibia > Anura > Alytidae > Discoglossus > Discoglossus pictus. The sequence goes on from CM050164.1 coordinate 210,285,698, forward strand.
GGATGGGAGACCACCTAGGAATACCAGGAGCTGTATGCTGTAGCCCACTGGGGAAGGAACTGGCAACCCACTCCAGTATCTCTGCCATGAATACCAAGTGCATCAGCATGGTGTGTTGCAGTCCATGAGATCACGGGGAGTCAGACATGCATGAGCAAAGCAAATACAACACATATAACAAACAGAATAATAAGTAGATGGGAGTAGTAATTATGTGCTCTTTTTGGAAATGGGAAGGTCCTTTTAGAAAAAGTCCTTCTTGGAGAAAGTCCACTTTGGTTCTTAGAAGAATATAATTTGATTGAAGATTGAAATTCTCTGCTATGAATTATTCTTGTGCTACCATCCACCGTGGTCCTGATCCAAATGGGATCACCATATGCCAGAAAGGAACGAAAACTGGAAAAAAGGAGTGTTCATAGAGCTGGACATGGTGAAGTATGAATAAAAAAAATATTTGTATTTGTCACTGTGTAAAAGTATACTTCTCTTCTGGATCACAACCTTGTAGTGGTGAAGGGGCTTGTGTACTTCAATGAAGCTGTGAGTTATACCATGTAGGGTCAGCCAAGATGGGCAGGACATTGCAGAGAGGTCCGACAAATCTTGGTCTACTGAAGAAGGAACTTGCAACCCACTCCAGTATATTTGCATGACAACCTTATGGATTATCACAACCAGACAGAAGATATGCCTGGTGTGCTGCAGGTCATAGGGTCACGGAGAGACATGACTGACCGACAGAACAACAACAATAAAAATAATACTCACAAGATAATTTTCAGATTTGTATATTTAATGCATCCAATGCTTGAATGGCACAATGACAATCCAAAAAATAAGACTGACTTAATAACTAGTGGATACAAATTGTATCAACACAGAATAATGAGGGGTCCCATGGAGGGCTACTAAAGGTACCAGATGGTAAATGTTATATCTATGTGCGCTAAAAACGGTAGTTCTAATAATACACACTCTATATTGGAATAAAAACGCATACATATAGTATATATGCAGCTCTGCTTAAAATGAAAAAATAAATTAAACAGTTACTAAACCCTCACCTAACCAACATGTTTTGTATGTAAACTTCCTCAGGGTATTTATTTCAAATATACTCCTACGCTAGAACATAGGAAAATGCTTTTAAATATAAAAAAAAAAATAAAGCCTTTAATTTATTACCTTATATGCAATGCAATCTGCCACTTTAGTTTCAACTTATCTGCTTCCTGAAGTGGAAGGAGAATTTGAATGCAGTGTAAACTTCTATATGGACAGTAGATATTATATATAATATTGGCAGCTAAAACTGACAGTGCTTTCATTAAGACTGCTGGAAAGGTCATTAGTATACAAGGACAAATACTTTGCAAGAGGCAGGCAAGAAACAATATGGAACTCTATAGTAAAGAATAATTGCATATTGAAGTGAAAATGCATTTCACTTTTTTTCCCATTATCCCATTCAATTGATCAAAGAACTGCATGGAACAATATGACTGCAGTTGTCCTTTAAAGTGAGTACTGTCTAATTAATAACATGAGTTAAGAGTTCAGCAAAAATGTATTACAGGCATATCTAAGTTTCCTGGGTTATGAATGCATCTGATAGAGGAGAATTAATAGTGTATGAAAAAAAAATGACATGACAGAATACCAAAATAAACATTTAAACACTTACCTTGAATTTAGCAAAATGTCTTGTAATCGCTGACAGTTGAAAATTAGGGTTAACACCCCCTCCAAACCCAGGCTAAATGAGCATAAAATTCATAATTTGTTTTGGTCAATCAGGAAGAAGCACAGGCAGCTGAAACATTTGAATACAACTCTGAGGTTCCTGTTTGTGCTGCAAAGCAACCAGGGATATGTAGTGTGGTCCATGTTAGACATTGCTATGGCAGCAGCACAGGACACTGCACAGATAGGCAGCTGCAGGGAGGGTAATATCCCAGCAGTTATTTGGGGGCTGACATCAGTGCTCTCCTATTGGCTGAGGAAGATATGACAGGTGAATAATGGGTTAAAATTTGTCCCCTAATGCTGAATGCTGATGGGGCCTGTGTAGACGTCCCTGGGGGTGTCAAAATAATCATTAGCGAGATTTTTGGATATTAATAAAAATAAAATGTTTTATGAAATGTGCTGCATACATAGGCCCTCATTCAATTGAGATTTGGCCAATTGAATAGTGCTCTAAATAAGCACATAACATATTTTTTTAAAATAATTTTTTAGTTAGTGAAAACCTTGCTTTTGGATAGATGTTTACTAACTAAAAACTTCTTAAAAAAATGTGCTTATTTAGACCCCTATTCAATTGGCCAAATTGCAATTGAATGAGGGCCATAGGATGCTTTTTGCATAAAGAGTGCACAAATGTAATAACCCAGGAGACTTGGATATGCCTTTAATTTTACTGTGGATTTTAGGTCTAACAAACCACTTATCACCTGAAGATTGTCTTGTGTTACATTGATACATTCCCCAAAGGTGAAAATGAAACGTTTCTTATTGGCACTGAATATCTTCTCAGTGAATTTTGTGTGCAAGATAACAGCATATTGTAATTCATATTAGTATTTATCATTTGACTCCAATGTTATATTTCCATCCCTAAAATTGCTTAATAAATGAATTCAGTTTCACTGTGTTCTGTAAACTGACCATTACTCAACTGATTTGTAAACTCTGTGGGGCATTGTCTCATTTGTATTATTATTTGCTGCCTGCTAGTACCAGTGGTTAGGATTCTGTGTTTTCACCGCTGTGACTTGGGTTCAATTCCAGTCAGGAAACCAAGAGCTCACACCACCCTGAAACCAAGCAGGGTTGGGCCTAGTCAGTACTTGGATGGGAGACCACCTTAGACTACCAGAAGCTTTATGCTGTGGCCCACTGAATTAGGAACTGGCAACTCACTCCAGTATATCTGCCATGAAAGCCAAGTGGATCAGCATAACCATGGACATAAAGATTTGCCTGGTGTGTTACGGGCCATGAGGTCACAGAGAGTCAGACATGACTGAACGACATAACAACAGTATCTTTATTAGTTCTGTGTACGATATATTTATTTCTACAGATGCTTTGGTATCAGATTATGGATTTGTTTATTAAAATCAAGAGAGAAATATCAGCTAAAAAAAATCCAGACCTAAAAGTGAAACAAATGGACACAGATGCTCCTTTGTTGCAACAAACTAAGACACCATATTGTGAGTAAAAAAAATACATAAATAAAAGTGACATTTTAACTTAATTTAAAGGTGTATGGGTGTATGGAAGTATCATGGGTTATGAAAGCATCTGATGGAGGGAAATCAGTAGTGTATGCAAACATTTGTTTGCTTGAAAAAAAATCCCTAAATAAACATTAAAAAACTTACCCTAGAGTTTGCAAAATGTCTTCAGTTGTTTTCTGGTTGATGTTACGAAGTAAGCCCCTGAACATTCAAGCTAAATTAGCATAAAATTCATAAATCATTGTGACTCATTGTGCTGCTCTTGATCTTTGCACTGTTCTGATTCTTGCTGGAATGTTAGTATAGGATTCAAAAACATACTTGAATGCAGTGTTTCTATTGGTTAATACAGGGTGCCTATGTAAGCAGCTCTAAGGGTGTGGAAACCAACATTTTCTTTTAAATAAAATTAATCTGTATGTGTATAGGATGACTCCATGTAATATGTGTTTCTCATATAAGCAGCAACTGTTAGATTAGAAAAAGGTAAGAACAGGGCAACTTCCATATACCTTTAAATTATTTTTCTCCCTGCGACTCTTTCTCTTGCTATGTGCTCAAGTGACTTCCAATATAAAGTTTAATAAAGCACCACAGCAGCCGTATTATTTCACATATACACTGTTGAAGAACTACACTAAAACTAAACAGGTTTTGTACGAATGTTAAAATATAATAAAACCTTTATTTACTGATGAGACTTTGAATGCAAACGAAAATGTCTAACTACAGGATGGGAATGTGGCAGCTAAAGGTGCTAGTGCTTTTAACAGGACTAAATGAAAACACAATATTTAAGACACATCATCCTGAGAAAGTAGTAGAAATATTCCCCTTGGGAAATAAACCGGAACCACAGATTAAAGAACAATTAAATGTACAAGTTAAATATGAAATATTTATTTTAAATATTTTTCCCTTTATGACATGTAGTTATTCAAAACATCATATAGACAAAATGGGACAACAGTGATCCTTTAAAACAGAAATCAGTCATGTGTTCATACTACGAGTTGCTCATCCTCCCTCCTCAACCCCCCTCCTCAACCTCAACCCCCCCATCCTCAACTCCCCCATCCTCAACCCCCATCCTCAACCCACACTCCTCATCCAAAACCTCCCTCCTCAACCCCCCTCCTCAACCTCCCTCCTCAATCCCCCTCCTCATCCTAAACCTCCCTCCTCAACCCCCCTCCTCAACCTCCCTCCTCAACCTCAACCCCCCATCCTCATCCTCAACCCCCCATCCTCAACCCCCCATCCTCAACCCCCCTCCTCAACCTCCCTCCTCAACCTCCTCCTCAACCTCCCTCCTCAACCTCCCTCCTCAACCTCCCTCTTCAGTCCCCCTTTTCAACCTCCCTCCTCAAACCCCCTCCTCAACCTCAACCCCCCATCCACAGCCCCCCATCCTCATCTTCAACACCCCCCTCCTCATCTTAAACCCTTTCCTCACCCCTCTAATTACTTCTCCATCTCCCTTTCCCCTCACTTACCTTCCATCTGCATCTACATCTGCAGCTGCTCCTCAGCGCTCCTTCCGGCTGCGTCTTGACCCGGCCAATGCCAATAACGTGACGTGAATATGACGTCACGACATTAGCATATGCCGGGTCCTGACACAGAGGAAAGGAGCACGGAGGAGCAGCTGCAGATGCAGATGGAAGGTAAGTGAGGGGAAAGGGGGAGGTAATTAGAGGGGTAAAGTGAGGAGGGGGGTTTAGGTTGAGGAGGGGGGATTTGGGATGAGGATGGGGGGGTTGAGGATGAGGATGGGGGGTTGAGGATGATAAAGGAGGGGGAGGGAAAGAGCCACGGGGGGGGGGGAGAGACATGGGGGGAAAGAGTGACACGGGGGAAAGAGAGACACAGGGGGGAGAGTGACACGGGGGAAAGAAAGACACGGGGGTGGTGACTTGGGTATAAGCCGAGGGGGACCTTTTCAGCCTTAAAAATCGGCTTATACTCGAGTATATACGGTAATTACAAAACAAAAAAACAGAATTCATATACAAAAACTCTAGTATGTCCTATAAAAATAGATAAAATTACGTAAATTTTAAATAGAACTTTTACAATAACCAGTCAAAGAAAGGGAATTGTAAAATAAGGAGATGAATATACTCCTATACATGACTGCAGGGTGACAGTGAGAGTGCTGCTGATATATCCCAGGAAACAACAATGTATTACATGTTTTATAAAGACATTCCCATACTAATCAGTGGGGTTATTCCTTACTGAGGTGCTAAATCTGTATGAGGACTAATTTGTTATTATGATAACCATATAATCATAACAAATGTCTATATTAAAGGCTGGATTTAAAGGACACAAAGTCCCACAGAGTATAATATCAGATGTTTTCTAACTCAACTATTGTTCTCGAATATTTAACATATCCCAATGATACTAGCATTGATCTCTTATATAAAGGGTCCATTCAGGGCCATCTGGTTTTTACACTGTACCAGTATATAACTTTTGACAAATTTGTCTTAAATATTCACTGTATCCAGTGTATTTAACACTGCAGAATATGTTAGTGCTTTATAACTGGATTATAATAATAACAATATATACTATATTTACACTGGGTATATATATATATATATATATATATATATATATATATATATATATATATATATATATTGTAAGTAGCGAGTTTCCAATCCTTCTACACAGATTACAATTTCTGCAGTTTGTTTATATTGTATTTTTCCTTTTTCTTGTCTCCTATACAGTTAAAGAAAAGTTAATAAGGGGAGGGGAGAGACATAGGGGAGGGAGGGAAGAGACACAGGGGAGGGGAGAGGGAGGGAAGAGACACAGGGGAGGGGAGAGGGAGAAAGAGGCACAGGGGAAGGGAGAAAGAGGCACAGGGGAAGGGAGAGGGAGAAAGAGGCACAGGGGAAGGGAGAAAGAGGCACAGGGGAAGGGAGAGGGAGAAAGAGGCACAGGGGAAGGGAGAAAGAGGCACAGGGGAAGGGAGAGGGAGAAAGAGGCACAGGGGAAGGGAGAAAGAGGCACAGGGGAAGGGAGAGGGAGAAAGAGACACAGGGGAAGGGAGAGGGAGAAAGAGACACAGGGGAGGGAAGGGGGGAAAGACACAGGGAAGGGCTGTAGAGACACAAGGGAGGGGTGGCGGGGAGTGAGAGAATAATAAAAAATTATATGGGGAATTTACTAGTGTATATTTATATATACACACCAATATACTATATATATATATATATATATATATATATATATAAATATAAATATATATATATATATATCCCTACTTAGTCGCTTCTAAGGGGCTTGAGAACCACAATGAAGCTGTGAGCTATACTATATAGGGTCCCCCAAGATAGTCACATGGGCTATGGGTCATAGCAGTGAGTTCAGATAAATTGCAGTCCACTTGAGAACCAGTATGGATTAGCACAACCAGAAACAAGATGTGCCTGATTGCTGCGGTCCAATGGGATCCTGGAGAGATGAACACGACTAAACAACACACACACACACACACACATATATATATATATATATTAGTATGTATAAAATGACAGTACTATGTCTGCATCACATCTGCCTACATACCACCCTCTGGTACTGAAAGGGTGAGCACACCCTGAGAGCCCCATTCCTGATGATGCAAGCAGTGTATGACATCACCCCTTTCCTGCTCTGCCCATTGAGCTGTGCTGAATGATGCTGGCTTTATTGTGCCTGCATCCTCAGCGCTGGGCTGGGTGTATAGGGCCAGGCTGAGTGAGTCACCATCTGTGCTTCCCAATCCTGAAAGAATGCAACTTTCCTTAGATAGTCTCAACACGCTGACGGGATTAACCAAGTCACTAAGCAGGGGGGGAAGCTGCTCTCCCTGTCTTGTGCAATAGTACATTAAAAAAAATAAAAGAAGAGTGAATCACAGCAAAGTGCTGACAACACAAATACGTGTCATGCTGTTGAACAAGCTGCTTTTATTCGTGATTAATATAGTCTGGCAAACAAGTAAGGCTTGGCTCCCCCTATCCCCGGATAATGGTACGTGCCTGTGTTAGAGGCTGGCCAGGGTCTGTTACAATAGCAGTCCTATCAGCTGCTGGGCTAAGATCTCTCTCTTTAGTTATTCTTACAATTGAAGTTTTCTTTGCAGGAGGATCCCAGATCTGTTTGTGATCACACACAGGACTAGTGATCTCCTATCTATAACACCAGGGAGATCCAACAGCAGCCAGTGCCTGATCTTCATACAAAACAAATAAATCTCACCAGACCCTGTGCTTTCTGTTTGAGCAGGGAGGAGGGGGTGGACAACATTATATTCCCTCCATGGTGATGAAGCCTTTTTTCAACTGTTAAAAGGATCCTGTTGCCTTTAGGAATGATATTGCACCAGAGAAGCAAAACTAAACCTTGAGATTAAAAAAGAAGCATCACTGGACACAGGAAAGAACAAAAAGAGAGAGAGGCTAAGACATCTTATCTAGTTTATCTATTGAGGACATGGAAAACCAGAGTGTGGACATCCAAAAGCAGGAGAAAGGACTGGAGCAGCACACACAAGGTAATATAATATTTCCAATTCTATATATATATATATTAGTTTTGCTTTGCATATAAAGTATCAGCTGTCCCCTTATACTGCATATCAGCACTGTTATATTTATACTATGATGGGGCTGCAGTGCAAACTGATACATTATAACCAGAATGTATTTCCCATGTAATATTTTAGTAGCTGCAAATTCTGAGTCATTTTGCAGTGATTTGCTATTTTTGACATGTAAACATGATTATGAAGGTTGCTTTAAATGATATGTTATTTGTTGGGGTGTGTTCGTTTAAGTGGCTTCATCATGATACACACATATAAATGCATTATTTAGTTTGTGTTTGTATGCTAATGAACATATGATGCTTAGTAATGTGGGGATGTATAAAAATAAGGACTGTTTTAGGACAGAGATCAGGGCTGTGGCTAGGAGAGAGGCTTGTTGTATGTGCCAGTCCACTCCCTGCTCAGACAGACTGAGTGAGATCACTTGTACAGAATAGAGTGCAGCTCTCTCCCCTCTCTCTCCTGCACAGTATTATGGGGGCTGTGCAATTAATGACACTGCAGATTCCAGCACTGGTATATGTGTTCTGTACTTCTTTCTTTTTTCTTCTCCTTCTCAAACAATGCTTTCAGATAGCCTCCTCCATGATAGTTAACACAATGGACTGATTCAGGGGGGTAGAAGACCATTTCCCTCCTCCTTCTAAAGGAGCAAGCTGTTGCCTATAGAAGGGAACATCATTCAGAGATGTCTTAGCAGTTCTTGCTGTAGAGCGAGGCTCCTTCACAGCATTGCTTTATAATTAGTTGGAGGCCCCTCTGAAAATGAGAGGTTGGCAGAGTGACACAAAGTGGTGCTTCTGTGTGGTATTTCCAGGAATATAGGAAGCGTTTACATGTTAAGATTCCTTTATGCTCACAAACTAGCTTTAATGGAGAAGGTGGTGGTACTTGGTGATTGTGACGACGACAGTAGTGGTACTGTGCCGTCCTGCGTTGATAATCATGTTATGACTTGTTTAAAACAATAGCTTAGAGGTTTGTGGTTATAACTGTATTATGTAGTGTCTGGGGAGTTGATCTATTCCCGTCTAGTCAATGCTCGACTGACTATCTGCCTATCTATCTATCCATCCATCATATAACTATTGGCTGTGAGTTTTCAATCTTACAAGGTGCACAATAGATTCTAAGCTCAAAGACAGGGACGTCCATTCTTTGCAATGTATCAATAATGTTTTGCCTCGAACCGTGGTTCTCAACCTGTGGGTATCGACCCTGTCGAGGGCGAATGACAATTTGCCGGGGATCGCCTGGAGACATCAGGGATTTTTTGTTGTTGACTATTCTGGTCTGTAGTTTTGCTGTTGGGGGTCGCCACGTCTTGGGAGGTTTTGTCATGGGGTTGAGAGCTGGTGGCCTAGAACTTAACCCATGTAGAGTTCTACATATTATGTTGGCGCATTACAAATAAACAATAATAATAATAATAAGCAAATTTCTCTGAGTCTCAATACTTGAGCGGAAAAGTTACTAGTCAAACCGTTCTAAAAAAAATACTAACTACATATCATCCTTGATGACTTAGTGTATGATCACATTCAGTCAATGGGCTGGAATGCAGTACTGTAGAGTTAACTGGATGTTTTAAGATACGTGAAAGGAATACACAGTGATGTAAAATTTGGGAGCCCAGGTGTGGTCAGTGCTGCAGTATTGAGTAGGCATATCTTGTAGACATAATTGACCCTTACTAGAGGCTTCATGGAATTGAATGAAGTAGATGACTGGTTTTATGACTACTTTTATACACAAAAATACTTTATTTCAATAGCAGCATTTTTATTTAGTAATCAAAATGTAATAGTATATTTAGGTGTAGGAAATTGCAACAGTTTTGGGGACAAAGCCACTAAACCCCTTTGCTTTATTAGTTGGGTTAATTTTCTGCAAAGTGTTATATTCCCCAAAGGTCATCACCAGGCTGTGGAAAGCAGAACAAGGATTGCTGGGTATTCATGACAAACAGTCACGCCATTTCCTTTAAAGAATAGAAAAAAATCTATCATCTTAGTTTTTCCAGACAAGGGATCACAGTTGTTTGGATCTTATTTACTTTCCTTTTCCATTAACTCCTTCATATGAAGTTGTGTTATAAATGTATTTTTCTTTTGCTGCTCGTTGAGCTTTAAAATGTGTGTTGTAATGGAATTCCTAAACTTCATTATCTGATAAGACTAAATGACAATTGTATGTATTGCCTGGGGACAAGAATAGAGATGGGGATTTGGCAGAACTCGCATGCAACAGAGTAGAATAGAGAAACTTTTTTATTATTTCAGAAAGACGTGCAAAAATAAAATGTCTAACACTTACAATGGCGATGGAGAGGATCAAGCATACCCCCAACTGTCCTTCTTTTGGATGGTCAGTCTCTCTTAAGAGAAAATCCCCCTTTGCCTCTCAGCCCGCCAAATGTCCTTCTTTTGAAGGGAGAGTCCCACATTTAAGTACAAATCCCTCTGGTCCTACTCAGCCATTTGTTTTCAAGAGAAAGAGTCCAGATGGTTGTCTTTTATTGGGGTATATATGCATATTTTTAGAGCTCTGTGTACCTAAAAATAATTGGACACTTTATGCAAGCTGCTGTTTTTTAGTAAATAGCAATATCACTACCAAATAGTGTGTCTGTCTTCAAAAATATTCGTCCCACTGGTTATGTGAGGGATGCTCCGTGGACATGGGAGAGATGCACCACTTTATCTAACAAATATTTAATTATACATAGTCTCCTTTATTAAATAATGTGTCATCTAAATATAGCTTTTGTAAGTGTGCAAAGCTATTTGTAGAAGAAGGCTAACTATTTGACATCAGTAAGGCAAGTGTGGAACTTGGGGACGGGGGCAATTGATTTTTATCTCCTATTGCACTCTGTTTTATTCAGATTATTGTGTTTAACACACTTTTAGCTGGTGCACATTGAACGCCATGGAGGGCCAATCCTCCTAAAGGGCAAATACAAATTTGAAGAGACACAGAAACAACAAATCTGCTATGGTGTACTTGGAAAAAGGAAAAACATATGATTAAATCCTTCTAATATGAAACCATAAAACTATTTGACTTTACTTTGAAGGTGATCTAGATTGGAATTTTAACCTTCTCACTTGGAAGTCGAGTTTGGGCAAAACTCACTTGAAACTTATCCAGCCTTCCTATATGGGGATGATCTTTTAGTCCCAAAAGCAAGCTCCAGTTCAGAGTGCATTTTAGTAGCATTTGTATGCCTAGACTGGGAAGAAGATGTGAATGGTGGTATAAACCAATGTAATAATCACTTTCCATATGCACTTACAATAATGTATACTTCTTTATCCCATATAACTAGACTGTAAGCTATTTTAGGTAGAGGGACCATGTAACCCATTGGTTGTCTTTATGCAAATTGCATTTATTTCATCATGTAATTATTTTATACTTTATCTCTGTAAAAAAACTTGTGTACATAAGTGTCTCTATACAAATAATACATGTGCATACAATGTAAAGAAATGACAAGTCCTCATCCATATATTAAGCTAATGAATTAATGCAGGAGTTGATCAATTTTGCCTGAAACTTAGGAGCCAGGTAAACATGTTTTAGCAGCCAGGTTATGAATTATATATAGAAAGATATGTATAATAACTAAAAAAATAGGAGTCTTCAATAACATTTTAGGAGCCATGGCTCCCATGCTCTTGGGATTTGAGTTAATGGCTAGTTCTTCTATAATTTGTTTAGATCCTTTTCACCTATTATTTTATTAAACTGTATAATATAGACAATATCTCAAAAACTTCATGTACAGCCCGACGACATCATACCGATATATGACGTTCTTAATGATTCATGTATTGTACTGAAGGAACTGGTAATGTGTTGTGTTGGTTTAAGTAATAAAGTTGGCCTATTAATACACAAGGCACAAATAATGACAACAAAAACATCATTGTATTAATTATAAACATTGATTAGATGCCCAGTGGATAAATCAGCACTTAGTGACACAAATGTTAATGATGTAACAATACTTAATCACTTTGTTTCTCACCACATGTATACCCAACCACGTAGTGCATATTTATGGATATGAAGTGTGTTCTTCTTTATTCTAGTTATTTTCTTGTCAATAGTTGTAGAAGTGCTCTTTTGAATTTGCGTTCCAAATGGAAAGTTGTGCATTTTCCATGATGTTGTCAATTTAAGGCTTTAAACAAGTGTTTACATCTTTGTTTAAGTTAAAAAATGTTTCCACGGAAACAGAAGGCCTTGCCGGATATTTACAGTCCTGTAACTGACATTTTATGAGGATACTTTTTAAATGTTCTGTTTATATATTAATGTTACAGTATTGATTACTTGTCAAAACTGCGACTTTGTTCTGAAGCTCCATCCTTGCCAACTACCAAGGATTTCCAGTATAGGCCAAAACTGTTTCTACACTCCCCAAATATCCCAGTAGGGTGGGTTATGCCCATACCAGAGTTCCCTGGATGGGTATGTGGAGGGATTGCAAGTTAGATGAGCTTTAAAATATCATAAAGTCGTTTTGAGAAATATGGTCTCTTTTAAACTGGGGACAGAAAAAAAGTAGGGGTTAACAAATGTCTGATATTGTGAAATTTAGGAGCTAGCCAGGTTAGTTAGGAGTCAGTCAAATCATTTTTAGAAGCTAGTTTATGCATTATATATAGTAAAATAAGCATTTTAAAAAAAAAAGTTAGGAGCCAGCAGTACAATTTTAGGAACTGTCCCTGGATCTAGGGATTTTAGGGGATCTAAAGCCTGCAGAAAACAAGGGCCCAGTGCTGGATTTGGCCCTATGCCTGACCCACAAGGTGTTTTGACTGAAAAAATGCATTACTTTGGTGAATTAAAATGCAAGCAAATTGCCTTTTTTAAGTAAAAAAGTGAGTCTTATATACAAGAAAATACAGTAGGCTGCATTTATGAGAATAATTTTACCTATATTGGGAAACTACAAATTGTTCTTATTTCAAAAAGCTCGAGAGAGGCTCAAATGTATGTAAAAGTTATGGAACTTGACTATTTTTTCTTTTCACTGCTTCACCAAGTCTGTATGTTCAGAATAGTGATGGAGTGGTCAGTAGCAGATACACCAAATAAATCAAGCAGACTGACACAAATATGAATTCATTGCTGTAATATATTTCAAAAGACCGCTTCATTGAAGGACAATCTTTGGTCTTGTTTTGGCTAACTATAAAACTTATGATGACAAAAGACCCCGTCTGATATAGTGTCCCCTCCTTATCTCACGGTCTTAATGATGTTGCAGTTTCCTAGTTGCTTCAAGAAGGCTCTTGTCAATGGGGCCATATTCTCAGCACTGGAGAAGTATTTATTAACTTTTATTTGTAACGGGCCAACATATTCCATAGCGCTGTACAGGGGATAAGAACAAGGAAGAATACAATATTAAATAAATGTAGTTTTATATTGCTTACAGGGTAACCTCGGTTTGAGTTTGCGTCTGCTAAATACACTCTTTTACTATATGTAATTTATAATTATTAGACTTTCCAGAGACTTCCAACTTCTTATATATACATGTCTGGGTCAGAAACCCTTAGTAAGATAATATCCATAACAAATGTTGTGGTTGTTGTTATTGTTGTTCAGCCCTTCAGCTGTGTCCGATTCTCGGTGACCATATGGACGCAGCACGCCATACGCATCTGTCTGTTTCTGGTTGTGCTTATCCATAAGATTTTCTTGGCAAAGATACTGGAATGGGTTGCCAGTTCCTTCGCCAGTGGATTGCAATTTGTCTGACCTCTCTTTTATGACCTGCCAATCTTAAGTGACCCTACATGGTATAGCCCACAACTTCATTGAGGTACACAAGTCCCTTCACCATGACAAGGCAGTGATCCAGAAGGGGCCATAACATCTATCATTGTTTAAATTCAGCGCCCCAGATTGTATTTGCTGTGAAATAAGTATTTCATATTGCATTCACCAAGACTGCAAATAATAATAGAATTGCACCCACTGCATTGATTCTTTGGACTATTTAAGAATTAGTTAAGAAAATCAATCCCAGGATTTCTGTGATTAGAGCTGAGTGGCAGCAGTTTGTGGGTAATAACTTTTAAAGAGGATTAGAAAGAAACAATTGCAGCTGTAAGATATATTGAAAATAACAACTGGGAATAAGACAAGAAGCTATTTCTTCAACATGTGTTCTTGTCTTGTACCTTGCTGAAGCAGGGAGCTATAATGCCATGTGGAGAAGAGTAATATTGTACAGATCTGTATTTTGGGTAGTGGTATGATGCCATGCAAAGCAATGCGATGATTGACCTGATAAAATGGATGATTCTGTACATTACTCCTACATATAACCCCTTGCAGTCAGCTTGATTCCTGTTTTCCACTTTGCTCTGTTGTCCACACTCTCTCAGGCAAAAAGATTAGATTGCAAGCTCTTCAGCACAGCCTTGTCCTGCATGAAGGTTGTTGTGCTTTAAGTCATAAGCAACATAACAATGCTAACTGAGAAGGATGTGAGCTGAGGTTTTAGGCCTGCGTGGGCAGATATAATGGTTTCCTGCTGTCTGGTTTATACTAGGCCATAATATCACTCACAACATCTTCCCTAACCCTGCCACGTGTTATGGAATCCCCATTCTATATAAACTGTTCGTGTGAAATTCGATTAAATATATCAGTTCTAAATACTGCTGATCACATTCCTACACTTCCTCTTCCCTGCCGCACGTCCGTTACCAAACAACTGAATTATGTTTTAGTCATTTGTTTCTAGATTGTAAGCAACAGCCCGAGTCAGTGATCTGCTCATTGTAAGGTTGGTCACCCTTGTCTTAATATGTATACCAAACCTAGTGAAATAAATGAAATGAGTGCTGTAAACTGTTTAAGAAGAATAAAACACATAATCTTATTTTGTTTATTTGCCTTATTCTAACAGACAATTTGCAGCAATAAAGTTTATGTCTTTGCTGTTCCTGCCAAGGAAACATGTCCTGTCAACCTATCAATGTCTTGCAAATGCATTGTGCTACTGTAAGCCGAATTAAACAGGCATGGAAACAATATGCTGGGAGTGGAAACTGAAGTTGTGAAATGGTTATCTCATAGCAAATTTAGGACATTGAATATAAGCATGGTGACGTCCATAATAATATTTTTTGGTAATAGAAATGTTAGGTAGAATTATTATTGCAGTTTGGATTGAAAAAAATGTATTTGCTAAAAAATGTTAAGAATTAAGTAAGAGATTTGCGCATGAATAAGTAATGCAGCAAATATAAAGTCTTTACAATAATAACACGTGTTTATGTACAGATTAGTGTTTATTAGCACCATGGAGTGTGTTGCAACCCATTTCCCCCCACAGTACATCAATGCTGGCTGCATTGTCTAGTTTGTTTGGAGTGTTTTACTGCTTTATTTGCTGAAATGGCATTTTATCACTGACGTGGATCCTTCTTGAAGACAAAACAATCCTTGTCAATTTATGCACAGTGATAAAAGACTTGAGCTTTGGCAGAGCACAGTGTCCCTCCTAGAGTGCTCCTTTACCTACATTTGTTACATCTTTAAATTTCTAAATTGGATGAATAACTATGTGCCAATACAAAGTATTTTATTTATGTCTAGAAATCACACAGAGCAGGTTCCAAATACGGTATAAACAAAAACTATATAGAACTTTGCCAATTAATGATTATTAAAAAAAAAAAAAAGCAATATCCTTCAGTAACTGATTGAATTTTGTCATTTTGAGCTGTCATATTTTGTTAATGAGAGATAATTGCCATTAATTACTGGTTAGCCCCTGAAAAATTGGGTCCATTGTCTTGAATTCGGGCATCTGCACAAGAAAAGATTAAGCATGGTACTCTTTGTTTAGCAACTTTAAATTACCTTCTGGAGACATGGTCACCAGATGTTTATGCTGTACTCCATGTGACCTAGGAAGTTGCAGCAGTTCTTCTGAGGCCCAACTTGTATGTTTTAGCTTACAGTGCCACAGGGTGTACATAAACATGGTATATAAAAATAGAGATATATCACATATTTTAATAATGGATTTATTCCTTTTCCTACTTGGCCACATATACAGAATTATAGATAGCGGGTTTATAAATCATGCAACACATTTATTTTACATTTCATATTATAGGGGAGCTATACTTCACCAATATTTATCTGAAGTTGCTGTATATCAGGGCCTGAGGCTCAGGTCCTCCACAGTTCAACCAGGATTAAAAACAAATCTTAAGCAAGAATGAAGAAATTGACTAAATGCATATAACAAAATGGTACAAAAATACTTGAGCTTATGGTGCCTTGACTATATTCATTTATAGGCATAGTGCATTAAAATTCATTAGGTGTTCCTCTCTAAAATCTTTGGTTTTCAGGTGGTCCACAAAGACCCTGATCCCCTTCTACGTGGTCAAACGAATAAAAATGTTTGTGAACCACTGCTCTAGCTGGTCTCCTATCTATAGTGATTTATAAAGTGGGTCGTGCTACCTCACTATTGCTGAAAATGATTATTTTTATAATATCTTGCATTCTACTGGACATTTTACCTACTCTTCTGTGTGCGTGTGGGGTCGATGCTTTTTTTTTTTTTTTTTTTAAATAATGACTGCTAGGTCCTTTGCCTCTGGTCTTGTTAGTGCATGGTCAATAATCCTAAATATCTGGCCTGTTTTTTTATTTTCTACTGCTAATACATTGGTTTGTAATTATGACCACTACTCTACTTGATTGTGTCTGCCAAACTTGCCATTTCACATATGTTTTTGTTCATGCTACAGATAGCTGCTGATCTTCCATATGCTAAATAGTGCATATCTGCAAAGTCCTTCATGGTAACCTGTCTGTCCTCTGATTACACTTAATTAACACACATTAGCTTATGTCCTTGCGACTGTGCATGATATTTATACTTATGTGATGAAGAAGACTAAAGTCAAATGTGTCTAATGTGATGAGTCAGCTAACAGCCTGTACAATGTTGTTAAATGTCTAAGTGCATTACTGATGTTAGTTGTGTGGTTTGGGTTAGCTTGGCAGTGTGAAATTCAATCCAGCCATGTACCTCGGCATAGCTGGAGGCTGTATCATGTATGCCCTTCCCCTTACCGCTTTTGGCCTTTGTAGCCCTGCATTAGGCTGGCAAGAGATCAGTCTTGTTGGGAATTCACTTTAGTACTCTCATATAGAGCATTGCCTACGTAATGTATAGAAACCCAGGAGATGCAAGTAACCCTTTCATTGCAGGCGAGCTCAGGCTTATCTGACAGAGCAGGGATTAAGAAGCCAAGAAGCCTGCACGGCTACCCTCCTCGTGGGATGCCAGCCCTCCTTATTCAATAACAAGCTCTGAATGGGCATCTGTGCGAAAGATAGGACTCTGAAAGACACTGAATTTGCAATGTTTCATCATATTAATATACTACTGGAATTATCCTTTATAACCCACAGCTGTTTGTCAAGAGAAAAAGCACAAACTGTTGATATTACATCAGAAATCCATAATCTGAGGTAATTTTGCTTTTTTTTTTTTTTTTACACCTGCAAAGCCAAAATATCTGGCAGTTAACTGGTAGGTTAGGAGCAGTGATGGGATCTAGTCTGTTTCATTAGCGCAAGTCATGGCTGGAGAATAGCACTCCCCCTCCTCTGTCAAACACTGTGTCCACTTAAGGTGGCTTACTGCAGTTACCTTTACAACAATTATATAGAAGCAGAAAGAGTGTTATAGGAGATCATAATGGAGGACCTATGAGGGGGGAGATAGGAGATCAGATTGGGTGACGTAGGGTGGTTGGGCCCCACCCCCAGGTCCCCCATTCTGATCTCCTATCTTCAATGATGTATGTATTAATTTTGTTCAGTTGTATCCAACTTTCCGTGGCAGATACAGTTACGCCATCGGACGTGTGTATCCATGCGATTTTCTTGGCAAAGATACTGGAGTGGGTTGCCAGTTCCTTCTCCAGTTTGTTTGATCTCTCTGCTATGACCTGCCCACCTTGGGTAACCCTACATGGTATAGCTCACAACTTCACTGAGGTGCACAAGCCCCTTCACCATGACAAGGTAGTGATTCAGAATGGGCATGTAATGATGGTCCCAACTAAACCCAGGAGTTAGGAGTCAAATTTGACCGGCAGAAGCAGCAATTGGTAAAGTCTGCATAAAAAAAAGAGAAGGTAAATCAAGCAGTTAAAAATACAACAAAAACCAAAGTTCACAGGTTGTTAATTTCTCAACTGTCATTGTGTTTAGCATATGTGTATGTATATGCATGTTACTGTTGGAGACAAATAACTCCTCCCACTGGTATGTACATTGTTTGGGGCTATGTACTCTGTTATAGGGATATCTAAGTTGGCAAAGAAACAATAGACCTATCCATATTGTCTATTGTAGTTGCCTATAAACATTGTATATTGTGTACATTCCACAGATCACATCTTCCCTACCTATGTACAAGAAAGATACAGATCAGTGGGAGGAGATATTTGTCCCAAACAGTATTTTTTCTAAACTTAGTTTTAACCATTTTGCCTTTATGATGCATGTTACAAGATCAGGTTAACAACTCTGCTGTATAGATCTGCCCTTTTGTAAAACTTTATCTGTGACTCTATAAGGTTGGAAGAAAGAAGTAATGAACAGAGTAAAAAAATAGGCGAGAGAAGAACATGGATAGTTAATTGGAGTGAGCATGAGAGTGACCAAGGGTTACGTAAAATCTACATCTCTGGCTAACATTGAAAGCATCCCATCACATAAACTATTGTAATATATGCCAATATTTTGTGTAGACGTGCACAGACCCTTCATTATTTCTACCCATTATGTGAGCCCCACTGAGCGCCCTATTAACTGGCTAAATCTCATTTGCAGGTTCTGTTGACAGCAACATTTATGGATTTGTTAAATGCCTTTCTGTTTACAGCTCCATCGCTATGAATTAATAATGATACAAACAAGCAAGTATCAAAAATGCCAGCACTTTACCAATGTCTCTGCATATAATAAATGATATGCGTTATAAGCTCTAACTTAATATCTACAATGGGTTTCTAAGTGCTCCTTAATAGAAACCCATAGATGATAAGACTTTTCAATATCAATGCGAGTGCTGGGTCCATTAGTATAGAGACATGTTTTTAGAGAATAGGTCAGAGTAGGAGGAGATATATACATAGATAGATAGATATGTGTGTGTAGTCAAAGTGCAGTTTACAAGTTGACCTAGTAAATCACCTGTGATAGGTGTATGATTTTTTTGCATATAATCATTTATAAAGTATATTTGGGACAATTACAATCAAAGAGTGGCCACTCTTTCCCATCAGTATTGTTTTATTCAAAAGTATTTCAGAATGAGTATTCACATATTTAGTTGTTGTGCTCATGCCATTTTCTTATAAGCAGATAGATATGCAAAGCTGGACTGCTTTCTAATACAGCTCATCTACCTTGTATTTCTAGGACTTACTCATCATCTCCTGTTCCACTCTGTAGATTCCTATACCCTTCCTCATTAACTTCCGCTTGATATACAAAAACATGCCATGACACTTTTTTTAAATTATCTGCTGTTGTCTCCAAACACTCTCCTAACTGCCTCCTTTACTTTGCTCATGACAGGTGTATCTTCTCAATGGTTAATTCAGATGGTCTCCCAGCTTCAAGTGAATCTTGAACACTCCCATTACTAATGAAGCATATCACATACCAAGGCCCTCATTCAATTGCGATTTGGCCAATTGAATAGTGCTCTAAATAAGCACATAACCTATGTTTTAAAATAAGTTTTTAGTTAGTGAAAACCTTGCTTTTGGATAGATGCTTACGAACTAAAAACTTATTTAAAAAAATATGTTATGTGCTTATTTAGACCCCTATTCAATTGGCCAAATTGCAATTGAATGAGGGCCCAAGTGATTATTATCTACAGTAAATGCTTTGATTATATTTTGTATATAAGCTTTTTTTTTTTTTCAACAGATTTTTTTATAACAATACAAATAAATACAATGCACAATACCAAATATATATCACATTGACATTCCATGGCAGTTCAGGAATAACATGATTCTTACAGACATGATAAAAACTATGGAATGCAAAGCATAAAAAAGGACTGTGTAGAACAAAAGATGAAAACATAAACTTTCTCAATTTAAAGCCTGTTGGACCAGCTATGGATTTATGCTGATGCAAGGCTGGGTAGTAATCGGTTGCGCCGCCCAGACCCACCTCCAGACATGTGCATCTAGAGTTTATATGTCTCCCAAATAGGCAAGAAGTCTTCCTTGGATGCTAAAAGATGAACTTTCAGTAGCCCATGTCATATTTTAAAGACATCAATTCAATAACACTGATATTTTAGTATATATGCAACCCTCACTTTAACGGACATTGCAGTTGCCTCGTATTGCCCTTTGTGTCAGGCACCACCTTTTTGTGAGCCTTTTGACAAGACTGATTTCACTTATTTATCCCATGATAGCTTAACTCAGCCCATCAACCCTTTAAATTGTAGGCTCTCCAGAGCAGTGCCCTCCCCTCTTTGTGTATTTGCTCATATAATTATTTTTTATATGACACTGCAAAATGCTGGCTTCAATAAAATATTGCAGGTATGTGAGCGATGCTTTCCTAAATCTCTGCTTGCCTCCCCCTCAGGAGCTGTCCTAGGCATGATCGCTCTGCTACTCCCATCAACCACTGAATGTTTTATAATGAGAGCGTTGGATAGACTCTGCCAACACACTCAGTGCAATTTTATACAGGGGAGGCTGACAGGAACAGAATTTATATGTAGATAACTTATCAATGGATGGAAGGTGCCAGCCTATATATGAACAATGAGCTAATGCTCTTTCAATTTCTTAAGAATTCAGTCTTGGGGAAATCATTTTGCTGTCAGACAAAAGTAACAAAATTGAATACCTTTTTTTTTTTTTTTAAGAATCTGCATTTTTTTGTGGTAGAAAAGGGATGTGAAAGAGGAAAGTCTTTCAAGTAACAATAACATTGTAGAAATGAAGACTGGGTAGCCACTGAAAGTATAAACGCCATGCATCATTAAAAAGTTTCTGCTTAAAAATGTAAATAATTTATTCTACAGAGCGTCTCTCCGTGTTGGAAAGGTCTTAAAAACCGGATAGGTTCTGTGTACAGCAAATAAGAACCAATAGGTCCATCTCTGGTGCCTGTTCTAGATTCATAAAAACATGGCTTAAACAGACACGAATATAATTTTCTTTAAGTCAAAAGGTTTTTGTGGATTTGATTAATTTATCTTTACAACTGGTTTTTAAATGGAAGTTTTACATATCTGAGTTTCAAGTTGGATATTTTAAGCATGAATTACATAAAAAAAGTATTTTTGAATTATTTCATCACGACTGAGAAAATAGATCATGTGCGATGAAGTAGAAGAGCATGTCCAGTTGGATAAATAATAATAATTTTCAGAGATAATTGATCATATGAGATAAATGTTTCGGGAGAGAGGGAGGACCTTTTTAATGTAATGTTTAAATTTTTTAATAATGACCTATTGTAATTTTTTATTTATATTTGTATTTATCATGTCTGGAATGAATGGGACATTTGATGTGTCACCTCCAACATCGTCTCACCTAGTCTACTGGCTCATACTCGAGAAAATAAATAGGCCTGGATTTATCCAACAGTATATTTGAATACAGCGTTCCCTGGTGGTCCAGTGGTTAGGTTTCAGTGCTTTCACCGCTGGGACCTGGGTTTGATTCCAGTCAGGGAACCAAGAGGTCACACCACCCTGAAGCCATGCTGGGTTGGGCCTGGTCAGTACTTGGATGGGAGATCACCTAGGCATACTAAGAGCTGTGGCTCTGGCCACTGGAGAAGGAATTGGCAACCCACTCCAGTACCTCTGTCAGGAATACCAAGTGAATCCGCATGGTGTGTTGCAGTCCATAAGGTCATGAAGAGTCGGACACAATTGAGCGACACAAACACACATTATATACGCCATTCAATACAATAGCATCCAGTTCGGTAGCACAAAGGGGGGCGAACAGCTTAAAGATGCCTATTGATAAACCAGCAATGTTATTCTTGAACACATTTGCACTATTTCTATAGTGGTTTGCATTACATAGCACATTGCATACAGCGTCCATTACACCTGCAGTATGCTACTTAAATATAAATATATTTGCTACTGATTTAATTCACATGCACCATTTGGCAAGTTTGCCGATATATCAATGCTGAACACTAGTGGCATATTGAGAATGTGTAAGTTTTAATCTTGTGTCGATGCTTTAGGGAAAGCACTGTGTATGTTTGACTGAAAGCTCAATAACAGGGCCCTCCATTCTTTTGCGTTGTGTGCAAATTTTTTTTGACATATATCGCTACGAAATATGTTGACCTGTTACAAATAAAGATTAATATTAATAATCGTAACCCCAATGTTCCTTTGCTCTTTGATAAATCTGGGTCATAATGTTCATTTGTACGCCATCCCTTCTCAGGCACCAATTCAGTGCGCAGGCCTTGATTGCTGCTTATGCTAATCAGTAGGTTGCAGTGACTCTGAGATACTCAGCACTTACCTCCAAGACAAACAGTCACAGACGCGGCCTGACTCACAGTCTGTACAGGTGGGGTACCTTACAGGCACATTTCCACATAGACGCGCGCTGACATAATCATTATGCAGTACGTAATTAGTTAACCACTGCACTGCTGTTTGGCTTGCATTTTTTCCCTATGTGTGTGCTTTTCACAACAGTAATCACAGTGCCCGTTTGGGAAAACCTTATCATGCTCAAATATTTTGTAAAATAATGTAAATCAAACACACATGTTCTCTTAAATCATCAAAAATTAGTTGTTTTGAAATTAAAAACATATACTTTTTTTAAATAGCATTTTATTTGACAGAGTGTGCATCTTTTTTTAGCAGTTGGATTGTTGCGAAATAACATCTTTTATGCAATTCTCAAGCGTTCCTGTCACTGTTCCTATTTTTCAACTGGCCATTCTTATCTTCATTACTGCAAGTTTTCAATCTTGTGTCGGTGCTTTGAAAACCAGCACTATGAATGTTTTATCTTAAGATGAGAAACAGAGCCCTCCATTCTTTGCTATGTACTTAACCCCTGTACTTTGCTACGGAATATGTTGGCGTGTTACAAATAAAACATTATATTAATTATTCCTACGTCTAATGTTAATTAATTGCTGTTGGTAACCCTATTATTTGAGAGGGTGTATCTTTCAGTTAATTTATATAAACTTCTATATGAATTTTAGGATAAGTTCACTTACAATTTTTAATTAGAAACGCAATTATGTTTATATTTATGTGTGCTTTTCTAATAAATGGCACCTGGCCTGTGCCTTTTTAATGAATTTGAGCCTAATTTAATTCAGGGGGTTGGAACTCGATCACAGACAGCCAAATGCCTGCGATTGAGTTGCGTTCTTCCGCTGCTCTACATCTGCAATGCTATTCAATTGGCTGGGCACGCAAGTTAGGGGCCAATAATGAAAATTGGAAACCATTGCCGTCGGACGTAGCATTAGCGGGCTTGAATATGTTACGGTAGCAAGCCCGTAACTCTCGATGCAGAAACAGCCAATGGAAACAGAGATCGTCATCATGACCACCCTCCAAGCCTGTAACTTGTAAGTGAAAAAATGGAGGTTTGATTTTAAAGTCCTAACGGCTTCAAAGTCCTACGGCCTTGGAGGTTGAAGCACGTAGGACTTCACATTGATTGCCATGCTCGATAGAACACGGAAATTAAACATGAAATAAAGTATTGGAGAATGTTGTGCTATTAATTCTAAGACCTAACATCACTTTCACTAAAAGTACAGTATTGCTTTTTTTATTTGCTTTTAAAGTGCTCCGATTTGTCATTAAGCACTTTGTAAGACCTCCTTGGTACCAGTAACTTGTGGTTAGTGAGGGGAAATCAAAGCAATTGAATAGCGATTTGCCATTTTATCGTTAGGGACTCTTGCGCCGTGAAAGATCAAAGGCTTGGATGGACTTGCGATTTATACAAATCGTAATGAATCACAGCTCAGAGCACATAACTTGATCCGAGCCCGCAAATGGAAGTCAATTAAATAGCGAAATAACTTGTGACCTCCACTTGCGAGCCAGAATCTCCCGAACAGCTTAATTGACTGAGGGTCTTGGTGTTTTTGAAAAAACAATATATTTTTGTTTAAAGTCATTTACAGGCTTTCTCACATCTGATGAGAATTCTGCTAAAATGGATTCTTAGCGAAAATTTATTGTACCATGCTTCGTTTACATGTTTGTGAAGTATGTCGCAAAATAACAAAATTAGCAACTGTATGACTCGTGAGCATAATTATTTTGAGAAAATCTTAATAGCTGACATGGGCTCTTTTATCTTGGACTGTTAATTTGCATGTATTGGACAGGTTGGGTATCCTACTGGGACATGCTCCTTTATTTACTTCTATTGTCAAGTGACTGTAGTGACAACCCTTAATTTTATCTTTCTAACAGTATTCCTGGCTTTTATTTAACTTAAACTAATCATGTTGAAAGCAAATAATTGACTTCATTGTTTAGCTGGAAATCAATTAATAAGAATTTGCATGGTTTAAGGATCTCTGAATTGAGGACTCTGTGTTATCAGCGCCAATAAAGATAAGGGGATTTGGGGATGTGCAAATGTATTGAAACATATTGTGCTAGCATATTACTAAGGGACTGTCAGAGTCCCTCCCTAATCTCTGTACGCTGTGCTTGCAAAGGAGTTGATAAATCTCACAAAAAAACTAAGAATTGTTTGCTCAGGAGCAACCCTTAGATATCATTACTATTCTTAATCTTTATCGTGATTGGCTCCAATCGAAGGGACACTGCCATCATTGTTTAAAGGGACACTGTAGTCCAGCAATTTCTAGATTTGTTTTAGAAAAAAACATGTTTTAAACATTATAAAAAATGAGACCTAATTGATCTTTTGTAATATGATAAATATAGGCCGTACAGGATTGATTAATCTTTCTCCATTATGATATTTTACAGGGAACAGAAGTAGAACAGTGAGCCTTATGGGTGTCTGCATGGCAATATATTGTGCTTTTGTTCCCATGTGTTTACCTATCTCATTTACATTAAAACCAAGTTAACAGGGTCTTTAAGTTGTTGTTTACACTTCCTCTTAAGACAATTGTAAGAAAAAGATGGTCTAAACACATATTTTGTGTCCTGTTTTAGTGTTAATCTTCTTTGATTCATTTATTTATCAAGGGGAAAAATTGTTTGGTCTCTTAAATGCACAGTAGAACGTTTTGGACTACAGTGACTCTTTAACATATCTTATGTTATATACAGAATTAATAAACATGGAGCCACCTATATTTTTGATTTTTGGAGGATTTTTTTTAATAAATGTATTTCTATCCATGATTTTATATGCTTTATTTATATTTGCAATAAAGAGTCTTTACCTTTTTAATGTTTTCAGATGGTCAGTTTGCCCATTTGATTCTTCTTGCCTTGTAAAGTAACCATGAACATATACACTGGTCACTTGTAGATCTACAGCAGCTACTCCATAAAGGTATCCCCATGAAATTACATTTTCATATATACTCAGATTAATCACCTACAGCTACTATCTAATGAATACAGCTAATATCTAATGATACTCCTACCTGCTCATTTTAATACCCACTGATATTTACAGGTTCATATTTTATCAGGGGATAAAGATCTCAGGAAGAATACTGTCACAATCTGCTTCTTCCAGGGGGCTTGATATGAACCTAGTTCAAACCCACCCCAGCAGAATCATGTAGTTCCTGTTCTCTGTGGCACAAAAGATGGCTTCTGGAGAGGGCAAGGCTCAAAAAGGTACTGGCAGAGGATACTGCTTACAGGTTACTAGTGGCCCCTGGCAAGACCACTCCCCAAGTCAGGATACAACACACAGAAATAGTCTCACACTGTGGATGTGTGAAAAATATCTCTCAACCTTTATTGAATTATCAAAACAACATATTTATACTCTTCAATACCACACCCTTGTGTACATTTGTGTATGTGTGATGTCAGCCCATCTGGCTTGCAACCTTGGGCTATCAAAGTTCTTGAGATCAAATTCACCAGATATCTATAGCTGGCTAGTGAACAAACCTTTATGTTAAACTTAAGTGTTTTTTGCTAAGGACTACTTGTAGTACAAACATCTGTCTTGACCCAAGGTCTGTTTGTTTCAGAATGCAATGATCTGCAGCTAGCTTCTATGCAGAGCATTTTTACCAATTCCACATATGTTCTATATAACATTTTCCATCTTATAATATATTATAACTAGGATACATAATAACCATGTACAGGCAACATATAACCAGACAATAACACATAATCCCAATGCAACAATGTCATGCTGCCTTGGCCATATTCATAAATTACTGGCAATATGAGTCCTTAAACAATTAAATCATGACAGACACGGTCCCCTGAAAACAGTGATCTCTGTTCATCCTAACTGAGAGCTCTGGAGTAATAGCATCCTGGGAATATATCCCTAAACTTTACTCCCAGCTCTTTATAATATTTGAAGGGTGTCAAAGTGAACTTGGTTAGGTGCAAACATTTGCAGCCTTATTAAATTGCGATTCGGTAAATTTAAAAGGGCTCTAATTAAGCACACAGCATATTTTATTTACAGAAGTTTTTAGTTAGTGAACTTCTATCCAAAAGCAAGGTCTTCACTAACTAAAAACTTCTGTAAAAAAAAATATGCTGTGTGCTTAAATAGAGCCCTTTTAAATTTACCGAATCTCAATTTAATAAGGCTGTAAATTAGCATTTATTCCTAAAGTTATATTGAAAGATATTTCGACTTTGTCTCTTAAAAAAGGTATATGAACATGGGTTTTTTCTTTTCTTTTTTCAAATGATATTTTCAAAGCAGAAGAAACTAAAGAAATAAAGTTTATCTGAAACAGGGGCTTACCAATGAACAGTAATATAGATGTATGAAATCTACAGGTGTTCGTATGCTCTGTGCACTTCCTGATAGTTTTAATAAAGTTTATACAAGTTTTACTTAATATTTTGTTCATGCAAAGAACAACTTTAGTAATGTTTTAAGCATGTTATATTAAATGCATGATAAAAATAATTGTGTTAATTTTAATAAGATAACAACTTGCCGTTTTAAAGAAAAAAAAGTTGAAACCATAAACTGATATTATTCAGTATGACAACCCAGCATGTTGTAGATTTTGGTGGCATTAAAGACTGACCCATTGAAGAACGACCCCTCCGCCATGTTTCTGCCATTGGTGCACTCTGGTAGGTGAGCACTGCTTTCACTGGCTGAGGTCACAGCCTCAGAGGGTAGGGATGGGAGTGAGTGATGTAGAAGGCTCTGATCATCCCTTGTTTTGATCTCTCCGGAAGCTCCCCTTTGTCCTGTAAAGCCCCAGCCTCCTTTCAGTTTACTCTGCAGCCTGATTCATTTCCCGCACTGTCTATGCTTTTCCGCCTCACTGCCTGGGATCCTGCCTCCCTTGTAATCCCCCCCCCTTGATTAGCACTGGCAGGAACAATGCTGTCATTATTTTATGCTTCGGAAACCCTCATCAGACATTTAAATACAGTTGTTGCTCTAAGCACCAATATTACGCTATGTGTCCATCATACATGACAGATGATTTGAGTTTTGTTGATCACAGTTTGGGTCCCTTACTGATGACACAGAGCGATTCTATTGGCTCACTGAGCAAGATGAAACATTAGGCCATTTTCTGTTTGTTGGTTAGTTATTCTGCTGTTAAACCTAGCGCCCTAAATAAGGGGACACACAACCCCTATTACTTTTCAGTACTCAAAAAGTTTTCTTTAAGTGTACATTTCTACCACCTGCTTTATCCAGATATTATTAAAATTGAAACTTGTTAAAACATTGTGTGAAGATTTTATTTGTTTTGTAGAAGTAAGATTATTTGTCTTGCCATTAAAGCAACTCTGTCATCCCAGCATCAAATAGCTTCTTGGAGGGCCTAAAGAACTGGATATACATAGTAACGTAAATCATAGCTGAGATAAACCCCATTGTTTATGCTGCATCATTATGCAAATGTAAAGCTCACAAATATTGATTTGATGCACTAATCAGCGACATACTGGGTGAAGAAGAGGTGGTGGAATAATATTTTATCTAAAATACTTTTATGGTGCTGTCTTGTATACCTGCTAATGTGTTACTGTATTACATACTTCACACAAATGGAAAGTTTTTATTAACCTACAGTGGTCCTTTTAATGTTTCTGGAGATGCATACAGCCTTGCTGTTACTTGCATAGACATTCACAGATCCCTCTCTACCTCTGTCTTTGCACATGTTTGTGTGAGACAGGATAGATTTGTGTCGCCACAGACCGTCTGTACGTATATGTCAGTCTGTGATAGACCAACAACAGCCGTGGGCAGGGTTCTGTGGCAGCTGGTGTAATGAATGAGTGGGGTGAAGTCGGGGGCTTATCGTATTCCACCAGATACTACCCTGATTCCCCCAGCTTCCTCCACTTATTCCTGCTCATGAATAGGATTGGGGTGTGTTGTATTTTTGTGAGGAGGTGACAAGGAGAGGTCAGTGCAGACCTCTATAAATTTGTAAGACAGAGACCTGGGGTTCATAACCTTGAAACTTAGGAGCCAGACAGGTTACTTCGCAACCAGCTGAACATTTTTAGTAGCAAGGCTATGGATTATACAATTTTTAGACATATATGTATAACAGTTAAACAGTTAGGAGCCAGCTGTAAAACTTTAGGAACCATGGCTCCCGGTGTTTGTCAAACCCTGCTTTATCCTATCATACTGTATTGTCAGAGAACATCAAGATTCAGGAGATGTGCTTATTACGTTTGGTCTAGGCGGAACACAATTGTAAGAGGAAAAGGAGGTGGGGGACTGGTGGAAAACCTCTGGTGTGAGAATAGTCATATTATAAGTGCCTGGAACATCCTCCTGGAGTTTGTCCAGCTCTGGAATTGTACTTCTGCACCTAACCTGTAACCTTTCAAACCCGAGCTCTAGACAAGAACAGTCACACAAATGCCGATAATATGGTAAAATGAAAGCACCGCATAGCAACAAACTTGGGCCAATGTTTAAGCTCAAATTCATAAAACTAAGCCAGATAGTATTATAAGTACCTGGAATACCTTGATTATTTTTTTTTACCTTTTTGACTTTTTTCAATAACATTATTCAGATATATATGTTATTTCATTATAAGGAACATTACAGAGCAATAGACTAATAAACAGTAAAAAGGATCGAGTTGTGAGAGAGAGAATGGGGACTAAAAGGTAGAGAGAATAAATAAAGGAGAGAGGTGTTCAAAGAGGGGGGAACCGAGAGAGATCACTTCTCTTACAATCACAAAACCTGCAGAAATAACAGCTTGACCTCTACAACTGCTCAGGCAGATCCTATTTGTAACGTAAGTAAATAAATCGGCAACATCTGGCTCACCAATGCTGCTCCTAACAGGCCATGCTCCATTACTGTGTGGATCATAGGACCCTGAAGGTGTAAGACTTTGATGAAAATGAACATGGAATCAGTGTGCACCAACTTCACCTTTCACGGCTTCTGATGTCTGTTGTTTCTCCCTTTTAAAGGACAACTGGCTTGTTTTGAAGAACGTGACTTGATCAAGTGCAAAATGTTTTTCCGTTGTTTAAAATAAACAATTACAGCCTTTCATTTTTAACAATTGTTTTTAATTTTGCTCTAATGAAAACTGCCATTTTGTCTTTGTTCCTAAACGCATTACAAACCTGGGAGGAACTGTGTATTCAGAAAAAAAGTCTGTATTTGCTTATTATTATTATTATCTTTATATCGCGCCAACATATTCCGTAGCGCTGTACAGGGTTTGCTTCAGTTGGAAACAGTAGACAAGTAGTCTACAATGAATTATTACAATGGACAATAATAGTCGGCTAAGTATAGAAGTTTGTCTAAAACTGCTTTAATGTTTCTGTCTTGCATACCTGCTGCTGTTATTTTGTTGCATTCTTCAAAAGCATGTGAAGTATTTAACAAACTACAGTGGTCTTGTGAAACCGAAACCCCCTAAAGAGACGTTAAAGCATGAGGTATAAAAAACAGGTTGAACCCACAGGTAGTACTCCAGGTGTAGTGGAGACCCGTTGGATTTCTTTGTGATCCAGAGTGCTGCCTGGGTGCATCCATACTGCCTGTGATTGATTTTCTGTCTGATCAGCATGTATCTTCTGAATAATGCAGCCTTACATCTATTTCGTAGCTGTACTATGGTCCATTAATGAAATATTGACCTTACTGAAGAAGGGTGTTTTCTGTAAGGCAGTGGACTGGATGTGAAGGAAGCAACACCAACATGTTCTAACCTGAAGGGTTTGTGAGGGATGGGGGTCTTATAATAAAAAATGAAAACCTTTGATCAGTTATACCAGGTGTTTGCTTTCAAGGAGCATTGTACACCACCTTTCCTTGAAAATCAGTACAGTAGGTTTGTCATAATATGAGTAAGGCCTCAGGCGTGCTTGTTCAGCCTTCCATAGCTATGACCTAATGCACTCAAGAGGTCATACTCTGGGCAGTTTACCAATATATTGTCTTAATGTCAATCATAGTCCGTTACAGCACCTATTATTAAATGGCTATGATTGGTGTTGAACCAATATATTTGCATTTGTATTGAATAAGCATGACAGTATCTTTCTTCCCACTTGCACGGTCCACAGTTCTTTGTGTGAATTCCCTTGCACTCCAGAGATAGATACCCCACTGTATTCTTAAAAAAACTTCTTTAGAAATAGCAGGCATGATTCTAAAAATTCCCAGTCTTAGAAGTATATGAATGTTTGCATGGCGGGGGAGGGTGGACTTTTAAATGGCCCGGAAATCTTCTGTGCTTTACACCAGTTGTCATGACAGAGGAGGGGAAGGGAAGGAATGAGCTCACCCCAGAGCTATTCTGTGTACAGCTGGAGAGATGGGAGAAACCAGCACATCTCTGTGTAGAGGGAATTGATTTCACCTGCAAGATTGCATACTACCAGAGTGAAATTCATTCATTTATTTAAATAAAAAAAACTTTGCATACTTTGCTTTGTGGCAATTTATCTGTTGGTGATCTACATTATGTTAACAGTTAATAAATAAAATGCAGAAGTTTGATAGTATTATAGTATTATAGAACATGTGACCCTTTAGAAGTGAAGGATACAAGTCAAATAC